>BLSH010367049.1:289539-300066 GCA_018402905.1 Glandirana rugosa
CGAACCTTGGCACCCCAGATGTTTTTGAACTACATTTCCCATGATGCTCAACTACACTGCAGAGTGCATGAGCATCATGGAAAATGTAGTTCCAAAACATCTGGGGTGCCAAGGTTCGACATTACTGGCCTAAGCTATAAGAAGATTGCCAAGACCCTGAAACTGAGCTGCAGCACAGTGGCCAAGGAAATACAGCGGTGTAACAGGACAGGTTCTAATCAGAACAGGCCTCGCCATGGTCGACCAAAGAAGTTGAGTACACATGCTCAGCGTCATATCCAGAGGTTTTGGAAATAGATATGAGTGCTGCCAGCATTGCTGCAGAGGTTGAAGGGGTGGGGGGGTCAGCCTGTCAGTGCTCAGACCATATGCCGCACACTGCATCAAATTGAGCTACATAGCTATCTTCCTAGAAGCAAGCCTCTTCTAAAGATGATGAACAAGAAAACCCGCAAACAGTTTGCTGAAGACTAGCAGACTAAGGACATGGATTAAATTCTATAGATAGATACCGGCCTATAATACCTTTACGAAAGTTGAGTGTGGTGTGCTGCAGCCTAATTAGGGATATCGCCTAAATAGATTCAAATAACTAAAAAACAGGTTTTGTGCCATTTGGATAAATCAATTAAGGTTAGAATATACAAATTATATATATTCATATAAAGTGCAGTGCAGAAAAGTGTGACTACCATTCAATGAAGTGATTCAAACATATAAAAATAACCAATTTAACCACTTCCCGACCAGCGCCGTAAATAGGCGGCGGCTCTTTTTGAGTGGCTGTACCTGGATATAGCCTGCAGCTACAGGCTATATTCTGGTATCGTTTTTTTAGAATGGACGGTCGGCTATCTGGGGTTAATGACCGATCCGTCTCGGGAGCCGCTCGGCCGTCATCCCTGGGGGCGGGAGGGGGCATCCCCCCCCACCACCACCTTCCGCCACTCTTCTCCGGCCTCCCGTCCCGCCGGGAGACCGGAGCGACGATCTGGCGCATCCGCCGGCTAGAAGGAGACCTGATAGTAGCTGGAATCGGCTCAGATCGGGTCTCCTTCGGCAAATTACGGAAATGACGTCATAACGTCACTTCCAGTTTACTCGGCGGCTAACGGCGCCGTTTTTAAAAAAATGACAGTATTCAGAATCGCCGTTTTTGTCGATCTGAATACTGTGAAGTGCAAAGACCCCCCAGCCCTCCAAAAAGTGTACCTGTCACCATATATTACTATCACAAGGGATGTGTACATCCCTTGTGATAGCAATAAAAGTGATCAGAATTTTTTTAAAGGAACAGTGTTAAAAATAAATAAATAAAATTAAAAAAAAAAAATTAAAGCGCCACCATCCCCGCGAGCTCGCGCAGCAAAGAAAGCGCATATGTAAGTCGCGCCCACATATGAAAACGATGTTCAAACCACAAATGTGAGGTATCGCCGCGATCGCCAGAGTGTGAGCAATAATTCTAGCAAAATACCTCCTCTGCACCTCTAACCTGTTTACCGTTAAAAATTTCCATAGGCGTCGCTTTAAAAAATTTTTTAATAACCGGAATTTGTCGCCATTCCGCGAGTGCGCGCAATTTTCAACCGTAACATGTATGGTGTCTATTTACTCGGAGTAACCTCCTCTTTCACAATATACAAAAAAATTGGGCTAAACTGTTGTCTTATTTTTTTAACTCAAAGTGAAATTTTTTCAAAAAAAAAAATAGCGATTTGAAAGACCGCTGCGCAAATACCGTGTGACAAACAGTATTGCAGCAATCGCCATTTTATTCTCTAGGGTGTTTGAAAAAAAATATATATAATGTTTGGGGGTTCTAAGTAATTTCCTAGCAAAAAAAAACAGTTTTTAGCTTGTAACCAGCAAATGTAAAAAAGGGCCCCAGTTGGTAAGTGGTTAAGTACCAAGTGCAAAAAATGGAGAAAAGAATTTGTGCATAAATGTCCACTTCTTAGGAGAAAGCTGTATAGATCAGATCAAGCTCCGCCAATGAACTAGAAATCCTTCACCAGGTGATTTGGGAATGGAAACAAGAGGAAAGTTGCAGGGACACCATCCAAATTCAGATCCAAGAACTCTTACCAGATATATTTGACTCCCTATCTCTAGATGAGTCAAAAGAGCAGGCAGATAGCCTGTGCGGACACATTCTTTAGTAGGAACATCACTCTATCAACCACTCTATCTGGGTGATGTATAGGTCCACTGCATCTCATGAGTTAACCACATTCATTGGAATTCAATACCATAAGAAAGAAAAGGAATCCAGATAGTGTAATACCACTTATTTAATTAAAAAGCGAAAAAGCCAAATGACTACTTGCATAGTAGTAGTTAAAAACCGTCATATGGATATATCCAAATAAACAACGCCGGCAGCAAACAGCACCCGTGCCTCCGGGATCACGTAGGTCGTGATGACGTCAATGCGTAGCTCCGCCCAACATGTTTAGTCACACCTGACGTCTTCCTGGGGCCATGGATTTCTGTAACCATGTCCTGTGGTCTGATGAGACCAAGATAAACCTATTTGGTTCAGATGGTGTCAAGCATGTGGCGGCAACCAGGTGAGGAGTACAAAGACAAGTGTGTCTTGCCTACAGTCAAGTATGGTGGTGGGAGTGTCATGGTCTGGGGCTGCATCAGTGCTGCCAGCACTGGGGAGCTACAGTTCATTGGGGGAACCATGAATGCCAACATGAACTGTGACATACTGAAGCAAAGCATGATCCCCTCTTCGGAGACTGGGCCGCAGGGCAGTATTCCAACATAACAACCCCAAACACACCTCTATGACAACCACTGCCTTGCTAAAGAAGCTGAGGGTAAAGGTGATGGACTGGCCAAGCATGTCTTCAGACCTAAAGCCCATGTGCCGCATCCTCAGATGGATGGTGGAGTAGGAGCGCAAGGTCTCTAACATCCACCAGCTCCGTGATGTCGTTATGCAGGAGTGGACGAGGACTCCAGTGGCAATTGTAAAGCTCTGGTGAACGCCATGCCCAAGAGGGTTAAGGCAGTACTGGAAAATAATGGTGGCCACACAAAATATTGACACTTTGGGCCCAATTTGGACATTTTAACTTAGGGGTGTACTCACTTTTGTTTCCAGTGGTTTAGACATTAAAGCGGTTGTTAACCCGAAAAAGAAAAAACCCTGCAAGACAATAGCATAATTTGCTAGTATGCATCGCATACTAGCACATTATGAAATACCTTAGAACAAGGCCCCTGCAGCCCAACTTGGTCAGCGCTGAGGGAGCTGACATGTTCTTTTCCGTGTCCACTTGGCTTCCGGCAGCATCCGCCGGACTTTCAGAGCGCATGCGCCGCTGACGTCAGCGGCTGCATGCTTGGTGAATATCTCCTAAACCATACAGGTTTAGGAGATATTTATTTTACCTACAGGTAAGCCTCATTATAGGCTTACTTGTAGGTAAAAATGACAGTTTTGGGAATACAATCACTTTCATGGCTGTGTGTTGAGTTATTTTGAGGGGACAGCAAATTTACACTGTTATACAAGCTGTACACTCACTACTTTACATTGTAGCAAAGTGTCATTTCTTTGGTGTTGTCACATGAAAAGATGTAATACAATATTTACAAAAATGTGGGGGGTGTACTCAATTTTGTGAGATACTGTACATGTTTGTGTGTGTGTACACATGTGTCTGTATGTGTGCATGTATACACGTCTGTATGTATGTGTGTTTGTACATTGTGTGTGTGTTTTGTACATGTTTGTGTCTGTGTTACTTTTAATCCTGACCCCCTCCTCCCCTATTCCTGTACCATCAGAACTGCTTTTGTAGGGCTTGTTTGTGATAGCAGCACTATCCTGCAACTGTGTGCATTGCTCGGTTGTAATGGGGTGATGCTGCATTTATGGGCTTAAAACAGGTGGTGAGGAGGCCACATATTTCCTCTTTACCGCCTGCCAAAAGCCTCTGAAAAGCGATCTGAGCATGGATTACTTTTCAGAGGCTTTTGGCAGGCGGTGTGTGTGTGTATAATATATAGCCTCCTCACCACCTGTTTTAAGCCCATAAATGCAGCATCACCCCATTACAACCGTGCAATGCACATAGTTGCAGGATAGTTGCAGTGCAGCCACATTCACTCTGGGTTATCTCCAGCTGCAGCCACAGCATGTATACACCCCCTGCTACTGCCTCTGCAGCTAAAGGGGGAGAAGTTAGGGGTGGTAAAAACAGCTCAGCCATGTGGTTTTACCGCCCCCTCCAACCTGACATGTGACCAAACCCTTGGTTCACATCTGTTTGGATTCGTGCTGCGTGTAGGGCAGCCCATTAATTTCAGTAAGCTTCCTTACCCGCAGAAATGCAGGGAAAGAAGTCCCTGACCCTTTTTTAAAATTTGTGCTGCACCAAAAAGCACCCCATGTTTGCTGATGTGTGGGGTACCATTAATAATTAATGGTACCCCTAAAGAGCAGAGCATTTGTCTCTGTGTTAGGAACGAGTGAGATTTTGCACGTTCTGCTACACAGAGTAACGTGAACCAAGCCTTGGACAAGAGTTCCTCAAGACTGAAAATACTTTTCAAGGGCGTCCTGACTGGAAAAAGGTTGGGAAACCCTGCTCTAAAATACAGGTTTAAAAGGTTAGTTCACCTGTACAAAAAGCCTATAAAGGTGATCTAACACCGGCCCCCTCACCACCCCCCTGATCCCGCTGTAATTACCTCCCACGGTCCTGAGCTGTCAGGGCTTCCATAAGCCACTTCACCAGTCAGGGGATTGAAATCCCCACTGATTTCTCTCTTCTCTGTCTAGTGCTGCCAGGATGGACCAGACTGATTTGAATTGGTCAGCCCCAGGGCTCGACAAATCCCGGGCGCCAGGTCCCCTAGCGACCAGAAATAGCGTCCTGACGAGTGGCAGCTGATCCTTTTTCTCCCCTCTCTATCTTAAAACAGCATCTCTGATTCTGTAGAGCCGTTCTCTGCTTATTCTAATGTGACAGCTGTTAAACAAAAATCCTGGCAGCCTGCCAAGTATCTCACAATATCGCTGATGAGTGTAAACAAAGTATCGTTTTGGTTCTTTTATCAAAGGAATGAACTCCCGTGTTCTGCCAAAGTGCCAAACTCGGCAGGTTGCCAAACCCGCGTCACTTCTGGTTCTAAACCACGATAACTGCCTAATGATGACACATTTCTGTTTGTAGAAAACACCGGCAATGGACTACTGGGAGATGTTGCTGTGTTAGGAACACAGCGGCTAACTGGGACAAGATTGTCCCCGCCTAGCAGGCAGCCATTTTCTTGGTTGGTATCTGAGCGGAGTAGAAATCTCTGCTCATATATACCGTGCACCTGACTACTCCGTTGCCGCTGTTTTTAAAACCACAAGTTGTTGAAGATAAACAGAAATTCATCATCATTAGGCAATTATCCTGTTTTAAAGCAACCGGAAGTGACGCGGGTTTGGCATTTTGCCGCGTTTAGCATTTGGGCAGTTCACAGGTCTGTAAATGAGGGCAGTTTAACCACTTAAAGATGAAACCTTTTCTAACATTTGCTGTTTACAAGTAAAAATCCAGTATTTTCTGTTAGAGAATTTATTAGAACACCCAAATATTATATACATTTTTTAGCAGAGATCCTAGAGAATAAAATAGCGGTTGTTGCAATATTTTATGTCGCACAGTATTTGCACATCGGTCTTTCAAGCACGATTTTTTTTGGAAAAAATACACTTTAGTGAATTCTAAAAAAAAAACTAACCCGTAAAGTTAGCCCATTTTTTTTTTTTTTTGTATAATGTGAAAGATGATGTTACACCGCGAGAATCGTGATCTTTATGCTAAGCAACAAAATCGTGATTCTCATTTTAGCCAGAATCCCGCAGCTCTACTATGTGCTGTGAGGTGGAGGAGGGGAGAAGAGGCAGATAAATATACTTTAGAAGTCTATGTCCCCTTATAAAGCCTTGTGTACCATCAACAATTACCACTCTTTATGTGCAGCTGGGTTCCAGTATTTCATGGTGACCGGAAACCCACCAGAGCAATGAATAGTCACAGTGGGGGGACACACATGTAGGCAGCAGATGAGGGTGTTTTACATGTTGCAGTCACGGTGCATTATGCATAATAAGGAGTTTTCCCTATAACAGGTTTTTAAGTTAATGTTAGGGGGCGCAAATTACTTGCCTTACCCCAGGGGGGCGCTGACAACCCACACTACGCTAAAAAAAAAATGGCTCCTAACCTTTTTTAGCTGGCTCCTAGATTCAAAGCAAATTTGTCAATCCCTGGTCAGAACAGTCACATGGACTGCGCTGACCAATCAGAGTCCCACAGGTCTGTCCTTGCAGTGCTGGATGGAGATTTAAAATCCTTAGACCATGGAGCAGCTTGCGGGAGCTCTGACAACTCAGGATTGTGGGAGGTAAGTACAGTGGCGACCGAGGGCTGGGGAGCAAGGATGGGCTCGGGCTTGTTCGGAACCAAACGTGCCCGAGCCCGCCAGAAAGTGAACCCTGCACTGTGCTAATCACAGGCAACGAGACATTCCCCGATCGCTGCAGCCGCGCATCGGGGAAATGTCTCACTGCCTGTGATTAGTGCAGTGCAGGGTTCACTTCCCGGCGGGCTCGGGCACGTTTGGTTCTGAACAAGCCCGAGCCCATCCTTGCTGGGGGGTTCGTTGTTAGTTCACCTTCACAGAAAATTCTGTAAAAAGATGACCTAACATTTTAAAAGATTTTACTAGTTTATGTATTTGATTTTGTTAATAAATTTAATTCACTGCCCTGTCAATCCTTTTGAACTTACTTGTAGTGCATTTCTAGCCATGTTCGAGTAGCCATCAAAAATACATTTTCAAATATGATAACAAAGTCGTTTAGTTTTGAGACATTTCTAATGACTCTAAGTAGATTGTTTATTATTACAATGCATTAACAGATAATTGCACTATTTTTAAAGTGGCATTGATTGCACAGATTATAGGTGTGCCAGTTTTCTTATTACCCAATCATATTAATGTGTCTGTTTTTACATTGGGGCATTGCAGTTCGTCAGGAGCAGGAGTTGCGGAATGGAGGAGTGGTGGATAAGAAACTAACTACATTGGCTGACCTTTTCCGACCGCCTATAGATCTTATGCATAAAGGCAGTTTTGAGACGGTATGTCCATGGTTTGTATTATGGGAGAGGATCTGGTTGTCCTGTGTATTGTCCTAAAGGGATGAAATTCTCCAAATGTTTCCCTCTATGTGGTGATGTGGCTTTCGATTGCAAAGCTGGAGTATTTGTAGACACTCAGACCACTATCTCTAGCCGCTCTTGCTGTGGTTGAAATATCACTAGGAGGTTGCCTCTAATAAGCCTTCCATTTTCAGACAGGTGAACATAGCAAGTTATGTGGAACCTTATCTGTATTTTTTTTTTATCAGTGGGTGCTGGGATGTAGTACTGGCTAGCAGAAAATCCTTTTTTAAATATATTAATACCTTCTGAAACCGATAAATTGAAGTACCTGAAAGGTATGTTTCATAAAATGCCCTTAGCAACCACTCATACTCTGTTTCATGTTGCCTATTTCTGTTGGCTAAATAAGCTAGTGACCATGCAAAGTATCTGGCAGATATTTTGGGGGGAATTGACAAAAAGTATTCATTTACACTGCCATTCATTTAGTATTTTTACATAGCAGGCTTCATGCACAGACAATAGAAGCTATATTTTTTCAGTTGGTTCTGTTATTACCAATTGGCAGTTTGTTTGAAGCCAGGATCACACTTTTACATTGTGTTATCACACTGTGCACTGTACCTGTAATGAGTGCCATTGAGAAAAATGGTCAGGTGCTGTTTTGGCTGCGTTGGGTTGTGTCAGCAGCTTATTCATAATGAACGACTGTCTTAACACAGCTCATATTATCCCCTAACATCACACACTTTAGCCCTGGTTCACATTTGTGCGATGTGGGAAAAAAAGTTAATGACACCCCCAGATTAGTTCACAAATCGCAGTGCGAACTGTGAACTCGCACAGGAATCAGATCACATGGGTGATAACACCCATGCGATCCGATTCCAGTGCGGGAGAAAAGACTGCACCTCCTTTGCGACTTCAGCCATACAACTGGAAGTGCTTGTGACTCAAAAAAAAAAATCCTGGTCCTTTATAGCAGATTAGATAGCACAGTGCTTGTGCTGTCTAATCTGCCCCTCTCTAAACTGTAATAAACCTGGCTGATCCTGCCACTTCCTGTGTCCCCCTTTCTGTACTGACCACGATAATCATGGCTGCTGAGCCCTGACTACCGTGGTCAGGGTAAATGCAATATTAAATAAAGCTTTTAAATACCCTTTTAGAGAGATCTTCAGGCTGGTCACGTGACTCCTGACCGGTCTCCTACTCCAATCAAGGGCTACTGTAGGAGGGGCTGAGCGGTCACGTGACCACCCCTGCTGTCAGAGGGAGATCTCAGCCCCTCCTGCAGTAGCCCTGGATCGGATTAGGAGACTGGTCAGGAGTCACGTGACCGGCCTGAAGATCGCTCTAAAACTGTATTTACAAGCTTCGTTTTCATAAAACATTTACCCTGTCTGTTAGGACCAGTTATAATAGAGGGGCTGCCAGTGACACACATGATTGTGGTAACAACCACTTTAATCATATATATGTTGCTCAAAATCTAGACTACTAGTCGGTTATTGCAGGGACAGGTCACAGTTATGTTCCTATGATTGTTTGTTGGTATAGCAAGCGATGATCTAGATAGGCAGAGATTGAGTACAATTTCTATAAAAATTAGATTTAAAACTACAAGCTGGGAGGGAACGTTTGTACTCCCATTTAAGGAGTGCTGAATTAGAATAAAAACATGATAATAGCATAGGCAGTTTTGCTATTACACATGTTATTTTCTAATTTCAGAACACCTTAAAAGGAGAAATGATAAACTAGAAGAGGAAAACCAGAGATGACCCATTAACTCAAGTGGCAGAACTCAAATTTCTCTGGAAGTCACAGTCAACTGTAAACTCTGAAAACTGAAAAGTGTGAGTTGAGCTTATCTCCAATTATCTGCTCCTAAAGGAGATGAAAACACTATGTTTCATCCAATCCTCTAACCCCCACCCCTTCCCCGCTGTCCTATAATCAAAGCTGATATTAAATCTGTGTAATACCTGTACTGAAGTTTTCCAAGCCCTTTTCCTAGTACCTCGGCTCATCCTGACCTCCCCCACAGGTGTGACTTGGCACCCCCTCCCTTCCAGCCTTCTAATTGGGAGCAGATTGAGTTAAGATGTTGGGAGAACCATCATAAATAACTTCAGGGGTTTCTGCTGTGAACTTTGAGGATGCATTGCCCCACCGTGTCTGCACTTATCAAGGTCACTGGGTGATTTTTTTTTTAGATTTTGCAAATACTTGACTAAATAACCTTAGCAAAGGTCCATTTTAAGGAGCTAGTATGTGTGCTGTCATTAACACAATAGAAAAGGCTGATGCGTCTGTCACTTTAAAAAGGAAACTAACTAAAACAAAAAAGTGGAGAACTGCATTATCTAGGGATCTTTTCTGGCTTTAAAATTGTTTCTTTGTGTGTTGCAACTGTGTTGTTAGCCATTTGGCTGGATTTGTCCTCTTAAACAAGCTTCCAGAGATCTCAAAATGGTATAACCATTACCTGTATGGATATGTTTTCCCAATAAAATATTCCAGTACATTCTAATCATTTTACTGTTTTCAGGGTGTACCATTAGTAAATACCATTGTCTTTGCTTGTTGCTTGGTTATGATGAGCTCACGATTTGAGGATTGTTACTCTGAAGGCTTATTCTGGATCAGTGGTGTCCAACTTAAAAGGGTTGAAGGGCCACATTTCCACAAGTTGAGCGTAGGGCGGCATCATAAGTAACAAAGCAATACAACTATAGTTTTTATTTATTTTCAGTCCAACACATCTTATGTTGATACTTTCTTGCAAAAAATATTTTATGGTTGAATATGTTTTATTAATATTATAACAGTCTAAATTACATACATTTCGTTTTTGTCATCATAGTAAGTGTCGATGGGTGCTCCACTTCCCTCCCGTCTCTAGGAGACCGTGGGAGCTGAGGACCCCCAACTCTCTTGGATTCCTGCTAAAGCAGGTCCTTTCAACCAAAGTTTTTTGAATGAACCATACAATCAGAGATAAATAAAATAGATTGACAAAAGAGATATAGAAACAGACCTCATCCGAGGAGCCAACAGAGAAAGTAGGGGATAGAGAAAGAGAGGAGGGAGAGGGATATCGGGTACCGGGTGTCGGGGATCCCTTTAACAAAGTGAGAAGGTTAGGTTCATTTAAGTTAAGGTAAATTAACATAAAATAGATTAATGTAAATTAATGAGGCGGCTTTGGGCCGGATTCAGCAGCTTGCGGAGTTATCCGAAGTGGGCGGGGGGGGGGGGGCGGGCACCTGTAGCCTTGCTTTAAGTTTGGTAGATGATGTGTAATGCATCCATATTGACCACAGATTGGTAAATT
>BLSH010367049.1:314970-355234 GCA_018402905.1 Glandirana rugosa
GGTTTTGATTTTTTTCTTGAAAACGGTAATCAATATGAAATTATTTTTTTTGAACTCAATCTGAATGGCCATTGAGTAAAAGACCCTTCAGAAGGTCCTGTCGGAGACTCTGGAACCCGAGGAGGGGAGGCCTGTCCTTTGTGTAGGGGTTAAAATTTATTTATTGGGGATGTGTTTCCTGTCCGGAGGGGAGGAGCCCAAGGTCTCAGAGGCTGTCCTGGAAGACTTCCCAGAAAATGAGTTACCGGTAAGTCTAACTCAAGTTTTTTTTATTAAAGTATAACTAATGGCAAAAGTTCTTTTTTTAGTTTTGGATAAATTGGAGAGTGTTTAGAACACCTGTCTTGTTTTTATTGCTGATTGTGCTCTTGTTATCAAGATTCACCTTCTCTATTTGCTATTTCTCCTGGTGAATGCTATCGCCAAAAGTGAAAGAAAATCACAAAGTTTGAGTTACCAGAAGAGGAACATGGGGGAATCTCGTAAGGGGGATACTAGCCCCCCCCCCTATAATCTATCCAAAATGGGTTCTACCTTAAAGCAGATGTAAACCCATCGATTTAACAGTTTCAAAATATAGTTTGATTCCTGGCATGTGCTGGAGATTTAACGGTCACAATGGTTGTGCTCTCAACCATACTGTGAAACCACCCAATGGCTGGTGTCATAACTTATCACATATGCAGCATTATGGCAGTTGAAAATTAAACAGAGGCCAAGATGGCAGCTTCCTTGGCTGTAAACCATACTAGGGTATACTTCCACTTTAAGACCAAACTAATTTGAGAGTGTACTGGATATCAAAAACCTGTCAGGCACCACATCCCTTAACAATTCTAGTTTAGAAATGGAAACATGGGACTTTTAAAGTGCCAAGACACATACATTTATAAAAATATCAAAAATTTATTGGTACAGTCTCTTGTCACATTTTTGGGGTTGTGTTCGATATGTGTAAAGAGAGATCACACAAATACTTAAAAATATAACATTTATTACAAGTAATGACAGATACAGATAAAAATAAAATATCAAGAATACTTAACTAAAGGTGCTTGTTTCCAGCCATGGGTCCTTTTCATGGCACAGGTGACTGGGACCAGACACTGGCCTCATGGCTGTTCTGGGTGAGACTAACTCGTATAGGTTTTGGCTGTGGTAATATAGAACTTGTATAAGGAAAAAGACCACCCCCAGCCAACACCCTTGTAAGCAACGATATGACCTTCACATTCCTGAGGAGAGGGGGCTAGCTTGTCCATATAAGGCAGTTCATATGCCAATAAGTTGAGTCATGCAAGGTAACCAGGATATTAGAGGCTATAATAGATATTTGTGAGGCCAACCTTAAGGCCTCATACACACGGACGTTTCTAAAAAAATAAACAAAACGTTGGGCCCGACGTCAAGGGAAAAAAAAAACTGCGTTTTTCGGCATTCTGCATCGGCGTTGGTGAGCGTCGGCGTCAATAGGTGTTTTTTAAAAAAAATCATCCCTCTGCTATTTTTCAACCTAAAAACGTCACCGTCAAAAAACCCCGGTACAGTATTTGGCGTTTTGCGGCGTCGGCGTCAAAAAGTTACAGCCTCAGAACGCGCTGGCCGTGGGTTCTAATTTCAGCTCACTAACGCTGACGCCATCTACAGCTGAAAAACGTTGGCATTTTTATGGGGCCATTGACTAACATGGAGAGCTGCAGAAAACGCCGGCGTCAAAAAAACGTCCGTGTGTAGAAGGCCTAATAAGGAATATGAAATATGCAATTTCCCCAACATACAGTCATTAAAAACTACAACAAATATTACAGACAGTATCCATGTGATTGAAAAGCGATAGTTGCATCAATTCTTAACTTGTTTCGCCATAAAGCGGCTTCCTCAGGAAAATATTTGGACGATGCTGTTTTCTAATCACTACAAATAAAAAATAATACAATTAGAAAATACAAATTACAAACACTTAAATATATGATGTAAATGTAGCATTTTAAATCTTGGCGATGCATGTCTCCTCCCCTCTCACCTGAATTATGATCAGCAAAGCAAGTGAAACATAGGACACATATAGCTTGAAGACATCTTTACTGGGATATATGGTGACCACAGAGAGGGCACAAAGACCCCAAATAAGGTTGGGCTATTAAAGAAGAGAAACACATCTAAGTAAGTACCCAGACAGGATAGATACAAAAATGCAATAGGTTTAAATTACCCAAGAGGACCGACCTGTGAATTGGCTTTCACTTAGGAAAAACACCCATAAAATTTAAATCAATCACTGTTAGAAAGTGCTGTCAAAATTCTGCCTATTTTGACAGCGCTTTGCAACAGTGATTGATTTAAATTGCTTCCTACCCTATTGTTGCATATGAAAGCCAGCATTTTCAGGCTCTCCCATCCCACCGGGGAGCTCAGGGGCCCATGTCTCTCTGGTGTATGTAACCAAAAGCAACGGGTATTTTGTCACTTGTGGTTTCGGCCTTTTGTTTAATAAGCAACCGATCAAATCGATCTCAGTTTGATCAGCAGCTTTGGAGGGCAGAGTCTAATAGATTACTCTCTAATAGACACCAGATCTCTCAGTAAAGAGCATCTATCACTGTCAATTCTATCGCAAGGAATATTGTTAATTTCTTTTGATAGTAAAAAAAAAAGTGTCAGGAAAAAAAAAATTCAACCAAAATAATAAAGAAAAAAAATTGTTAAAGTGCCCCGCCCCCCGTGTTTACAAGCAAGCAAAGACAGCGATCGCACCACACATGTGCAATGTATTGCTGAGAATGTTGGAGTGAGAGCAATAGTTTTAGCTCCAGACCTCCTTTTTAACTCTAAACTGAAAACATGTAAAGGCTTTTAAAGTGTTACCTATGGATAATTTAATGTACCGTAGTTAATCGCCATTCCACAGGCATGCACAATTTTAAAGCGTTACCTTGTTATCTATTTACTCAATGCAATATCATCTTTTATATTTACAAAAAAAAAATTATTTTATATTGTGTAATATTTTTGCATTTTAAAATAGCTGCTCAAATATTGTGTGAAGTAAAAAAAAAAATGCAGCAACCACCATTTCTCCTATCGTTCACTGACAGACGCAGCTCTCCATTACGTGTGGGTTTATGCTGGTCTCACTAGGAGTTAACTAGGCAGGGAAAAGAAACAGCTGGCCTCTCCCATGGGGCCGTCCTCTCTTCCCACATAAACCCCCTCCATAGCATAACTCATCAGTCTAAATGCCTAGTTTGCAAGGAGTTGACCTGGCTTCCCTTTAGGGGAATTGCGGTCCTGTTTGTGACCATTCTTTTTATTTTATTTTCTTGGCTACTATCAAGATGATCTGCTATCAAGAAGCCAGTCGGGGCATGGAGAGTCCATGGGCTCTGTACTTTCCCCGACCTGGCCGACTAATGCGAGCCAGTCCCAAATTATGGGGACTCGCCGCATAGTGCCCGTTCCGTGCGGGTGGCCTGGGGTGATCCCCTCTTACGCCCAGCCCGGATGCGATTCCGTAGGGCGAATTTCTGGCCTGCAGCATGCCGTCCAGGCAGGGGCAGAAAGTCTGCGACTGGGTGGCTACCCATGGCGCTCGCGGAGTGGTGAGTGAGAGTTCCGCCCTTCCTCCCTTTTCAGGGACGGAAGGGGGACCGACGAAAAAAAATTAATTTTTTTTCTTTTTTGTCTGGGTAGCCGCCGGCAGGGGTGCATGGAGCTCCTGCCCCCCCTTCACACCCCCCCTACCCCCGCACCGCACCACGTCCGTTTTCGCCACCATTTTGCGGCGGACCGCCGCCATTTTGCCGTAGCCGCAGACATATCTGGCCTATGGGGGCTTTCCCTCTAGCGCTCAGAGCGGCCGTTTGCGGTACTGCAAGTCTCTGTACAGGGGGTTTTGGCCTCTAGTGTCTAACGGCGGCCATTTTGACCACGTGTCTCTGCTGTGTGTACAGCGTTTTCCCTTCTCTGTGGAGCTGTGGTGATCGGACGGCGCGGCTCTTCTGACGGTCCTCTGGGGTTACTGGCAGCAAAGAACAGCAAGTAACAGCTGGGCTTTCCTGTGGGTGCTGGTGGCGGCGGGTGCAGTCCTCCTGGGTTCCCTGGTGCGCTGTGGGGCAATGGTGTGCGGTAGTGTGGGGGTGCCTCAACCTCTTTAGTACCACGGTGTGTCACTGAGAGGGGTCTGGGGGCAAAAGCAATGGCAAATTACACTGCTGAACCTGCTGAGGAGGCATCAGCGGCGACGCAATCTGCACAAGGGGCTTTTTTGGACCAGCTACGGGCAGAGGTCGCCCAACAGGCCTCCAAAAAAGCGCCCCCTTCCCCCCCCTTATTCATCGGGGGAGGATTCTGATCCGGAAGTGGCCTCAGGGGTTTCAGGGACCCCAGTGGACCTATCTGATGGGGATCTGGGCCCATCGGACGGT
The DNA here is from genome assembly GCA_018402905.1 of Glandirana rugosa. Taxonomy (NCBI): domain Eukaryota; kingdom Metazoa; phylum Chordata; class Amphibia; order Anura; family Ranidae; genus Glandirana; species Glandirana rugosa. The sequence continues at coordinate 319,395 of BLSH010367049.1, forward strand.
GAAGAGGATCAAGGGGCGGCGGCTGCGTGCGAAAAAGCGTTGGTCGCCGCCATTATCACTGGCATTCGCACTACGCTGCGATTGAGACAGGATGGTGAATCGCAGACTTCTGCGTATGTGTGTGGGTCCTCTAGGCCCCCTAGGGCCCCCAAGGCTTACCCCTCCGATCAATTTTTTGATCGTTTTCTTTACCGTGAATGGCAACGTCCGCAGCTTTCCGTTTCGCTGTCAAAACAGTTCGCTACTCGCTATCCCTTTGAGGAAAGCTTTTTGAAAAAATGGGAATCGCCTGTGGTGGACCCACCGATAGCCCGCCTTAGTAAGGCGACGACTGTTCCTCTGGAAGGGTTTCCTTCTTTCAAGGACCCCGCTGGTAGAAAAACAGAGGCGCTTTTAAAGTCGCTTATCCTGGTGGCAGGTTCTGCTGTGCGGCCAACCCTGGCGTCCGCCATGGCGGCTCAACATCTGTCTGAGCGTATGGTGGGGCTTCAGTCCGATTTGGAATGCAGCCGTCTGATGGATGCTCCGCAGAGGGCTGAGTTTTTGCGCCAAGGGTTCAAGTACCTTTGTGATGCGGCCGTTGATTTACTGCCGATGTTATCCAGGATATCGATTTTTGCCGTTATCCTCAGAAGGATACTCTGGTTGCGTTCTTGGTCTGGCGACCATGCTTCCAAAAATGTCTTGCTGACCTCCCTTTTCAGGGTGGACGTCTATTTGGTCCACGTTTGGCTGAGATCATAAAAGACTTTACGGGAGGTAAGAGTACCTTTCTTCCAGAGCCCCAGAGGCGCGAGTTTTGCCGTAGACAGGGGCCCCCTCCCTCGGGTCAGAAGAGGCTTTTTCGCGCCCCGAGCGCAACAGGTAAGGGCACCCGTCCCGGTAAGGTCGCTGCAGGGGCCGGTAAGCAGCAGTGGCAGCACAAAACCGAAAAGGCGGAAGACAAGTCCTCAGCCTGATGGGTTGCCCCCACCCGGGTTTCGGGTGGGGGGACGTCTTCTGGGGTTCGCAGACCAGTGGCTGGCTCACATTCCCGATCGTTGGGTCCGGGAAGTGGTGTCCGCCGGGTACAGGATAGAGTTCAATACACTACCCCCAGACAGGTTCTTCCCATTAAACTTAGGGCTCCCGCAGGATCGCCGGGAGGCCCTTTTCAGGGCTGTTCAAGCACTTTCAGACCAGGGAGTGATTGTGCCAGTGCCTCCAGAAGAGAGGTTTCGAGGTTTCTACTCAAATCTGTTCGTGGTCCCCAAAAAAGGGGGGGGGGGTCAGCCAGTACTGGACCTAAAGGCCCTGAACTGGTATGTCAGGGCGCGGAAGTTCCGGATGGAATCTATCCGCTCGGTTGTGGCCGCCCTCCATCAGGGGGAGTTTCTGGCGTCCCTGGACATCAGGGATGCGTACCTCCATGTACCCATTTGTCCACGGCATCAGCGCTTCCTGCGCTTTGCAGTGGGAGACCTCCATTTTCAATTCGTGGCACTCCCCTTCAGTCTGGCCTCAGCACCCCGAGTTTTCACAAAACTGCTAGCCCCGGTTTTGGCGTTGCTGAGACAGAGATGCATTGCTGTGGTAGCCTACCTAGATGACCTGCTCCTGCGAGCAGAGTCCGCCTCGGCTCTGGAGAAAAATGAGAGGATCACAATGACCTCGCTGCAGGATTTCGCCTGGTTACTCAACCTGCAGAAGTCGTCGGTGTCACCAACCAGTCGCCTGGAGTACCTGGGTCTGATATTGGACACAGTGCAGGCGAAGGTGTTCCTCCCTCCGGCCAAGTTGCTGCAGTCGGCAGTGTGAACCCTTCTGTCACACCGTCGGTCTTCATTACGATTCTGTATGCAGGTGCTGGGGCTCATGGTCTTGTCTTTCAAGGCGATACCATTTGCTCAGAGTCACACTCGTCTCCTTCAGCGAGCAATTCTGGCTCGGTGGGACAGGTCACCTCGGTCCTTGGACCTTCTGATTCGTCTGAGCTCACAGACCAGGGCGTCTCTGACCTGGTGGCTTCGGGACTCGGCCCTGACTCAGGGGAAGTCGTTTCTGCCTCTCCAGTGGGTGATCATCACCACGGATGCCAGTCTTTCAGGCTGGGGAGGGATCCTGGGACAGCTGTCTGCCCAGGGCCGTTGGTCGGCACAGGAGGCTCGCCTCCCCATCGATGTACTGGAATTGAGAGCAATCAGATTGTGGACAGTGAGATTGCAGGACTGTCCGGTCCGAATTCAGTTGGACAATGCCACAGCAGTGGCATATGTGAACCATCAGGGCGGCACAAGAAGTCCAGCAGCTGCGGCAGAGGCAGCTCTGATACTGCGTTGGGCGGAACGTCACGTTCCGGCAATCTCCGCCATTTACATTCCAGGTGTGGAGAACTGGCAGGCGGATTTTCTCAGTCGACAGACGCTGGACCAGGGAGAGTGGTCCCTCCACCCGGAGGTGTTCAACCAGATTTGCCGCAGATGGGGGACGCCGGATGTGGATCTCATGGCGTCTCCGTTCAATCACAAGGTGGAGACCTTTGTGTCCAGAACGAAGGATCCGTTGGCAGTGGCCAAGGACGCTCTGGTGGCCCCCTGGGGCCGTTACCGACTTCTGTATGCCTTCCCTCCGATAAAACTGTTACCAGTTGATCCGCAGGATAGTGGCGGAGGGAATACCAATAATCCTGGTGGCTCCAGATTGGCCTCGGCGAACTTGGTACGCCGATGTGGTGCAAATGGTGGCAGACGCCCCCTGGCGGCTCCCGCTGAGAGACAATCTTCTGTCTCAGGGGCCCATCTTGCACCCTGCTTTACCCTCGCTGGCTTTGACGGCTTGGTTATTGAGTCCCAGGTGCTAAGAGACAGGGGGGTCGCTGACTCAGTGATTCCTACATTGTTGAAGGCTCGCAAGTGTACTTCTCGCAAGATTTACCACTGCACCTGGAAGGCTTATATAGCTTGGTGCGAGGCGGAGGGTCATAACCCTCGCTCTTTTGTGGTATCCAGGGTCCTAACTTTTTTGCAGCAGGGCCTGAACAAAAAACTGGCTTTGAGTACTCTTAAGGGCCAGATATCGGCTCTGGCAGTTCTTTTCCAGAGACCTTTGGCTTCGCACTTGTTGATTCGTACCTTTTTTCAAGGTGTACGACATGTGGCCCCTCGGGTGAAGGTTCCGTTGGCCCCGTGGGATCTGAATTTGGTGCTTTCTGTACTTCAGAAACCGCCTTATGAGAAAATCAGGGAGATTTCCTTACAACTGCTCTCGCAGAAGGTGGCTTTCCTAGTAGCCATCACCTCCACCAGACGGGTGTCTGAATTAGCAGCACTCTCGTGCAAGTCTCCCTACTTGGTCCTGCATAAGGACAAGGCGGTCTTGCTACCCTCTCCTTCCTTTCTTCCGAAAGTGGTTTCTTCCTTTCACATTAATGAAGATATTGTCCTTCCTTCATTGTGCTCTCGTCCATCGCACCCAAAAGAAATTGAATTGCAGGCCTTGGTGTCACAGGTGTGCAAGGCGGCCACTTGGGCCTCGGTTCACACTTTCACTAAGTTTTATAAAGTTGATGTGTTTGCATCTTCGGATGCTGCTTTTGGCCGCAAAGTTTTGCAGGCGGCAGTGTAGGCGCGTCTGGCTCCTCCTTAGAGGTTCTGTTGGGTACTGTTGTTAGCTTTTACCCACCCCTCTTTTTGACACAGCTTGGGGACATCCCCACACATAATGGAGAGCTGCGTCTGTCAGTGAACGATAGGAGAAAAAGGGGTTTTATTAAAACTTACCGTAAAATCCTTTTCTCCGGGTTCACTGACAGACGCAGCACCCACCCCTCTGTGCTCTGTTCTTGTACGGCTTGTGTACGAACTGATGAGCTATGCTATGGAGGGGGTTTATGTGGGAAGAGAGGACGGCCCCATGGGAGGGGCCAGCTGTTTCTTTTCCCTGCCTAGTTAGCTCCTAGTGAGACCAGCATAAACCCACACGTAATGGAGAGCTGCGTCTGTCAGTGAACTCAGAGAAAAGGATTTTACGGTAAGTTTGAATAAAATCCCTTTTTTTTACTCCACAGCCTTTGTTTAAAATATCTAAAATGTTTGGGTGTTCTGAGTAATTATTTGCACGAAAACGCTGATTTTTACATATTCAAATTAGCTTGGGCAGCAGGTGGGTAAAGTAATGACAAACTGGTTATGTCACATTCGACGACTAGTTTGGTCTTAAATTTTAGTTTAGAAAGGGAAACATGGGACTTTTAAAGTGCCCTAGACACACAAATGTATAAGAATATCCTTCCACTACTTGTAATAGTGATAGGGCGGCTGTTTAGCCGCTTGCATCACTTTTCCAAGCAACTGCACCACCTGCTGAAAAGAACGCAGCTGCAACCGTGATCCTAATATCACCACCACTTCCCCAGGACATACACATGCATACACCAGTCGGGAAGTGGATAAGTAAATTCTTTATATACACCTATGGATAATTCTATAGCGGTCGGATAATGTAGTATTTGTCCTGGATTCTCTATGGGAATGCTGACCAGTATCCCAATAGACAGGTCTCTGTTTATGCCAAGGTTGCTCCTTTCCTCTTTTCACGTTTTTGTGTTTATTAAAAGTCAGCAGCTACAAAAAGTGTAGCTACTGACTTTTAATAAACACACACTCGCTTGGCCCACGGTCCAGCGATGCGGCCGTCCAAACCCTTTTGTCCTCTCCCCGGCATCACTAGTGTGGACACCTGGCTGTGACAGCTTTCGGCTTTGCAGCCGGGTGCGCACTGCACATTCAGGAGTCGTGCTGAGTGTCCTGAACGGCTGAGCAATCTTCTGGGACCTGTGACGTGTCCCAGAAGATTGCAGGGTGGGAGAGGGGGGAGGCGAGGCGTGGCCTAGATGGCCGGAGTGGAAGTCAGAGCTAGGTACCCCCCCCCCAAAAAAATTACATCCGAAATGTGGCATGTCAGGGTGATATAGGAGTCCTTATAGCAGTAGTTCCACTTTTGGGTAGAACTTCGCTTTAAGATAGAATATTGGCCCATTAACTATTTTATTGAAATTACAAATGGACACACCCTGATATAATGCGCACCACATCCCAGTTAAAATAATGGAACCACAAAACCAGCAAAATGAGGGACTTTAGAGGTGGTCAAATACACCAAGAACAAAGAGGAGTATAGCCTCTCAAGATAAAAATGACAAAAACTTTATTGATCCATGGATGAATATAAAAGATTTTATATGTTTTTCATCTCCTCTATAGATCAATTACGTTTTTGTAATTGTATCTTGTGATTATATACTCCTTTTTGTTTTTCGGTTTGTGTATGAGAACCTCTTCAGTTTTGTTGAAATTTTTTTTTACTTGTTTTTGTCCAAATCCACTTCCCACCCAAAGTACGTCATATGACATCCGGGGCTTTGAGTGGGGATATCTGAATGATGCCTGTAGCTACAGGAATCCAGATACCATCTTTCTCGGCAGGCAATTCCCTGCACCGTAAGAACAATCTTAGCGTCACCCTCTGGTGCTTCTACCGGCTCGCCCGTGCGATCGGTGAGCCCGTGAAGGAATAAACCGGCGCCGGAAGTTGCCGGCAATCTCTATGACCTTTGTTGGCCCAGGTGCGACATTATGACGTCACGTCCAGCCTGGTGGAAGTAAACCTTTCTGGGGACTCTAATGGAAAGGCCGAGATTGTGTTTTTTTTTTCTTTTGATCTCGGTCTTTCTTATAGACCCCACATCTCTCTGTAAAGAGGACCTGTCCCACACTTTTCCTATTACAAGGGATGTTTACATTCCTTCTAATAGGAATAAAAGTGATAAAAAAAAAAAAAAATTTAAAGGAAAAGTATAAAAATAGAAAAAATAAAATAAACAATAACATTTTTCTTTTTTTAAGCGCCCCGTCCACGCACGCGCACACACACAGGAGTGAACTCATACATAAGTCGCGTCCACATATGTAAACGGCGTTCAAACCACACGTGAGGTATCGCCGTGAACGTTTGAGCGAGAGCAATAATTCTAGCCCAAGACACCTCCTCTGTAACTCTATACATGTAACCTGTTAAAAATATTTAAAGCGTTGCCTATGGAGATTAAGTACCAAAGTTTGGCGCCATTCCACGAGTGTGCGCAGTTTTAAAACGTGACATTTTGGCTATCTATTTACTCGGCGTAACATCTTTCACATTATAAAAAAAATTGGGCTAACGTTACTGTTTTGTTTTTTTTGTTTTTTTTTTATGAAACTTTAAAAAAAAAAAAAAATCGCTGCACAAATATCGTGTGACATAAAAAGTTGCAACGGCCACCATTTTATTCCCTAGGGTCTCTGCTAAAAAACATATATATAATATTTGGGGGTTCTGAGTAATTTTCTAGAAAAAAAAAATTATGACATGTAGGAGCGTAGTGCCAGAATTGGCTTGAGTGGGAAGTGGTTAAGTAATGAGATTTCTCCTTACGTTCACTGACAGACGCAGCTCTTCATTGACTTTATGGGGTTTTATGTTCGTCCAACTAGGAGTTAACTAGGCAGGGAAAAGAATCAGCTGGCCCCTCCCCTGGGGGCCGTCCTCTCTTCCTACATCAAACCCCCTCACAGTATAGCTCTTCAGTTTCAATGCCTAGTTCGCAAGGAGTTGACCTGGCTTCCCTATAGGGAACTGCGGTCCTGATATGACCATTTTTTCTTTTATTTTTTATATTTTACTGCAATCAAGATGATCTGCTATCAAGAAGCCGGTCGGGGCATAGAGAGTCCTGGAGCTCTGTACTTTCCCCGACCTCGCCAACATGATGCGAAGCCAGTCCCGCTAAGGGGGACCCGCCGCATCTTACCCGTTCCGTGCGGGAGGCCCGGGGTGAAATCCCCCCTTGGTCCCCTTTACCGATGCGCTCGGCAGGGTGACTTGGGCCTGCAGCATACCGCCGTCAAGGGCGCGAAGTCTGCTTCTGGTGGCTACCGTGACGTCGGACCGGTAAGTGAGCGCCCTACCTTCCCCCTGTCCCAGGGTGTGAAGAGGGCCCGACGTCCGCAAAACTTGTGTGTTCGCGGTAACGACACCTTGTCCGGGGTAGCCACCGGTGGGATCAGCCCTCCATCTTGTCCCCTGCCACACCTCGCACCCCCCCCCCCCCCAGCACCGTGCGATCTTCGGCCTTCTCATCCGGATCGCCATGCGGCAATCGGCCGCCATTTTGCCGTAGCCGCGGACATTGTCAGTCTATGGGGCTTTCCCTCTAGCGTTCGGAGCGGCCATTTTCGGTACTGCACGCTGTCTGTGAGGATTCGGCCTCTAGTGCTTCCTGGCGGCCATTTTCACTACATGCTCTGCATTTCTACACGTGGCTGCAGCTTCTCTCTCTCCTCACAGAAAACAGCGCTGACAGGGGTAGCTCTTCAGTCGATCTGCGCTAGAAGGCAGCTGGAACTGCAAGTATAGCTGGGCTCCCTCCGGGTGCTGGTGGTGGTGGGGTGCTGTCCTCTGACTCCTGTGGGTGTGTGGCTGTGTGCGGGGCATCCCTTACATCCCTGTATTCCTGGGCAATGGCTGATCTCCCTGCTGAACCTACTGAGGTGGCATCAGCAGCCACACAGTCTGACCAAGGGGCTTTTCTCACCCAGCTGCGGGCTGTGTTTTCTGAGTTTTTTCCACAAGGGGATGCCGCTCCGCGGGTCCCCAGGAAGCGTCCCCCTCCTCCTTCCTTATCCTCAGGGGAAGATTCTGAGCCGGAGGTGGCCTCCAGGGTCTCAGGGACCCCGGGGGACCTGTCTGAGGAGGAGACAGGTGGTGACAGTGTGTTAACTGAGGGGGACCAGGAGCCAGCTGCTGACCAAACAAAAGTGCTGGTTGCCGCTATTATCGCTGGCATTCACACTAAGTTGCAGCTGGACCAAGATGGCGAATCGCGATCTGTTTATGTGTGCGGGTCTTCCAGGCCCCCCAAGGCCTACCCTTACAATGAATTCTTAGACCATTTCCTATATCGTGAATGGCAACACCCTCAGCGTTCCTCACTGACTGCACGCTTTGCCGTGCGTTATCCCTTTGAGGAGAGCTTCCTGAAGAAATGGGAATCACCTGTGGTGGACCCACCCATTGCACGCCTTACCAAGGCGACTGCCATCCCTATGGAAGGGACCTCTTCCTTCAAGGATCCCGCTGATAGAAAGACAGAGGCACTTTTGAAGTCCCTGTTTTTGAATGCAGGCTCTGCTGTGCGACCTGCTTTGGCTGCAGCCATGGCAGCACAGCATTTCTCTGAGTGCATGGAGGAACTTAGGAAGGACTTGGTAGGTGGTCGCCTGATGGAGGCGCCGCAGAAGGCTGAGTATTTGCTCCAGGGGATTAATTACCTCTGTGATGCGGCCGTGGATATTCTGCCTTTGCTGTCCAGAATATCTATATCGGCTGTCAGAATTCGTAGAATTCTTTGGCTGCGTTCCTGGTCGGGGGACCACGCGTCCAAAAAGGGTCTGGCTGACCTCCCCTTTCAGGGTGGGCGTCTATTTGGCTCGCGTCTTGATGAAATCATCAAGGATTTCACGGGTGGTAAGAGTACCTTTCTCCCGGAACCCCGCAGGCGTGAATTTCGCCGTCGGCAGGAGCCTTCTACCTCGGGTCAGAAGAAGCCTTTTCGTCCCTCTGGCACGACAGGCAAGTGGACCCGTTCCAGTAAGGCCGCTGCAGGGGCCGGACGTCGGCAGCGCAAAACAGAAAAGGCGGAGGACAAGTCTTCCTCGGCCTGATGGGTTGCCCCCATCCGAGTGTCGGGTGGGGGGACGTCTTCTGGGGTTCGCAGATCGGTGGCTGGCTCACATTTCAGACCGCTGGGTCCAGGAGGTGGTGTCCACCGGGTACAGGATAGAGTTCATCTCTCTACCCCCAGACAGGTTCTTCCCATCAAATTTAAACCTCCCGCTGGAGCGCAGACAGGCCCTTTGCAGGGCGGTACAGGCCCTCTCAGACCAGGGAGTGGTTGTACCGGTTCCCCCAGGAGAGAGATTTTGAGGTTTTTACTCGAATCTTTTTGTGGTACCCAAGAAAGGGGACGGATTTCGGCCCATTCTGGACCTGAAGGCCTTGAACAAGTTTGTCAGGGCGCGAAAGTTCAGGATGGAGTCTGTTCGGTCGGTTGTGGCCGCCCTTCACCATGGGGAATTCTTGGCATCGTTGGACATACAGGATGCGTACCTCCATGTACCCATCCATCCACGCCATCAGCATTTCCTGAGGTTCGCTATTGGGGATCGCCATTTTCAATTTGTAGCTCTCCCTTTCGGCCTGACCTCTGCGCCCCGGGTGTTCATGAAGTTGCTGGCCCCGGTGTTGGCGTTGTTGCGTCAGAGGGGCATTGCCATAGTGGCTTACCTGGACGTTCTGCTCCTGCGAGCGGACTCCGTATCTGCCCTGGAGGAGAATGTGCAACTCACGATGGCCACCCTGCTGGACTTCGGCTGGTTACTCAACCTGAAGAAGTCGTCAGTGTCTCCTTCCCGCCGTCTGGAGTATCTGGGTCTCATTCTGGACCAGGCGAAGGTGTTTCTCCCTCCGACAAAGCTACGGGGCTTACAGTCGGCTGTGCGCACCCTTCTACCGCACCGCCGGTCTTCCTTGCGGTTCTGTATGAGGGTGCTGGGGCTCATGGTCTCGTCCTTCGAGGCGGTGCCTTTTGCCCAGAGTCACACTCGTCTGCTTCAACTAGCAATTCTGGCTCAGTGGGACAAGTCCCACCGGTCGTTGGATCTTCAGATCCGGTTGGGCCCTCAGGCGAGGGCGTCTCTGACCTGGTGGCTTCGGGACTCGGCCCTCACTCAGGGGAAGTAGTTTCTGCCCCTTCAGTGGACGGTGATCACCACGGACGCCAGCCTGAAGGGCTGGGGTGGAGTCCTGGGTCAGCTATCAGCCCAGGGTCGTTGGTCGGCCCAGGAGGCCCGCCTGCCCATCAACGTGCTGGAGCTGAGAGCAATCAGGCTGTCTTTTTCATTGGACAAAGAGATTGCAGGGCCGTCCGATTCAAATGCAATCGGACAATGCCACAGCGGTGGCGTATGTGAATCATCAGGACGGCACTCGGAGCCCAGCGGCGGCTGCGGAGGCAGCTCTGATTCTGCGTACATCTAGAGAAAGTTTCCCCATTAAGGGTTTAGTGGCAGTAAGAAATATAAGTAAATCCAAACAATTTTGTTGAAAAATCTTGCAGTTTTTTATTATTTATTTCCCGCTTAACATTAGATCATGAAAAAGAAACTATGTGAGAAAATGCATAAAAAGGAGCTCTGGTTGTACATCAATGGGACATGCATTACAAACAATCATTTGCAACATAAAGAGAGGGGAATGACAAACTGTGCAGCTATGGGCCACATGAGGTCCCCTACGCCTTTCGGCCCTTCGGCGATGTCTAGGCCTTCCTCAGGGGGATTAGAGGCATTACCCCTTCTGTGATATTGAAAAATTTGGAATTTAGAATCATATAAAGTACAATGAAATACTTATTACATAATAACATCCAACACTTACAAAGCTGCAAATTGATTTTTAAGTGCGAGTTCCCATCATCCAGAGCATTTTAAAAAATTCAGCAGTACAATGTAAAAAGGCCGCATGAGCTTACTACATGGTCATCCCGACCAGCCACCCAGGGTCAATCGCTCCACCATGGTTATAGGAGTTTACAAGAGGCCACACTCAATCCTCCCTGGTGCAGAGGGGGGAGGTTGCAGTTTACACTCCTATGAAAGGTAAAAATATATGTAATGAATTAGTGTTGTAATATCTAGTATAGTGTAAGCATAATAGGTGCATATTGACAAATACTATGTGAAAATGGCTTTTTAGTGTCTATACTGCATTCGACATCAATATCACCTATATTTATCGTGAGCAAATAGAAAACTGCATCACGAAAGGCTATATGAAAGAAATTTTTAGGTTCAAAGGAACCGTATATATATGTCTATGTATATACATGCACCTAATAAGATATTAAAGGTAGGTTAAAATACTTACTAATGACCTGAGGGCAGGAATGCCCAAAGCATTCACTGTCTTGCAGGCAAAACAAGCGTTGACCACTGTGAAAAATATACAAAAAATTGCATTACTTCGGAGAAACAGGAGTTTTGTTGCTGTCTCCAAAGTAAGGGATGGTGGGAAATAACCATCATGAAAGAGGACAAATCAGAACAGCACTGAATTCTACACTGACAACCCCTGTAAAAAAGCAGAGCAATCTGCTGGTACCAATTGTCTTCATTGGACCTAAACAATGGTCAGATGGGAGAATGGAGCCATTTTGATTGGGACAGCATTTGTACATCTACAGTGCCTTGAAAAAGTATTCATACCCCTTGAAATTTTCCACATTTTGTCATGTTACAACCAAAAAAGTAAATGTACCGTATTTGTCGGCGTATAACACACACATACAGTATCTCACAAAAGTGAGAACACCCCTCAATAATTTATTCTATCTTTTCATGTGACAACACTGAAGAAATGGCACTTTGCTACATTGTAAAGTAGTGAGTGTACAGCTTGTATAACAGTGTAGATTTGCAGTCCCCTCAAAATAACTCAACACACAACCATTAATGTCTAAACCGATGGCAACAAAAGTGAGTACACCCCTAAGTGAAAATGTTCAAATTGGGCCCAGTTAGCCATTTTCCCTCCCTGGTGTCATGTGACTCATTAGTGTTACAAGTCTCGGGTGTGAATGGGGAGCAGGTGTGTAAAATTCTGTGTTATCGGTCTGACTCTCTCATACTGGTCGCTGGAAGTTCAACATGGTACCTCATGGCAAAAAACTCTCAGGATCTGGAAAATAGAATTGTTGCTCTTCATAAAGATGGCCTAGGCTATAAGAAGATTGCCAAGACCCAGAAACTGAGCTGCAGCACGGTGGCCAAGACCATACAACAGTTTAACAGGACAGGTTCCACTCAGAACAGGCCTCGCCATGGTCGACCAAAGAAGTTGAGTGCACATGCTCAGTGCCATATCCAGAGGTTGTCTTTGGGAAATAGGCATATGAGTGCTACCAGCATTGCTGCAGAGGTTGAATGGGTGGGGGGTCAGCCTGTCAGTGCTCAGACCATATGCCGCACACTGCATCAAATTGGTCTGCATGGCTGTCGTCCCAGAAGGAAATCTCTTCTAAAGATGATGCACAAGAAAGCCTGCAAACAGTTTGCTGAAGACAAGCAGACTAGGACATGGATTACTCGAACCATGTCCTGTGGTCTGATGAGACCAAGATAAACTTATTTGGTTTAGACGGCGTCAAGCATGTGTGGCGGCAACCAGGTGAGGAGTACAAAGACAAGTGTGTCTTGCCTACAGTCAAGCATGGTGGTTGGAGTGTCATGGTCTGGGGCTGCATAAGTGCTGCCGGCACTGGGGAGCTACAGTTCATTGAGGGAACCATGAATGTCAACATGTACTGTGACATACTGAAGCAGAGCATGATCCCCTCCCTTCAGAACTGGGCCGCAGGGCAGTATTCCAACAGAACGACCCCAAACACACCTCCAAGACGACCACTGCCTTGCTAAAGAAGCTGAGGGTAAAGGTGATGGACTGGCCAAGCATGCCTCCAGACCTAAACCCTATTGAGCATCTGTGGGGCATCCTCAAACAAGGCGGAGGAGCGCAAGATCTCCAACATCCACCAGCTCCATGATGTCATCATGGAGGAGTGGAAGAGGACTCCAGTGGCAACCTGTGAAGCTCTGGTGAACTCCATGCCCAAGAGGGTTAAGGCAGTGCTGGAAAATAATGGTGGCCACACTGGACATTTTCACTTATTGGTGTACTCTCTTTTGTTGCCAGTGGTTTAGACATTAATGGCTGTGTGTTGTTATTTTGAGGGGACAGTAAATTTACACTGCTATACAAGCTGTACACTCACTACTTTACATTGTAGCAAAATGTCATTTCTTCAGTTGTCACATGAAAAGATATAATAAAATATTTACAAAAATGTGAGGGGTGTACTCACTTTTGTGAGATACTGTAGAGGGCAAACAGTGCGTTCGTGTTATATGCCGTTTTTTTTTTTTTACACCAATGGGGGGCTGGGATTGGGCAGTCTGCCCCAGGTGCCACGCATTGGGGGGGGGGGGGGTGTCAGGCCGGGGGGGGGGGGGGTGTCAGGCCGCCTGCCCTGCTTCTCCTGGCCCTGGGACAGCGCTGCCAACATAGTCTAAAGTTAAGAAAAATTCACCGCTAGCCCCTTCTCGTACACTGCTCCTCCTCCGTCAGTGTCATTGTAAATCAAAGCTTCTAAATACCTCATTAGCTCAGTTTTTCTGGCCGTTCTCCTCCTCTGAGTGTAGCTTTAGATTGGAGGAGGAGAGCGGTCACATGAACATCCATGAAACATGAGAGGAGAGCAGTCATGTGACTGGGTCAAGAACGGACCTAATGAGGTATTGAGAAGTGTTGTTTTACAATGACACTGACACAGGAGGGTGCATGTTATATGCCTGTGTGTGTTATAAGCAAATAAATATGGTATTTTATTGGGATTTTATGTGATAGATCAACACAAAGTGGCACTTAATTGGGAAGTGGAAGGAAAAAGGATAAATGGTTTTCAACATTTTTTTACAAATATGTGAAAAGTGTGGCATGCATTTGTATTCTGCCCCCCTGAGTCAACACTTTGTAAAACCCCCTTTCCCTGCAATTACAGCTGCAAGTCTTTTTGGGGATGTCTCTGCCAGCTTTGCACATCTAGAGAGTGAAGTTTTTGCCCATTCTTCTTTGCAAAATAGCTCAAGCTCTGTCAGATTGGATGGAGAGCGTCTGTGAACAGCAATTTTCAAGTCTTGCCACACATTCTCAATTGGATTTGGGTCTGCACTCTGGGCCATTCTAACACATGGATATGCTTAGATCTAAACTATTCTATTGTAGCTCTGGCTGTATGTTTACGGTCGCTGTCCTGCTGGAAGGTGAACCTCCGCCCCAATCTCAAGTCTTTTGCAGACTCTTAACAGATTTTCTTCTAAGATTGCCCTGTATTTGGCTCCATCCATCTTCCCATCAACTCTCACCAGCTTCCCTGTCCCTGCTTTAGAAAAGCATCCCCACAACATGATGCTTCCACCACCATGTTTCACAGTGGGGGTGGTGTGCTCGGGGTTAATGTACAGTGTTAGTTTTCTGAAACACATAGCGTTTTGCTTTTAGGCAAAAGGTTCAATTTTGGTTTCTTCTGACCAGAGCACCTTCTTCCACATGTTTGCTGTGTCCCCCACATGGCTTCTCGTAAACTGCAAACAGGAATTCTTATGGCTTTCTTTCACCTATGGAATTCTTATTGCCACTTCCATAAAGGTCAGATTTGTGGAGTGCACAACTAATAGTTGTCCTGTGGACAGATTCTCCCACCTGAACTTCGGATGTCTGCAGCTCCTCCAGAGTTACCATGGGCCTCCTGGCTGCTTCTCTGATTAATGCTCTCCTCATCCGGCCTGTCAGTTTAGGTGGACGGCAATGTTTTTGTAGGTATGCAGTTGTGCCATACGCTTTCCATTTTCGGATGATGGATTGAACAGTGCTAGTGAGATGTTCAAAGCTTGTCATCTTTTTTCCGCCCACATACATTTTGTTTTTTTTTTTGGTGGCATCCACCTAGTTAGTATTCATTACATAAATAAAGTAATTGATTGCTTTAAATCCGGGTAGTCTTCCTATTTATTTTATACTTACATTGCTGATTTTTTTTTCTTTACTGGGAGTTCCCATCTTAGCTGTGGGCATGGGAAGCCCAATCGCACCCTCCTCAAGTCTCTTCCTGGATAAGGTGCATGCTAGGTAACCAATATGCATCTCTCGATCTCGAGTGTATGTCTTGTTGCCATAACAATGGGCAGCGACGGAGGAAGGCCCTGCCCCATTGTTATGGCAACATAGATAATATGTCTCTCCCACAAAATCACGTCATTTCCTGTTTGGAAATAACGCGATTTTACAGCTCAGGGATGCCCACTGACTCATGGGAAATGATGACTCGCATCTCCCATGAGCCCAGGCGAGGCAGGAAGTGATGCGGAGTGCCGTGGATCAGGAAGTGTAAGATTACAGGGACCACATAGCAACAGGGCACTTGGGGTGAGTATAATTTTTTTTTTTCCCAAAGGTGATTCATCATGTATAGATTTGAAATGTATAAAGATGTATTTGTGGGTGGAACTCCGCTTTAACCTAACCCTGCTTTAAACTTCACACCTTTTATCCCTGACCTGTCTCGTGTGTTCCTTGGCCTTCATGATGCTGTTTGTTCATTAAGGTTCTCTAACAAACCTCTGAGGGCTTCACAGAACATTTGTATTTATACCGAGATTAAATTACATACAGGTGGACTCTTTACTAATTAGGGGACTTCTGAAGGCAATTGGTTCCACTAGATTTTAGTTAGTGGTATTAGAATAAAGGGGGCTGAATACAAATGCACGCCACACTTTTCAGGTATTTATTTGTAAAAAAAAAATGTAAAAAACATTTATCATTTTCCTTCCACTTCACAATTGTATGCCACTTTGTGACCTGGAAAGAATGTGTGTGCCGTTCAGGCTCGGTAGGGAGTGGGAATGTGAATGGTGCATCCACAGCTGCTGTTAGAATGTTGACTGGGGGTGGAGCCCGTCCTGGCTCCTGCAAGAGCTCAAGAAAGAAATGGGGATATATACCACTTTATGTTGGTCTATCGCATAAAATACATTTACGTTTTTGGTTGTAACATGACAGAATGTAGAAAATTTCATGGGGTGTGAATACATTTTCAAGGCACTGTACAAGCTGTGGCTATAGTAACTGGGTGAGGGGCAACAGATGTGTCTGGGCTAAGTACTATAAAGTTGATAAATGGTTTCAGCATCACACTAATGTCCAGTTATGAAGATTTTATCCTTTATGTAGAACTCTCTTCTATTACTAATTTTGTATGATGTAATTTAGGAGAGCCTCATAGATGCCAGTGAAGACAGCCAACTAGAAGCAGCAATACGTGCATCCCTACAGGAAACCCACTTTGACTCTACATCAACAAAGCAAATGTCTCAGTATGATGAGGAGTCAGACCCTGAGCTGTATTCTGGCAGTGAAGAATTCATCTCTGTATGTGGATCTGACCATGAGGACGAAGACGGGACGCCTGTGGAAACGTTGCCAGAGCCAGAGACTTGTAGTAGTAAAGCTAAGAAGGCCACATCTAAAAACGCCAATCACAGAACAGAGGAGCAGCCAGAACCTGTGGAAGATGCCGCAGCGGAAGCAGAATTTCCAAGCCAGCAAGCACACCTAGAACCTCCCAAATCTCCGACTGAATCTTGCTTAGAAGAACATAGCAGGAATCCAGACCATGTAGAAGATTGTGCTGATAATAATGGTGAGTACTGCACACCTCTTGTTCTTGTCAAATCAGATTTTATTTCAGGATCTTGTTGGTATGTAGTTGTGACAAACTGACCCGATTCATGCTCAAGAAATTGTGCTGTTCACACACGTTTATTGGATTATGAACCTGCATCAAGTGTTTATGGATGTGCTACCTCAATGTTGCGAAGCCTGTTCTGTACTTTGGGTAGTTATGGAATTACATTTCAGCTGCTTGGTTACTCTTTGGCATCATTGTGTTAGGATGATCTCTGTGACTGCTATTAGGCTGCAGATTGCACTTCCTGGATTAAAGGATACCAAAATAAAAAGTGATCATCTGTGTTCTGCTCATATTTCAACTTTGTTCCATTTTTTTCTGATTAGGACCAAAAGCAAAGTTAATGTTACGATACCCTGATGGGAAAAGGGAACAGATTACATTACCAGAGCAGGCCAAATTATTGGTAAGTATAGTACATTCAAAAGTACCTTAAAACAAATGTCAGAAGTTAGTAAAAGTAGTTTATTGCAGTAGAGAAAAAAATTAAAACCGTTGTATTCATAGATAATAGTAAAATAGATATACAGTACAAAATAGATGGTAAAGATGGATGGCAGTATAGCACATGCAGTAAGGCCAATTTCACACTGAGGAGCTTTACAGGCGGTTTTGCTCTAAAAATAGTGCCTGTAAACTGCATCTTCTGTCTTCCAGTGTGAAAACCTGAGTGCTTTCACACTGGGGCGGTGCGCTTGCGGGACGGGAAAAAAGTCCTGCAAGCAGCATCTTTGGGGTGGTGCTGCAGTGTTTACACCGCTCCTCCTCTGCCCCTGCCATTGAAATGAATAGGCGCCACTTTGAAAGCAGCGATAAGCGGGCGCTTTTAATCCCTTCTGGGGGTTTAAAGCGCCCCGCTACCGCGCCTGTATAAAAGTGGCCTAAAGGAAAAAATATATATATATCTTTTATTGCATGTGCTATATTGTCATCTATTTATTATTTGTAGGTGTGTATATCTGTCTATATCTTTATGTGTATATCTGCCTATACACACTCAGTGGGCTTGATTTACTAAATCTGGTGAATGCAAAATCTGGTGCAGCTGTGCATAGAAACCAGCTTCAAGTTTTTTTTTTTTTTTTGTCAAAGCAAAGATGAACAAGCTGAAGTTAGAAGCTGATTGGCTACCATGCACAGCTGCACCAGATTTTGCATTCTCCAGTTTTAGTAAATCAACCTCACAGTGTCATTTTAGTGGTTTTAGAGTGGGACATGTAACATGTTCCATCTCCTGCCGCCAGTTCCCCTGATCCCCCTCTGTGTGATAGCAGGCAGGAAACCTTTTCCCTGCACCTACTGTCACTTTTTGAAAAGAACATGGCACATAGCCGTGTCATTCATTCACAGTTTCCTGTGCATAAATGAACTGCAAGTACTGTCAATCACCACAGTTGGCCGCTTGTAGTTTTGAATAAACTGCAAGGGTGCTGATGAGTGCTCTTGTAATTGATTCACAAGCCTTGCTGCTTTCAGACAACACTATGAAGGTACCGGCAAAAAGCTGCAGGGCTTGTCTACGGAAGCCTGACATTGCACCCCTGATCATAGGAGCAATGCTTTCCAGACTCCTGCAGAAAAAAAAATAATAAATTCATATTTTTTCTGCAACAATATGCATTTATTTATTTTTCTGAAAAGGGAAACTTATCCTTTAATATACTGCCAGAGGGGGTTGAAGCCATTTTAGGGGTTAAGGCCAACTGTTTTGCTGGACATAGTGTATACTTGGCATATTTGATGCTTTCAAAAATCTTTGACCACAAACACTTTCTGATTTTAAGCGTCAGCACAATAAACCTCGGTGGGCATTGATCAAATATAATTTATAACCGTATTAAATTAAAACAATAAAATGATGTAGTGTATTGCCAGCATATGGCTTAAATGGTAGAGCTTGGATTGAGATAAAATGTTAGGGGTTGATTTTAAAGGTTAAGTGTTATGAGGCATTTTGGGACACGGTTAATTTTTTTAAGGCTTTGGGTACCTGTGAATAGAGTTTTAGGGTTTGTTTTACAGTAGAGATTGATGAGGTGCACTTAAGAAATAGCTTATTTTTATCTAATTTTTGGTACCAAAAGCACTGCGCTGAGATCTACTACACCAAAACCCAACATATGATATCTTGTGTATGTGAATTCAGTGGTTTGCCTCTCAGCTGTTCTTTAAATAGCATTGGTGACTAGTGTAAGGGATGGAAGAGTCTAATTCAGTTTGAAGGGTTGAGGGTATAATATGCAGATTTTGCAAGGTACTTAGTGGCAGAGTGATAAATAATATTGCTGGCTTTACCATGGTGTAATAGCTTGGCTGTATTGAGCAACGTTTTTGGAGAAGGGTGCTGGTACGTGAGTTTGCAGCGTGATATGGTTCTATGATGCCATTTGTTTGTAACATTGTCTTCATCTTTCCTGGCAGGCTTTGGTAAAACACGTTCAGCTAAATGGTTACCCCAACGAGCGATTTGAGCTCTTAACAAACTTTCCCAGACGAAAGCTATCGCATTTGGACTATGACATCACATTACAGGAAGCAGGCTTGTGTCCTCAAGAGACTGTATTTGTACAGGAAAGGAACTAAATGACTCTCTTAAATTTCCCTATTTTCACCATCAGTTACTTTTGTCATTACTACTATATTTTGTTCTCCTATTTGTGTCTCATCATCAGCTCATAATACTTGGGAATGGAACGCTTCAGAGATACACAGGACTTATTGAGGAGAGCACAGAGCTGTACACTGTGAAAGACACAGGATGTGCGTACATTGAAACTCTCCACACTTGTCACTTCATAAGTCTTATCTCTTTGTTACTATTGGATAAATCCTTGGACACCAGGTACTACTCGCCACCCTTTCAGGAAATGTACAGCTCAAGTTCTATCTGGATAGTCATATATATTTTTTTGTATGAATTTGGAATTTCATGGATATTTTCCAGATTATTTATTACTCGTTGCTGCAGAAACTGCAGTTGTGCTTTTGTTTTATCTTAGACTGCTGTCATTTTGCTTTTTTATTTTCTCTTTTCAATTAAGAGCCATTTTGAATCTCAGTTTTTCTTGTGTTCTACTAGATACATGGAGGGATAGTTGATGGCAGAGAACACTGAAAGAGTCAGGACTGACCGTGCAGAAAATCGGTTTCTTCTAGGCAGAGGTCAAGAATAAACAGGCACTCGAGTGCTGAGAGATTTTCAGGCATGCTTGGAAAAAAAATGGCTATATGTTGCTTTCAGTAAACGGTTCCTGAGAAATTTTTGGGTGTGCTGTGCAATTAGTCTTGGCGTTTATAATAAGAATAGGCAATAATGTGTTATCTTTCATCGCATTTGCTGCTCATGTATGTCTTGCAATAGGTATGATACTGTTTGCAGAGCCTTTATCCTGGAGCAGTCTGCAAAACATTGTCCTTTAGGCCTCATATACACGGATGTTTTTATATACCGGTTTTTGCAGCTCCCCATGTTATTCAATGGCCCCATAAAAACACCAACGTTTTTGAGCTGTAGATGGCATCTGCGTTATTAAGCTGTAAATCGAACGCAGGACCCGCGCGTTCCGAGGCTGTAGCGTTTTGGTGTTTTTGACGTTGAGCCGGCAAAATGCACACTAATGTGCATTGACGCCGTAGCAACATTAACCAGTGTTTTTAGCGCCGGTGTTTTCAGGTTAAAAAAAATAGCAGAACGCTTAGTAACGTAGATGCAAAACGCCAATTTTTGCCTGACGTCATCTCGACGTTTTGCTATTACACCCATGTGTATGAGGCCTTAGTTATCATCCTGTCATAGATAAACATCACTGCATCAAATATGCACATTGTGGGCACAACCCACTTACGGTTCTTTACTCTTCATCCTCAAAATGATTCTGTGCCCCAATGCTCTGTACATCCTTTTGCAGGTTATGAATGTCCAAATTACCAACTCTGTACATCTGAAATATATCTATGTCTTCATATTCACCCTGATGCCCCTGTAGGATTTTGTCAAGGGAGGTATAGTGCTGAAAGGTTGTCCGAGATGACTGGAAAGAGGCATCAGAGACACTGAAAGCACAGCCATATCTGTCTTCACTATAGGAAAGCTTGAATTCAGTTAGAATTTAAATAAAGCATATCTAAACCCATAAACAAAAAGGCAATATATTGCAACTTTCCAGCCATTAATCTGAACTAAGAAAACAAATGTAGCCACCACATCTAAGAACGTTGTCAGCAAGTACAGAAAATACCCATTAATCTTACTGAAAACGCCATGTCTTTGTCACTTGTAACCTGAGAAGACGGCACAAACTTGCTTATTTTTCTTGTGCAGTCGACTAAACCTATTAACTACCATGTAAAGGAGATGAACAAAGACAGAAATGTTTGTCTGGATGGACAAAGTACAATCTATGTCAGTGGTTCTCAACCTCAGTCTTCGGGTACCCCCAACAGGTCATGTTTTTGGGAACTCCCCTTAGATAAAATAGCTCTTATAAATACCATGTCTTTTGATATTGATTTAAAGCAGCTGTGCAAAGTAAAGGAAAACATGAAAACCTGGCCCATTGGGGGGGTACTTGAGGATTGAGTTCGAGAACCACTGGTCTATGTGACAACCTTGGCTGCCTCCATAGTTACAGTGGAGAAGTGAGTGGGGCAGGAAGTGTGTTATTTGCAGCATTACCAGGTCAAAATAAAGGAAAAAGGAAGCCTGTGTAATATAAACAAATGCAGCCACAACATCTTAGGACTGGTATACTGCAATCTCTTACATTTTTTGGGAGGGGGTCATTATATAGGCTTTAAACATTTTGCATGATGGCAGTTTATTTTCTTTTTTTTGTCTGAAGCTAGGCAATGAAAGTTCACTTTTATATGATGGTGATTACATTTGCAAAAGGTATAACCCCGCTAATGGTTTCTGTAGATTATTTTGTACATTCCTATGTAAAATCTCTATTGGATCACCTCTCTGGCAGTCCTCACCCATGGATTCTTTTAGCACACACACAACTTTGAGACTACATTACACACTGGTCCATTTAAAGGGAATCTATAGTCTTTTTGAAGAGTTTTGTATGTAGTTATATTTGAGTGGATTGATAATCTTATCGAGTAGTGTTCATGCCTAAAACCTGGATTTATGTATGTAATAGTATGGCCATATTGTGTCATTTTAATGTTTCCTATGCTTCCTGCATCGTAGTGCTGCACAGCAATTGTACATTGCTGTCCCTCAATGCAAGTCTGCCACACTGCTTTATATTGACAACAAAATATTGAGGCAGGCTATAGAGGCTATATCTTGAAAAATAATAGCTGTGTGGTAAGAGACTCATTTAACTTCCTGAATGCCTTTTTGCCCTCCATAAGTTTAGAAATGACCAAATAATCATAATCCATACTCAAAATTGTGAGCACCTCAGAGATAATCAGCCCAAAGCTTTATTCATGTTAGCGGTATGGATGAATTGTAAGTGTAAATGCAGCTCAAGTGTAAATGGTTTTGTCCAACAGTCCTTCAGCATGTGATCACTCTATCTGATAATCAGCCACTAGAATGGCAAATCAATCTATGTAATAAAACTCCTAAAACATACTAAACATGTAAAAGGCAAAAATAAAAAAAATGCTTTTGGGTATGCTTTCTTATAGCTCAAAATATGTAATCATTGAAAATAGACTATAGCTTCCCTTTAAACCCTGCTGATGTATGTAAGGGAAAGGGTATATCTTATCAGTATGGAAGATTCTCTCTATGCTGCTCCCTTAGGTGTGCATGCAGGAACCACACAGATTAAGGATTCTAAATGTATGTTTTGATTCTTAGGATTATCTTTACTGATCTTTTCTTTTTTAGTGATATTTTCTGACCAAAAGCTGTTCTGCCTGACACGTAAAACTAATACCATTAATACAGAAATGTTCATGCCTTCCACACATCACCTCAGAAAAAGCATGTATTGGTTCCTCCAGCTGTCAGTAACAGAGGAGCTCATACATGTAGAGAGGAGGTAGGTACACAAAGTGAACAGCTCCTGTGATGTTCAGGCTGCTATATTTCTGGATTTACCCTTTATCTCAGCTCCACCTCCTATCTACAATAGAGCTGACATAACTTTCAAATCCAATGCTTAAGTCTTTAATTGTCAGTACAAGCGGCTATACAAATAGTCTTGGATTCTTACTGGTTTACCACTGCGCTTTAGGCCGCTTTTACACGGGCAATGGAGGGTCCGATCGGGTCTGCCTAAAAAACTACCACGCGGACCCTCCATTGCCCTTTATGGAGTGGCTGATCCGTTGACATCTGCCAACATCCAATCCTATCCGTTAAAAACAGACAGATGGGGATCTGTTCCACATCCATCGATCTGATGGCTGTTGGGTGTAAATGGACATACGACCGCCCATAAAGGAGAGCGGAATGGACACGGACAAGCCATCCGCCTGCTCAGCAGGGATCAGTGGACAGATTCCCCGCTGAGCAGACGGATTCCAGTATTCTGAAAATATCTTATGTAGATACTATAAGCTGCTGCAGGGCGTGGCTTAGATTTGAATGGAGATCTGAAAGTAGAGCTGTCTGGTTGCTGGTATAGGATAATGCCACCGTCACAGGACCATGCAAGAAGTATCATGTGATAGTGCTGCAAGAATGTTTTGTAGATGTGCTGTGTGTATGGCGGTTTCTCTCTTGCCCAAGGAGTGATTCTGGAATCTTCCTATAGAAGGCTCGGACCTTGGTAAATTAAAAAAAAAAAAAAAAAGCCTGGTCTTTCTATGAACAAGCCATCTCCTGCTACACTGATTCAAGACTTAATCTATGTTTTTTTTTTCTAACAACTTTACCTCTTCAAGAATCTTTACCCTTTTAGCTGCAGGTGGTCTCCCTGCCTTATTCGCAGATATCTGGTGTATTTATCCTCTGCCTTGGCTTTAGCTCTTCACTGCAATCAGCCCCAGCTGGACAAGGTGGGGTGAGCCTGGAAGTGACCAGCTGCAACAAGTTTGATTCTAGACATTGAGAAGTCTTGCATCGCAGATGCCTACAGTCAGGTCCATAAATCTTGGGACATCGACAAAATTCTAATCTTTTTGTCTCTATACACTAGCACAATGGATTTGAAATGCAACAAACAAGATGTGCTTTATCCGCTGACTTTCATCTTTAATTTGAGGGTATTTACATCCAAATCAGGTGAATGGTGTAGGAATTACAACAGTTTGTACATGTGCCTCCCACTTTTTAAGGGACCAAAAGTAATGGGGCAATTGGCTGCTCAGCTGTTCCATGGCCAGGTGTGTGTTATTCACTCATTATCCCATTTACAAGGAGCAGATAAAAGGTCCAGAGTTCATTTCAAGTGTGCTATTTGCATTTGGAATCTGTTGCTGTCAACTCTCAATATGAGATCCAAAGAGCTGTCACTATCAGTGAAGCAAGCCATCATTTGGCTGAAAAAACAAAACAAACCCATCGGAGAGATAGCAAAAACATCAGGTGTGGCCAAATCAACTGTTTGTAACATCCTTAAAAAGAAATAATGCACCGGTGAGCTCAGCAACACCAAAAGACCTGGAAGACCACGGAAAACAACTGTGGTGGATGACCGAAGAACTCTTTCCCTGGTGAAGAAAACACACTTCACAACAGTTGGCCAGATCAAGAACACTCTCCAGGAGGTAGGTGTATGTGTGTCAGTCAACAATCAAGATAAGACTTCACCAGAGTGAATACAGAGGGTTCTCCACAAGATGTAAACCATTGGTGAGCCTCAAAAACAGGAAGGCCAGATTAGAGTTTTCCAAACAACATCTAAAGAAGCCTTCACAGTTCTGGAACAACATCCTATGAAAAGATGAGACCAAAATCAACTTGCACCAGAGTGATGGGAAGAGAAGAGTATGGAGAAGGAAAGGAACTGCTCTTGATCCAAAGCATACCACCTCATCGGTGAAGCATGGTGGTAGTGTCATGGCGTGGGCATGTATGGTTGCCAATGGAACTGGTTCTCTTGTATTTATTGATGATGTGACTGCTGACAAAAGCAGCAGGATGAATTCTGAAGTGTTTCGTGTAATATTATCTGCCCATATTCAGCCAAATGCTTCAGAACTCATTGGACGGCGCTTCACAGTGCAGATGGACAATGACCCGAAGCATACTGCAAAAGCAACTAAAGAGTTTTTTAAGGGAAAGAAGTGAAATGTTATGCAATGGCCAAGTCAATCAACTGACCTGAATCCAATTGAGCATGCATTTCACTTGCTGAAGACAAAACTGAAGGGAAAATGCCCCAAGAACAAGCAGAAACTGAAGACAGTTGCAGTAGAGGCCTGGCAGAGCATCATCAGGGATGAAACCCAGCGTCCGGTGATGTCTATGCTTTCCAGACTTCAGGCTGTAATTGACTGCAAAGGATTTGCAACCAAGTATTAAAAAGTGAAAGTTTGATTTATGATTGGTAATCTGTCCCATTACTTTTGGTCCCTTAAAAAGTGGGAGGCACATCTATAAACTGTTGTAATTCCTACACCGTTCACCTGATTTGGATGTAAATACTCTCAAATTAAAGCTGACAGTCTGCAGTTAAATCACATCGTGTTTCGTTTCATTTCAAATCCATTGTGGTGGTGTATAGAGCCAAAAACAGAATTGTGTCGATGTCCCAATATTTATGGACCTGACTGTAAGTGCATGGGGTGGGGTCACAGGGTCTTAAGCTCAAGCTTTGTTCCCTGCAATTTCCCTGCTCTCTAACCTCCAACTTCCATGTGTCCCTTTAGCGTATAGCTGATGATATCCATTGTGCGCTCTCTGGTCTTTTGGAACAAGCCTCAGTATCTGTTGCAGAATTTTTTTTTCGCCGAGGTTTACTCCAGCCTGTTCACCAAGGAGAGGTAAAACAAATCCTGTCTTGGGCAGAACGTCATGTGTCAGTTTTGTCAGCCCTGTACATTCCCAACGTGGACCATTGTTGGACAGATTTTCTCACCCAACAGTGTCTGGAACCAGAACAATGGTCCTCTGGACACTGAATGTGTGGACCTCCTGCCCTCCAGATTCAACAACAAACTGGACAAACCCACAATAGTAGGACTTCACACTGTCCATGTTAAGCAAGTAGCATTACACTAATGCTGCTAGGTTACAGTGGTAGTAAACTCATTTTGCCTATTTTTACCTACAGGTAAGCTTATAATAAAGCTTACCTGTAGGTAAAATGAATATCTCCTTAATGTGCACCGTTTAGAAGATATTCCGTGAGCAGCAGCCGGTGACGTCCCTGGTGCATGCGCTCTGAATCTGGAGTTCATTCATAGCTCTGTGTCATGCTTAAGGCTTCCCCACGCATGCGCGGGAGTGATGCCATCATGGCTCTGCCAATCAGACGGCTGAAGCCCACAAACCCAGATGGAATCGTGGGTAAAGATGGAAGTCCTGTCAGTGGTGACAGCACACCGCTGGTGGGATTCATTTTAAGGTATTTCATAATATGCCAGTATGCAATGCTGGTCAGGAATGTCGCCTTGGCAAGACTTAGCAGATGTGCCATGGGCTCTGCCAGACAGACCAGATCTGCTATCCCAAGAAATGGTTAACCACCCTGCTTTTTGGTCAATGGCTGTAGAAGCCTAAGTTTTAGGACACAGGAAGCATCTCTGAGAATGTTCTCCCTACGATGCTCAGGACTAGGAAGGTCACAATCAGGTGTGGAAGGTGTCCTTTGCTTGATGTGAGTCCAAGAGCTTGTTAGTTGGGTCTGCATGGATGCTCACTCTCTGTTCAAATCCCCTCTGCTGCTATGATATTCGGATCTGGTCGTCTTGGTGTCTCTGAAGCCTCCTTTTGAACCTTTCAGAGTCACTCCTCTTTCTACTCCTTGTGTGCAGCTCCAGTTCACTAGGAGATGTTTTTCTATCTGGATGTAATTTGAGCTGTGCAAGTTTATCTCTCCACCGTTTTCTTTTAGAAAGATGGACTCTGGGGTAGATTTACTAAAAGTGGGGAGTGCAAAATCTGAAGCAGCTGTGCATGGTAGCCAATCAACTTTTTTACTTGAACTTGTTCAATTAGGCTTTGCCAAAAATAACTGGATGGTGATTAGTTTCTATGCAGAGCTGCATCAGATTTTGCACTCTCCAGTTTCTGTAAATCCACCCCTTTTTTTTGTCTTTTTGGATGGTCCCAAGTAGGGTGCCCTGGCTGCTTGTTCCACCAATTTGAGGTGGCTTAGTTACACCATTTGTCAGGCTTATGTTTTCAAGGATTTGGTTCTCCCCTTTTGGTTAAGGCTTACTCCACCAGGACTGTGAGTGATTTTTTTTGTATTTTGTCAAGTTTTAGCAGGTAGATGTTTTTGCTTCACCTAATGCCAGTTTGGGGCATAAGGTCCTTCAGGGGGCTTTTTGAGCTGTAGGTAGACTGATGTTCTTGTTGGGCCTGTTAGTTGGTTTTTGGTTTTGTTGCCCACCCCTCAGTTGTACTACTGTTGGACATCTTGATGGAGGTTCCCAAACTTCTGTGTCCCTTTAAAGATCAGAAAATGATTATATGGTTCTGTCAAGTCTTATTTTTCCAGTTAAATTTTGAATACATACACATTCCAGTTTTCGGCAGGACAAACTCCAATGAAAAAACTGTTTGGTATACTCAAGTCTGTACCTACCAAATTACAAAATATTACACATGGTAATGAATAGTAAAAATCATAAAACATTTCAATGTGATAATGCTTCATTATGTACATCCACGACAGCATAGTGTTTCTCAACAGCATCCTAAGGCCTCAATTAATTTAGATATATAACACAGTCATGGGTTGGGTATTGTGCGTCTCATAAATGGACTCTGATGCTAAAGCCTCGTACTCACTGGACGACGATCGTACGAACGATCGTCTCAAATCATATGTTGGATAATGTAACTTGCATACTGTCTGCACTACACGATCGTACGACCAAAGAAAGAACGTTCAGGTGCATGTAACTAGCATCCAGCCCTTCCTGACGTATTTTGCACAATACAACTTGTTGTACCAACTTCTCTGTACACACGATACAATGGTCGTATGACTGCTTGTTGGTACGACCAAGTTTTCTAGTTTGCTCATACAACTCCCGTTGTACCACCGTTGTATGTCGGCTGTTCTAATCGCGCGTACAAACGATCGATTTTGTATACAATGGTCGTTTGTACGACCTGTTGTATACGATCGTCGTCCCGTGTGTACAAGGCTTTAGTGTATCTGGTTTTCATGTTCTTGGTGATTGTGAGGTTACTGAATAACACCATTTATTTCCAGTTCAGAATCTCTTGTGAGACTCAGGAAAAAGAGCACAGAAAATAAGGACATGATCCATCATGTTTAATAACAGGCGTTTCATCACACTTGCTGTTTACCTTCTGCTGGAAACTTTTATACATCTTATTGACACATGTGACTACCATCAGCCTTCTTTTATTATTTATATTACGTTTCATTTTTAAAGGTAACCTGTGCAAGGCTAAGTAGCAGGTTTAATTTAGGGCCCAGCCTATCCAGGTTTATTTTTGGTCCACCTCAGTGTTCTTCACCAGATACCAGGTTCTTACAAGTAGTTGGACCATGTGACTTGCTCCCTCCTCCCATAGAACAGCGCTGATTGAGGGAGAGAATCTTTAGAGCTGCTTGACTTTGCTCCACACAGAGAATGGTGGATGAACAAAGGGAAGGTAATTATTAGATGCTGCAAAGGCTGTATTTAAAGTAAACGTATTGCTTTCCCCTGCATGGGCAAAGCATTTTTTAAAAAAAAATAAAGTTAACCAAGTGTAAGCATAAGTCATTGACACCTACAACACTAATCTGAAATCAGGCATAACTCGGTGTCTACTTGAATTACCGCTCTTCTGTGATCTATGGGGCTCTGGATTACGAGCCATGCCCTATTGCACCGTATAATGAAATGTATGGCATTCCTAAACACAGACATTCATGCAGGCTCCAACAGTGATTTGAATAAAGCACAAATATTTGAATTACAATACTCAAACATTTATGGCTACTGGCGAGTATGGGTTTGTGTGGAAAAAATGGGGAGCACTAATATCCCCAAATTTGTATGCAAGAGTGCATAATATGATATCTAATATTGGCACATAGCAAGGAGGTTTGCTTTAATGTTTCCTGGTTCAGTCTTAGTGCTTCCTTGGTCAACTAATTGTTCATTTGAGAGAGTTGATGATTCTGATTCTAGTGAGCACATTGGAGACCAAGAGATGACACAGGAAGCTTCCATTGTTGTACAAGGAAATATTCACTATATTACCAAAAGTATTGGGACACTTGCATTTACACACACATAAACTTTAATGACATGCTAGTCTTAGTCCATAGGGTTCAATATTGAGTTGGCCCACCTTTTGCAGCTATAACAGCTTCAACTCTTCTGGGAAGGCTTTTCACAAGGTTTAGGAGTGTGTCTATGGCAATGTTTGACCATTCTTCCAGAAGTGCATTTGTGAGGTTAGGCACTGATGTGGACGAGAAGGCCTGGCTCACAGTCTCCACTCTAATTCATCCCAAAGGTGCTCTATCGGGTTGAGGTCAGGACTCTGTGCAGGCCAGTTAAGTTCCTCTACCCCAAACTCTCTCGTCTAGGTCTTTATGGATCTTGTTTTTGCACTGGTTCAAATCATTTGGTGGAGGGGGGATTATGGTGTGAGGTTGTTTTTCAGGAGGTGGGCTTGGCCCCTTAGTTCCAGTGAAGGCACCACCATACCATACCATACATTTTGGACAATTTCATGCTCCCAACTTTGTGGGAACAGTTTGGGGATGGCCCCTTTCTGTTACAAAATGACTCCGCATCAGTGCAAAAAGTAAGGTCCATAAAGACATGAGTGAGAGGGTTTGGGGTGGAGGAACTTGACTGGCCTGCACCTCAACCCGATAAAACACCTTTTGGATGAATTAGAGTGGAGACTGCATGCTAGGCCTTCTCCTCCAACATCAGTGCCTGACCTCACAAATGCACTGCTGGAAGAATGGTCAAACATTCCCATAGACACACTCCTAAACCTTGTGGACAGCCTTCCCAGAAGAGTTAAAGCGGTTATAGCTGCAAAGGGTGGGCCAACACAATATTGTACCCTATGGACTAAGACGCCATTAAAGTTCATGTGTGTGTAAAGGCAGGTGTCTCAATACTTTTGGTAATATAGTGTATATCTGTGGCCAAATGAAAAACAAACAAGACCACAGTTGTGGTCGCAAGGTTGTTCCCCTGTTAAAGTACTGAGAGGAAACACCTTTCCAAGGTTCTTTAAGCATCTGAATCTTTAGATTCAGTACAGGGCAGGGTACATGCCTGCTAGAAAACCATGGAATGTATCACTCCCAATGCTCCTACACCAATCACCTGGTAATATAATCCAAGCATAGATATAGGAACAAGCACCAAAGGAACTGCTTTGACAGTATCACACCTGAAAGTTCCTGAAACATGTTGCTAAAAATTGCACCTGATTTTAGTAATACAACACAGTGGGGTGTTACTGTAATTGTCTGCTGCACATTGCACAGTCATGCAAGCTCATGGGATAATGCAATCCCTGTAGATGTTGGGTGATCTTTTGTGGCTAGCATACGTTGCATAACAATTCCCTATGTATCACCCTTAGAAATGTAATAAATGCATTTTTACTGTTTTATTCTATTGCACTTTTTGTTTCTTTACGAAGAGTGGGTATGGTGGGTGACATGCTCACTCTCCTGCAGTGAGTCAGCTACCAGTTGCCACCCACAGGCCTGAGAATTATGCGTTTATAGTCACATGTACCGCTCTCTTGCAACTATATGATCTGAAATATAGCAGAGTCCAGTGCTTAGTTTAGAAAAAAAACAGGAAGAAAGAATTGCTATAATTTTAGTCATCATTTAGGGTAAAGGTTCACAACATTCCCACAAGAGAGAACTACTCATGCATCTTGCTTCAAGATCAATGTATGTGTCAGACTATGCACAAAGGAAATATAATGGAGACTTTGTTAATAAGAACTTTTAACATTTTAATGTCAACAATAACTCCTGCTTAGTTGAGTCATAATGACAAATGTACAGTGCTGTGCTGATACTGATTACCTAAAGAAAAAAATGTGCCATTTATAGGGAAGTGCTTGGGAACAGTAATTAAGAACATACAAGATCATTTTTGCCTCATTTGCACCTCTGTGTTTTAAAATGCTTTCTAAAACACCTCAAATTGTATAGTTAATGCAACAATGTGAATGGGGCCTTTATTCGTTTTTGTTGGGTTTTTGTACCTTTATTAACCCAGTTGCAAAATCATTTTGCTTTGCCTTACTTTAAAGTGACTTTATCGCTTCTGAAAAAAAATGAAAGTGGTTGTAAAGTCTGCGGGTTTTTCACCTTAATGCATGCTATACATTAACGTGAAAAACCTTTTTGGTGCAGCAGTCCCCCCAGAGCCCCCACCCTTTACCTGAGCCTGAACCGATCCTGTGTCGGGGACGAACCTTGTCCCTCTAACTGCTGGCTCTGGTCCTCATTGGATGGATTGATAGCAGCGCAGCCATTGGCTCCTGCTGCTGTCAATCAAGTCCAGCAACACGGTAGCCAGGGACAGGGCCGAGTCCCGCTGTATGTGTGAATACACGCGACAGCAGGACTCGGGAGCGCACCCGCACAGGTGACAACCAGGGAAAGAGCTTCCCTGGCGGGCCACACGATGCGCAGGAGGAGTCAAGATCGCTGCTGAGGGACCCCAGAAGATGAGGATTGGGGCCACTCCGATCAAACAGCAAAACCGCTGTACAGAGGTGGTGAGTATGACATGTTTGTTTAAAAGAAAACGAGCCTTTAATATCACTTTAAGAAACCCAGGCTACTAAAAGTACTCAGATATTACCTCTCCTGTTGTCTCTGCCACCAGTCTTTACTCTTGATTGGTGTCAAACAATCTTCTGTGTCCTTTAATCATGCTTTCAGGCGTGTCTGATGCTCAGTCCTTTGTTGGGGATATGGATCCTTTTGCCAGCCGCTATGTCACTAATGTGTATTGTAGTGACATAAAGGTCAGCAGGATAAACCACAGAGTTTAGGGGACCCAGGCATCTGACACTCCCAGAAGTGGGATTCTTAAGGATAGCTACAGCTATGCAACTGGGTGAACATTGGCTGCTTGGGCAGTGGCTCAGTATTAAAGCTAAGTATTAAATGCCAACAGCTACATTAAGATCCCATGTAATCATCAGTAGGGGCTGGGATCTTAGTACTTTGGAGGTCTACAAAACCGATGGGTAATCCATCCTATGGCTTATGGACTGCCTACTTGCTCTGGGTCACTAATATAACTGGCAGTGAAGGTTAATTTTCACTTGTGCAGAATTTTCCTTTTGAGGGTTTTAATTATTTGGAGGATATTCAAAAATGACCCTTTTATTTCTTTAACATTGTTCATGACCTTTGTCACTCAAAACAAGTATATTTAAAGGCAAAACTTCTGTAATATTAAAAAGTCCACCCTTGCAGTGGGCATATTGCTTGATTGCTCTAGGGTGGTCCCCTGACGCTCTATCAGTCTCCTGATTCCTCACTCTGGCCATCTTTATCGCTCTCCTCCACCAGAAGCACTGGTGTGTGGACAGAGCCTCAGTGTCCTCACAAACAAATCGGGGGCAGAAGTGGTCCAGGGGTGGGACCATGTGCTGAAGCTTGTCGGCTGGTTAAAGTTTTGTCTTTGAACACCTTGTTGGTGTGCAGCTTTTACTTTGGATTATACTGAGCTATGTGTGGACTCATGGACTCCAAGCCAGCACCTGATCCCAGCATAGGAGGGAAGCGCTTAGAGCAATGCATTTTTCTTTGACTTTACAAACTGTTCCAGAAAACAGCTCAGAATGAAGCATGAAGACAACTAAGGCTGGATAGAAGAGTCAGTTTCTTCCTAGACACTCATGCTATGTAACTATCATCACAAATTATATTACATATGACAAATCACAAAACATTATGTGCTGTGCTCTTTTGGAATAACACCGTTTTTGATTTATAAAGAAAAATATTTTTTAAAAATCTGCTGCTGCTAGAAAACATCATCACCTTGAATACCCAATTTAGTTTTGGGTGCAGATTAGATAGAGCAATAATAGTGTAAACTTTTACATTCATTGGAGTCTTCTGTACACACATCTAGTGCTCTAAATTCCTTAGGCAACTTCTTCCCTTTACTAATCTACCTTTTCTCTCTGTTTGTTTAAAGTGTATCTAAACCCAAAGCTTTTTTTTAGGTGTGAATAGTGTAGGCAATGTTTAAAATCCCCTTTTTTTTCCCCTGGCGGTGCTCCTTTAGGGAGCGTTTCCTTAACTTACTGTCCAAGATATATAGCAGGAAGCGAGTGACCTCTCCCCGAAGTCCCCTCTTCGAGAGCCATAACCCCTGTGTCTATTTGAAGGTTCCCCTTCACCTAATGTCCTGTGACAACTGTAAAATTTTAGATTTTTGTCTCGGGACAGTACTCACCAGGACAAATAGAAGGTAAACCTCCTCTGCAGACAGAAATAAAAAAAATCTGTTTATAGGGAAGCTGGGTAAGCAACATTCCCTCCACTTATTCTAGAACAAAAATGTAACTAAATGCACTGACCAAGATTAACCCTACAAAATATAACAGCATGTGATTCTAATCCTTCCTCACTCCATCCAAAACAAAAATATTCATAAAATAAATGCAGCCAAGCACACATGAGAGCAATATCGGAAGGGGATCAAAAGATGAGCAGAGCAGTAGAATAAGGGTAAAGCTCCCATATCTGTAGATACAGAACTGATATATACACTGAGATCGGCTTAGTCCTGCAATAGACTTTGATGTACAGAATTGCTGATCCTTTCTTCGCAACGGAGGAATGCTCTGATCACCTACTGATGAGTGGTACTGCTCTGCAGTGGGAGCCTAGTATGACACTCCACTTGCATTGGAGTAACATATTATTGTATTGGTATTCTTAAAGCATCACGAATCTTTTTTCATTGTGAAAAATTGGGGGTTAGAAAAAGTGTAATGTACTTTTCACTGGTGCTACAAGACAACAAATCATTTGTTAAAAAAGGTGCAAATTGAAGAAGCCATATTTTGGCGGCATGCCTTGTGTGGTCATACATTCTACACGTTATTTTAATGGGTTTTTTTTTTATTACAAACTCCAACTTTTTTCTGATAGAATACAATGTAGTCTTCTGTGATAGCAGTGACATTTTTCACATAAATTACTTTGATTGTTCCTGTTATTTCTAGGTGTAGCATTCCATGTGCATAATCTATAAGAGAGACCAAAAAGACTTGTTGCCTCATTTTAGCTGCTGCATTTTTTATATTTGTTAATGGCTCGTGTATTTGACTATTCTATAATAAAAGGGATTCCTTCTGTTTGTTGGCTTGATTTTTTTTCAAAACAAAACCCTATTAATTTTGGAAGTTTCTAACAAATACTCCAAGATAAACTTCTTGTAGTACACAATTTACATGCATATACCATGCATGAACTGGTTTACCTGCTAGAAGATTTATAATTGTGTTCAGTCAGTCTGGCCTGTGATTCCAACATACTATTTCCAACGCACATGTTCCTGTAGAGATGGCTGTATATATAGGTGCTTATACCTTCATAGTGCAGCGCAACAAATATATATACAGTTAGGTCCATGTATATTTGGACACAGGCACAATTTTATTTTTTTCAGGTATTTACCAAAACATATTCAAGCTATAGTTATATAATAGATATGGGCTGAAAGTGCACACTCTCAGGTTTAATTTGAAGGTATGTACATCCAAATCAGAGCAAGGGTTTAGGAATCACAGCTCTTAAGAATAGCTATTCCTCCTTTTTCAAGGGACAAAAAGTAATTGGACAATTGAATCAAAAGCTGTTTCATGGCCAGGTGTGGGCTACTCCTTCTTTATTTCTTCATCAATTAAGCAGGTAAAAGGTCGAAAGTGAAGAGCGTACTAACAATGCCAACATTTTCGTACAACCAAACCCAACGTCAGAAGTGATGTAATGTTTTGAATATCTTTGCAACTTTTTTTTGTTTCTGAGCATGCATATTCTCGGTCGTACAATTTTTGCGTATGAAAATCGGACGTTGCGTTGTCGTACGACAAAAATGTACTAGTCTGCACAAGTGCACATCCAGCTTTTGTCTGAAGGAAAATCAAAAGCGGCTGTTGAAAGAAGCATACTAATGGTAAGAATTTCAGACGACAGACCGTAGAACGAAAATTCCCGCCCGAAATTCGCATTGTGTGTACGTGCCTTAAGTGTGGTATTTGCACTTGGAATCTATTGCTGTGAACCTACATCATGCTTTCAAAGGAGCTGTCCATGCAAGTGAAACAGGCCATTGTAAGGCTTCAAAAACAAAACGCTTCCGTCAGAGAGATTGCAGCAACATTAGGAGTGGCCAAATAAACAAATTGGTACATTCTGAGGAAAAACCCATTTACAACATCCAGACAAGTCAAGGACACTCTCCAGGAGGTGGGTGTATCATTGTCAAAGTCTACAATCAAGAGAAGACTTCATGAAAGCAAATACAGAGGATTCACCACAAGCTGCAAACCATTCATAAGCCTGAAGAATAGAAAAGCCAGATTAGACTTTGCCAAAATACATATAAAAAAGCCAAACCAGTTCTGGAAAAGCATTCTTTGGACGAATGAAACTAAGATTAATCTGTACCAGAATGAGGGGAAGAAAAAAAATTGGAACAGCTCATGAGCCAAAGCACACAACGTCGTCTGTAAAACATGGTAGAGGCAGTATGATGGCATGGGCATGCATGGCTTCCAGTGGCACTGGGTCATTAGTGTTTGATGATGTGACAGAAGCAGCCGGATGAATTCTGCAGTATTTAAAGATATACTATCAGCTCAGATTCAGCCAAATGCAGCAAAGGTGATTGGACGGCGCTTCACAGTACAGATGGACAATGGTCCAAAACACACTGCAAAAGCAACCCAGGAGCTTTTGAAGAAAAATAAGTGGAATATTCTGCAATGGCCGAGTCAATCACCTTATCTCAACCCAATTGAGCATGCATTTGATTTGCTGAAGGCAAAACTAAACGCAGAAAGACCCACAAAGAACAATTGAAGACAGCTGCAGTTAGAGCCTGGCAAAGCATTAGAGACCCAGTCTTTGGTAATGTCCATGTTCCAGACTTCAGGCAGTCATTGCCAGTAAAGGATTCTCAACAAAATATAAAAAATAAACATTTTATTTATGATTATATTAATTTGTCCAATTACATTTGAGCCCCTGAAAATGGAGGGGGGGGGGGGGGCTGTGTATAAAAATGGTTGCAGTTCCCAAAATATGTACTTGATATTTATGTTCAA
>BLSH010367049.1:363559-375587 GCA_018402905.1 Glandirana rugosa
GAATTATAACAACACAATCGTGAGTAAAAAAGACAAATACAGTGAAATAAAAACGGGAAGAATACTCGATTATGGACAAGTTACGATCGGGACGTAACCGTCTTGAAAACATATAATTGGTGAACATTTCTTTATTTGGACTTAATGTTCTATACTGTCTGGATTATACACTTCAAATGTATGCCTTTAGCGCCGCTTAGAGCTATCTGAAAGTTATTTAGCATCTTGTTTGTATTTTCATGGAATTTGTAAAGTGGCAGCTGCATTAGTTTTACTATTTTGAAATAACAGTAACATATAGAGAGTGGCGCGGACTGTGGATCTATATCACAAGTAGTTTAGATAAAGACTCACATTAATAGATATCAAGTGGTTAATATACAAAAGTTCTGCCAATGCAGGGCTAGCATTGAACAGGTATTAGCTCATAAGAAGGGCAAAAATAAAGTGACATAAACAGAAAAAATGAGTGCTAACACAACAATATTAAGTTTAAGTGTGAATGGTAACGTCAGGATCCAGAGGTCCCAGAGAGGCTCCCCATAACTACGGGGCACCCCCTAGGCCCATCGAAACTCAAAAGGTGGTGCAACGTACAGGCAAAACTGAATTAACCGGGATAGAGGAACAGAAAACAGAAGAAAGTTAGGCAGAAAGGAGAAGCTAAAGAGAGGATCTGGGTTCCATAAAGTCCCGTACACATGGGCTGAATATCGTTCGAAATCAGTCGTTACAGAAGAAATCAGCCAACTTTCAGCTTGTGTCTGCAGCTGCCCATCTGACAAAAGCCAATCTCACGACCGGCTTCTGCCCAACGAGCATGCTTAAAAAAACCAGCAGCCAATCGGCATCCAATTAGCACTTGCAGCCAATGACTGCGAGCGCTGACTGGTGTGTTCTGGCAGGGGGTAGACCGCCCGATCAAAACTAGACATGTGCACAGCCTAAAAATTCATTTTATTTTTTTCGTTTTTGTTTTATTTGGTTTTTTTTTCTTCCATTTTTTGGATCATTCATTATGATCGAAATTCTTTATTTCAAATAAATTTGGAAACATTCAAATTCAGTTTGTTTCATTCGTATATATATGGTATTCATTATTATCAATAATTCAGGAATTCGAAAACATTAGAATTTGGTATGTTCCATTCGTATAGATGCGGTATTTATTATTTTCGGTAATTCGTGAATTCGGAAACATTCAAATTCGGTTCGTTCCATTCATATAGATGCGGTATTCGTTATTATCGGTAATTCGGAAAAATTAGAATTCGGTATGTTCCATCCGTATAGATGTGGTATTCGTTATTTTGAAAATTCGTAAATAAGGATAAATTCGTATTCGTTATGTTCACTAACAGGTAGACAAATTTGAAAGGAAATTCCAATACCTAACTAATTTAACCGGTTTCCGGATTAGTGCGCATAAATTTACTGCTGCAGAGTGGCACGATCCCGCGAATCGCCGTCTATAAACGGCGGCTCGCTCGCTCGTGCGTGGCTAGCGGGCAGGAGCGCTCCACCACTGGCGCGCTCTAGTGCCTGCCGCACTCTCCAGCAGTATGGTCGTGGGTCGGCGGACTCGATGTCCACCGGCTACCTGCGATTGCCTGGCTCAGAAGAAAAACGGGGAACCACCGTTGTAAACACAGCGGTTCCCGGTCTGTCAGGCGGCATGTAAGAGATCTACTAATCCCTGTCACTGGGATCAGTTGGATCTCTTATGCCCCTGGCAGCCCAGCCCCCTCACAGTTAGAACACGCTTAGGGAACACAGTTAACCCCTAGATCACCCCCTTCAGGTTAACCCCTTCACTGCCAATGACATTTATACAGTAATCAGTTTTAAATTTCTGATCGCTATATAGATGTCATTGGACCCAAAAAAAGTGTCAAAAATGTAGGATATGTCCGCTGCAATATCACAGTCCCGATAAAAATCGCAGATCAGACTAGTAAAAAAAAACAATAGTAAAAACGACAGAAATTAATTCACATGGTTTGTAAACGCGGCAACTTTTGCGCAAACCAATCAATAAACGCCGATCGTGATTTTTTTTTTACCACAAATATGAGGAAGAATATATATCATCCAAAACTGATGAATAAATTTGTTTTTTTATATATATTTTTTGGGATATGTATTATAGCAAAAAGTAAAAAAATTGTTTTTTTTTCAAAATTGTCACACTTTTTTGTTTATAGCGGTGATCAGAAGTGACGCAGAGGTGATCAAATACTACCAAAAGAGAGCTCTATGTGTGGGAAAAAAAGGACGCCAATTTTGTCTGGGTATAACGTTGCACGGCCGCGCAATTGTCAGTTAAATCGAGGCAGTGCCGAATCGCAAAAAGTGCTCTGGTCCTACAGTGGGAAATCCTTCCGGTCCTTAAGTGGTTAATAATTTATAACTATTATTATAGTTTTTATTATTAATAAATAATAATAATAATAAAAAAATATATAATAATGGTTAATAATTCATTACGTTCACTTACAGCCAAATTTGAAAGAGAATTCCAATACCTACCTATAATTGAATAGTTTATAAATATTATTATAGTTTTTTATAATAATAATAAAAATAATAATAATTAAAAAAACTATAATAATGGTTATGGTTAATAAAAATAATAAAACTTAATATTTAATTATAATAGAAATTATCAGAATGTTTTTAGTTCTTTCGGATTTTCATTCTTTTGAATTTTGTTCTTATTTCCGGATTTTCATTCTTATTTTTGGATTTTCGTTGTTTTGAATTTTCGTTCCTTTTTTTTTCCAAATTTTTTATTTAACAAGGGCGAGAAACAGGATCCATAGAGTTGAATATAGATGAATTTTCGTTCTTACTTTTGGATTTTTAGTCTTTCAAATTTTCTGATTTTCGTTCTTTCGGATTTTGGATTTTCGTTCTTTTGGAATTACGTTCTTTTCAAAAATTTGTTTTTGGAAAGATTCGTTCAGCGTTTTTTCGTTATTCAGATATTTCCAAATGAACTAATATTCAAAATTTTGACGAAAAACTAATTCGGAACGAAACGTATTGCACATGTCTAGTCAAAATATAATAGCACAGCAGGGAAGATCACTGTACTAATACTGCATAATTAGTATGGTGACCTCTCAGTTTTTCCGTTCAGCCCGCTAGGTTGAAAAAAAAACAAAAAAGTTATGTGTGTACTAGGCTTCAGGCATACAAGGTTAATTTCAGAAGCTCTAAGGGCAACACATCTATGCAACAAAGACAGATAAACAAATTTAATAACCAAAAACTGGTGTAGCGCAACCCAAAATGAAAAACAAAAAGTTCATTAACTCCCTTAGCGGTATTCCCGAGCGTGACTCGGGGTGGTTTTTACATGCTAGGATCGGTATCCCCGAGTCACGCTCGGGGTAGATGTGCAGAGCCTGCAGCGGGGTTCCTTACCTTCTCCTGGCGATCCAGCGATGATCTCCCATTGCTGTGATCGCCGCCGGGATCCCCGCCGGGATCCCCGCCGCGCTGTCTGTCGCTCTGGTGACTTCCTGGTTCCGTTCCCTGCAGCAGCAATGGTGCATGGGAGCGGAACTGGGAGGGAAATTCAAATGTTGCACAAACACAAACACATAAAAAGGAGGTGATACAATGTAATCTGAGAGGATTACACTGTATCACCTTAGTATCAGACACAGTGCCCTTTCAGTGCCCCTTGCCATTGTCATTTGTGACAAATAAAAGCCTTTGAAAATGGCATCAAAAAAGCGATGTCCTACAAATGCGCTTTTGGATCAGCTGAGCTGATAGTGAAATTTCACTTTTTAATTTTTAATATTTTAGCTGGACATTCTAAAAGTTTTATTTATTTTATTTGCATTTTTTCCCAATTTTTAATGTTTTTTTATTTTTTTTTAAATTTATATATTCACAAAAAAAACAAAAAAAAACAATGATAGCTTGAGGACCCTTGCAGTTTCTTTGTTTGACAAATTTCATTATTTTTCATTGCATTATTGAATAAAATTATATTATTGATTAGATTATAATTCATTCATTTGTGTTTCAAATTTATCACATCTGGAATGTCTAATAGAGTCTTGTTTTGGTCAGGTTTAAGTAAGTAATTGCTAAGAATTGCAGGCCTATAATACATATCACCAAATTTCCATGCAAAAAATTGTACTGCTTTTGGTACAAAGTTCCAGACAGAATCATACCGCCAGGGAGGTTAAAGCAGGTCTGACCTGCTGAAGAAGCTCAGTTGAGCGTAACACGTACAAGTGTGAGGTGCCGCTATTCAGGATGTTTCTTCTCTTTTATTTTGATGATATAGGTGTTTTGCATATTTTTATGCATTTTTAATCCCTGTATGAAGTTTTAATAAATGTTTGTAGCTGAGAGCACTATGGTTTGCCTTTATCATTTCATGGCTCCATATGAGTAATCGTAATTCCATGAGGAAGTCGTTGGTATCCAGGGACAGTAGGAGGAAGAGCCATTTGCTGATGTCAGTAGTGGGGACTCTGTAGTGGGGTCAATACTCTGAGGTGAGCAGGCATTTAAGCCAGGTAACTGAAGTCACTGGATATTATGATGACACTATAGGGTTGATTTACTAAGACTAATCAGGGCAAAATCTGGTGCAGCTCTGCATAGAAACCAATCAGCTTACAGGTTTGATTATCCAAGTCTTATTGAACAAGCTGAAGTTAGAAGCTGATTGATTACTATGCAGAGCTGCACCAGATTTTGCACTCTCCAGTTTTAGTAAATCAACCCCTATGGATCACCACTTACAGCTGCACAATGGTGGAAAGTCTTTTCACTATTTTGGACTTTAATTAACTTTTTGTTTTTCATTTTGCTTTAGTTTTTGGTTATTAATATTGCATAGAGTCACAAGTGGATACACTCTGAAGGGTGTTTGGCAGCAATTACTATCAGCCCAATTGAGGGCTACTAACATTTTGTCAATTATATTGTTTACTTCATTGTATTTATTTAACTCTTATATTCCTGTATTGCGCTGATTATATTTTGGTATCAGATAAACAAATTTGCCTAGGGCCCCTTTCACACATGCAGACCGTTTGTCCGTTTTTCATCCATCTGTTGACGGATTAAAAACGGACATCAATGTATCTCTTTGCAATTACAATTTACACTGTTATACAAGCTGTACACTCACTACATTACATTGTAGTAAAGTGTCATTTCTTCAGTGTTGTCACATGAAAAGATAGAATAAAATATTTACAAAAATGTGAGGAGTGCACTCACTTGTGGTTTAGACATTAATGGCTGTGTGTTGAGTTATTTTGAGGAGACAGCAAATTTACACTGTTGTACAAGCTGTACACTCACTACTTTACATTGTAGTAAAGTGTCAGTATCCAGGGACAGTAGGAGGAAGAGCCATTTGCTGATGACAGCAAAGTGTCATTTCTTCAGTGTTGTCACATGAAAAGATAGGATAAAATATTGAGGGGCGCACTCACTTTTGTGAGATACTGTAATAAAGATCCAGTTCTGTATCATAAAGGCTTTCACTGACCTCAATGGAAACAGATGTAAACAGGCATATTGTATGGTTTTGGTAAGTCTGAAGGAAAACATCTACAGAAAATTGGATAGTGTGTATCCAGCTTTACACACTCTTCCGGCGACAGAAATAGAGACAGTGAGTCCCACACTATGGCATTAAGTGCCTAACATTCTGAGTCAATTTAACTCACACTCTGTATCACACAAAGGGGGTTATTTATTGAAGCTGGGTGGTGAAAATTCTAGTGCAGTTCTTTATAGAAACCAATCAGCTTTCAGGTTTTATTGTCAAACCTGAACAAGTTGAAGTTAGAAGCTGATTGGCTAGCATGCACATCTGCACCATTTTTTCCACTCTCCTGTTTTAGTAAATCCACCCCCAAGAGTGTCAATGAAGTGGTGAAATGACACTTTCATTTCCATTTTCCTTCATTGTAATCTCTGTAACACATGCCCCATCATAATGTCTAATCCACTCTCACTGAGACTCTTAGTACTACTCACCCTCTCACAATCTGTGTCACTACATCGCACACTGCCTGTAAGACACTCACCCACTCTGTTACACTGCCAGTAAGACACTCACCCACTCTGTTACACGAGAGAGATGGTGACATTAAAACTGTGTCAGAGTGACTGTCTGAGTCTCTCTGAAAGCCAATCACACAGAGTGTGACAGACACCTAGACAGAAAGTGTAAATCCTCTCCATTGCATGAAAGGTACTATAGGGAAGAAAGGAGAGGGGGATCATTTTGTATGTCAAATGTATAGGTCGCCAGCGGCATTTCAGTTGTCATGGCCAAATTGTCACAAATTATGGTTTGAGCACAACCACTTCTGGGAACCCCTACATGCCTCCCCCCCCCCCCCCACCCTTAGTCTTTGAAAAAGGAATAGAATTCACATTTTTTATTTGGTAAGAGTCCAGGTACACCCCATGGTGAATTTAGAATCATGTGATTTAGATATTTTTGCCATAAGTTATTTAACAGCACATCTATTGTTGTTATACCATAAAAAGCTGTGCTAAGGATAATTGCAATTAGCATAAAACACTCTAATTAGTAAACAATTAAGTCCATCTAAATTGCAATAACACAGTAGCATCCGGTGAAAGCTTCTGACAGATCAC
The DNA here is from genome assembly GCA_018402905.1 of Glandirana rugosa. Lineage (NCBI taxonomy): Eukaryota > Metazoa > Chordata > Amphibia > Anura > Ranidae > Glandirana > Glandirana rugosa. Next base: position 370,217 of record BLSH010367049.1, read on the forward strand.
CCAGTGTGTTTAGAATTCATGTGTGTCTCCAGGAGTACGGGAGTCAGCCGGTTCATTTGTTTATATGCTGCTTTCCATTTTATCCTTGTGAGTATCTTCTATTTTACAATTAAACCTTTGCAATCAGTACTTCACTATTGGGGCTTCCTTTGCTTTTTTGTTGGTGCCCACGGCAATATCTGCCTGTCGGAACGAGGAGTGCGTATGTGGACACTCTATATCTAAGATGGTGATTAAGTACCTGCACCCTAAGGGAGATTTAATGCTGATATAAGACTCTGGAGGAACCTGGTATTACTATCCCTAAGGAGCGGTGGCCCGGAGAATTTCAGTTTCATGCTCATTACCCAGCTGGGTCTGGTAAGCCTCCCAATATCTTGGTGGTGGACACACATGAATTCTAAACACACTGGGTGATCTGTCAGAAACTTTCACCCGATGCTACTGTGTTATTGCAATTAAGATGGACTCATTTGTTTACTAATTAGAGTGTTTTATCCTATTTGCATTTAACCTTAGCGCAGCTTTTTATAGTATATCTTGGTATTATTTATTAGCTGATGCTTTACGTTGTGACCTTAGCACGGTTTATTCTCCCACATCTATTGTTGGCCATGTTTGCAATTAATGAATTAAAGTTTAATACAATTATTCACAACACTTCATGGTCTATTTCTGATCTTTAATAGAAGTTGAACATTTATAGTGTTCTGTACATTTGTTAACACACTGAGCTGTTACTCATTCCTAGAAATATATTAGTTTATTTATACTTAATACATATATATCATACAGTATAAAAATCGAATCAATTAATTTATTTCATAGCATAAACGTATGTAGTCTCTCCAAGGGCCAGGTTTCGAGTAGGTATAATAATTCTGAATAAAATATTACTAATGTAGAGATTTGGAGCAGTGCTGTCACCTTTAACATTTTAATACTGTAGTCTAAGAAACCATCCTGATGGTTTCTTGACAGATATGCCTATTGTCAAGGAGTCCCTGATACCCCATCTACTCTATAAATGATATAATACATACAAATGCTTAAAGTGATTACAGCCAAAACCCCCTAATAACTAATCAGTAAGTTAAAAAAAATTTGCTTTTATTTTACAAGCCAATTAACGTGATTCCTGCGTTCCTGCTTGTTCTTGGGGCATTTTCCCTTCAGTTTTGTCTTCAGCAAGTGAAATGCATGCTCAATCGGATTCAGGTCAGGTGATTGACTTGGCCATTGCATAACATTCCACTTCTTTCCCTTAAAAAACTCTTTGGTTGCTTTCGCAGTATGCTTCGGGTCATTGTCCATCTGCACTGTGAAGCGCCGTCCAATGAGTTCTGTCCCCTCAAAATAACTCAAACCACAGCCATTAATGTCTAAACCGCTGGCAACAAATGTGAGTACACCCCTAAGTTAAAATGTACAAATTGGGCCCAATTAGCCATTTTCCCTCCCCGGTGTCATGTGACTCGTTAGTGTTACAAAGTCTCAGGTGTGAATGGGGAGCAGGTGTGTTAAATTTGGTGTTATCGCTCTCACTCTCTCATACTGGTCACTGGAAGTTCAACATGGCACCTCTTGGCAAATAACTCTCTGAGGATCTGAAAAAAAGAATTGTTGCTCTACTTAAACATGGCCTAGGCTATAAGAAGAATGCCAAGACCCTGAAACTGAGCTGCAGCACGGTGGCCAAGACCATATAGCGGTTTAACAGGACAGATTCCACTTAGAACATGCCTCACCAGAAGTTGAGTGCATGTGCTCAGTGTCATATCCAGAGGTTGTCGTTGGGAAATAGGCTGTCGTCCCAGAAGGAAGCCTCTTCTAAAGATGATGCACAAGAAATCCCGCAAACAGTTTGCTGAAGACAAGCAGACTAAGGATATGGATTAGTGGAACCATGTCCTGTGGTCTGATGACACCAAGATAAACTTATTTGGTTCAGATGGCGTCAAGCGTGTGTGACGGCAACCAGATAAGGAGTACAAAGACAAGCATGTCTTGCCTACAGTCAAGCATGGTGGTGGGAGTGTCATGGTCTGGGGCTGCATGAGTGCTGCTGGCACTGTGGAGCTGCAGTTCATTGAGAGAACCATGAATGCCAACATGTACTGTGACATACTGAAGCAGAGCATGACCCCCCCCCCCCCTCAGAGGCTGGGCCGCAGGACAGTATTCCAACTTATCCCAAACACACCTCCAAGATGATCACTGCCTAGCTAAATAACCTGAGGGTAAAGGTGATGGACTGGCCAAGCATGTCTCCAGACCTAACCCCTATTGAGCATCTGTGGGGCATTCTCAAACGGAAGGTGGAGGAGCGCAAGGTCTTTAACATCCACCAGCTCCGTGATGTCATCATGGAGGAGTGGAAGAGGACTCCAGTGGAAACCTGTGAAGCTCTGGTGAACTCCATGCCCAAGAGGCATTGCTGGGAAATAATGGTGGCCACACAAGATATTGACACTTTGGGCCCAATTTGGACATTTTCACTTTGGGGTGTACCCACTTTTATTGCCAGCGGTGTAGACATTAATGGCTGTGTGTTGAGTTATTTTGAGGGGACAGCAAATTTACACTGTTATACAAGCTGTACACTCATTACTTTACATTGTAGCAAAGTGTCATTTCTTCAGTGCTGTCACATGAACAGATATAAAAAAATATTTACAAAAATGTGAGGGGTGTACTCACTTTTGTGAGATACTGTATATATATATATATATATATATATATATATATTTCATTATTATGGCTTTAACCAGTACAGATCAGCGCTATAGCCTAAAGACGGCTGCAGCATGAATATGAATTGCCTGGGAGATGTCCATGGGCGTCTGCACCTTTGCACGTACTCACAGCCAGCGTGGGCATGCCCGCGTGTCGGGCGGACTCAATGTCCGCTGGTGACATGTGATCAGCTAATAGTGAGGCAGAACGGGGAACCACCAATGTAAACACGGCTGTTCTCCGTTCTGTGAGGGGGGACATAGCAGATCTACTGATCCCTGTCATCGGGATCAGTGAGATCTGTTATGTTCCTGCCAGCCCAGCGCCCACACAGTTAGAACACAGTGAGGGAAGACTTTGATCGCCCCCTTAGTGTTAACTCCTTCACTGCCAGTGACATCTATACAGTAATCAGTGGCTATTCAAATTTCTGATTGCTGTATAAATGTCATTGGGCCCAAAAAAGTGTAAAAAATGTCCGACGTGTCCACTGCAATATTGCAGTCCCGATAAAAATCGCAGATCGCCGCCATTACTAGTAAAAAAAAGTATAGTAAAAATGCCATCAATCTATCCCATAGTTTGTAGACACGACAACTTTTGCGCAAACCAATCAATATACGCCGATTGCGATTTTTTTTTAACCAAAAATATGTATAAGAATATATATCGGCCTAAACTGATGAATAAATTAGATTTTTTAAATTTTTTTTTGTATATTTACTATAGCAAAAAGTAAAAAATATTGTTTTTTTTCAAAATTGTTGCATTTATGTTTATAGCGCAAAAAATAAAAACTGCAGAGGTGATCAAATACCACCAAAAGAAAGCTCTATTTGTGGGGAAAGAAAGGACATCAATTTTGTTTGGGTACAACGTCGCACGACCGCGCAATTGTCAGTTAAAGTGACACAGTGCTGAATTGCAAAAAGGTCTTCTGGTCAGGAAGGGGGTAAATCCTCCCAGGGTTGAATGGGTTAATAGTGGCATGTAACCTACCTTTCCAAGTTTATGGACTTGCCCATCAAACAATGCAACGCAAACAACTGCACATATGTGTCGAACAGATTCCTGGTTAAAATTAAATTAAGAAGTTATCATTCAAAAGCAATGTAACAGAAGCATATACATAGTTGATATCTCATTCCAACTGGTCTTCTGGTTTGTAACTAGGTGATGCAGGTATCCTTCAATTACCTGCATTGTAAAAACAAAACAAAAAACAAAACAAAACACACACTATACTGTAATAACGCAATCTTTCATGTTTGATTTGGATACATTTTCAAAAGTGTAGTTGCTTACCTCATCGACCAACCAGTTTGTTTGACGCAGGGTTTGGAATGAAGACACATACAGCTTGTAAGGCCCTACAACCACTTCCAGGGAGCCTTCGTCTTCCTTCATCCATAACATTTGAACTGGGGAGGAAACAAAAATAAATGTTTGCTACAATATCAAACCTCTCAGCAAAAAAGGCTCTTTCACACATACGGTCCGTTTGGGTCCACCTGTCAGTTTTTCAGGCAGACCCAAACGGACGCTCCATTGTGCTCTATGGAGCGGTGGATGTCAGCAGTGACATGTCCGCTGACACCCGATCCGCCAAAAACAGACGGATGGAAGCCCTATTTTCCATCCGCCTGGCGGATCGGATCGGATGAGCACGGACATCCGATTCTCCATAGAGGAGAATGGAGCTCTGACAGGTCAGTCTCTGCACTGGGTGCAGAGACTGTCCTGTCATCCGTCGGCTCAGCGGATGGATCCCCGCTGAGCAGCGGAGCCCGTCAAAACGGGCTCCGTATGTGTGAAAGGACCCTAAAAAAACTTAATGCCAAACAGTGGCAACTTTACTAAAAGAATGTGAAAAAAAAAAGAAGAAGGTGGTCAAACCAACAGGGCATGGCCAAACATATGACCAACAGGGTCAAACTAGTAAAAGAATCCAGTAAAAACATAATGCCAAACAGTGGCAACTCTAGTACAAGAATGTGGAAATAAAGGCCAGACCAACAGGGCAAAACCAAGTATATGACCAACGGGGTCAAACCATCTAAAAAAATCAGTTAACTGCTACCTCTCTTTTCTACGGTTTGCACGACATTCTGTGAAGTATCTAGTGAGGGCTTAAAAAACAAACATTTTTTAATTACATGTATAAACATTAAACTTAATATACTACTTAAGAGTAGAGTTGAGCGAACCTCTGGAAGTTCGGGTTCTGCTGGTCCGTCCGAACTTCGGGACAAAGTCCGGGTCCGGGTCCGGACGGAACCCGAACGATCGCACGGACAACGAACCCCATTGAAATCAATGGGGACCCGAACTTTTAGGCACAAAAATGGCTGTAACAAAGTCCTGGAAAGCCCTAGAGGGCTGCAAAAGGAAGTAAAATGGGGGTAAGGGTAGGGCAAGTGCCCTACAAAAAAATGGGGACAGGGAAATAATGTTAAATATTTTTAAAAAAATCAAAACATAAAAAAAGCAAAAATGGAGGTGAATGTGGATCATCTTCAAACTGTGTCTGAAAAGTATTAATTAACGGTAGAAGCCATATAACTGTTCTAAAACCATCTTCAAACCAGGGCAAGTGCCCTACAAATAAATGGGGATAGGGAAAATAAATTAAAAT
>BLSH010367049.1:413056-430093 GCA_018402905.1 Glandirana rugosa
ACGACCTTATTTTTTAGAACCGACAGTTAAACGACGGGGAGAGTTTCACGACGGACCCAGGTTACCTCCAGGTTACTTCCCGGCCGGGACTCCCCCGTGTGTGTGGGGGGGGTGTGTGTGTGTGTGTGTGTCGTGTGTCCTTGTCTCGACTTCGACAGTTAGTGTTACTTAGACCTGGGGCAGCACAAAACCTAAATACACCACTGAATGCCATATTTGTCCTCTGCTATCAGCATGAATCATATCGGACACTTTTTCTGACACCAAGAAAAAAAAAAGGTGACAGGGGAAGGACTGCCTGCACGCAGCCTGTGATTGACAGCTTCAGCTCTGTTCCTGTGTGCTGTGTGTGTGTGTGTGTGTGGGGGGGGTGTGTGTGCCCCCTCAGGGCCGGCCCTTCATTGGACCTCCATTGGACCCAGGCAGCACTTTGAGAGGGGCAGCAAATTGACAGCCAAGATTTTTTATTCCAGCAGTTTTGTGTGTCCTCCAGGGGCCGGGAGAGAGGGTGACAACTGGCCCCCCTTTAAAAAAGCCCCCCTGCTGCCCTCAACACGCATACTTATAGTTGCCGGGTGCGAGGGTGCTCGCACACGGTCTAACACCGGCTGTTAAACACCCAAGCAAACATGAAGAGCTCAGATTTGTGTGCTGCTGGGGGTGGGGTACCCACAGGAGACAGCGAGCAATGAAAGATCCCTTCCCCACCAGCTCTGCTAGCAGATGTTCAGGTGCAGCTTGCGAGGCTTGCAATTCTATTGGGTGGAACTGGAGAAGGGGTGTGGCTGGCCTCACACCTGGCCCACCTTCTTTTGCTCTGGTGCATGCATGAGGCTAGGCATTGAAGACTGTGGGGGCACTGGGCGAGAGCAGAAGAGAGGTAATATAAGTTAGTTCGGAGTGACAGGACACAAAGATTGTCTATCATTTTTTACAGTAGTGGCTGCTGGTCTACTAGATGGCCAAACATTGCATAACCTGTCATGCTCAAAAATCACTATACAGCCCTAGCTTGCCATTATGCTACCCTAGCCTGCCCCTATACTGCCCTAGCCTGTCCACTTACTAGCCTAGCCTGTCCATTTACTACCCTAGCCTGTCCATATACTACCCTAACCTGCCCCTATACTGCCCTAGCCTGTCCATTTACTACAATTGCCTGTCCATATACTACCCTAGCCTGCCCCTATACTGGCCTAGCCTGCCCCTATACTGGCCTAGCCTGTCCATTTACTACCCTAGCCTGCCCCTATACTGGCCTAGCCTGCCCCTATACTGGCCTAGCCTGTCCATTTACTACCCTAGCCTGTCCATATACTACCCTAGCCTGTCCATATACTACCCTAGCCTGTCTTTATACTACCGTAGCCTGCCTCTATTCTACCCTAGCCTGCCCCTTGGAATTGAACATAATGGTATGTCATAGAATTTTGCATATAGACAAGGTGCTGTTGCATGTAAACCTGACTTCCTGATAAATTGAATTTTAGTTTTAATTATCATGATATAAAATAATGGATGGGGGGGGGGGCTTTTGGTGGGCGGGGGGGGAGGCATTTCATTCTTGGACCCAGGTAGCACAATGTCTTGGGCCAGCCCTGTGTCCCCTCCCTCTAATCAGCTCTCAGAGCTCTGCTCACTGAGCTCTGCAGAGTGTAAATTCAGCTCTCTGTCCCTTTTTGTGACAGCTCAGACAAGCTTTATAAATAATGGATTCTGAACAGATGTAGAGAAGAGAAGACTGCAGATAAGCAAGTACAACTTATGTAGGAGGATTTGTTTCATTCTGTGTATCACCTGTGAGGCCAGTCACTTCACTGGGTATATGTGAGGGTTTACATCCACTTTAACCACCTCCCACCTGGCCACTGTACATATACGGCCGGGTGGGAGCTTCCCCGTTCTGACAGGACGTGCATATACATCCTGCAGAACGGGAGCTCGCAGCGCGGCCACGCGGCACGCTGCAGCTGGATCCTGTGATCATTATGATCACAGGATCCAGCCGAGCACAGATCGGGATATGGGTGCAGTGATTGGCCCTCCCGATCATGTGACGGCTGTGTCCAATCACAGCCGTCACATTGCAAACAGAGACGCACGTCTCTGTGACAGTTCTCCCCCCGCCCAGCTCAGTGAGAGCTCAGTGCGGGGGGGGGGGGAGGGGGGAATCTGCAGCAATGTGACAGCTCTCTGCATGATGATGATTTCATGCAGAAAGCTCTCACAGATCACCCCCCACACAGTGCACCAAGCACACTGATACCCTTGTCCCCATAAAACAGTCCCCAAAACATCTGTATGTCCCCGTCACATCTGTCACAGTCCCCAAAACATCTGTCTGCCCCGTCACAGTCCCCAAAACAGCTGTATGTCCCCGTCACATCTGTTACAGTCCCCAAAACAGCTGTATGTCCCCGTCACATTTGTCACCATACACAAAACATCTGTCACAGTCCCCGTCAGATCTGTCTGTCTGCCAACACCAAATAAACTCAGATTTGGGTTATTTTTACCAAAGAAATGTAGCAGTATCATTTTTGGTCAAAATATATGAAGAGAAATTACTTATTTGCTAAATTTTATAACAGAAACAAAGAAAAATGCATTGTTTTTGAAAATTTTCAGTCTTTTTTAATTTATAGCGCAAAACATAAAAAACCCAGGGGTGATTAAATACCACCAAAAGAAAGCTCTATTTGTGTGAAAAAAAATTATAAAAATTTCATATGGGTACAGCGTCGCATGACCGTGCAATTGTCATTCAAACTGCAACAGCGCTGAAAGCTGAAAATTGGTCCAGGAAGGAAGGGGGTTTAAGTGCCCAGTATTGAAATGGTTAAGGGTGAATCAGTATGTTTCCATGTGACATCATACCTTATGAAGTCTCTGTGCTGTAGAGATGCAATGTGGGATGGATTGTGGGAAACTTTGAGACCCCCCAGTGGATTTTTTTATGTTTGAGGGCAAAATGTTGCGGGAGGCTATGTTCAAAGCTTCCTTGAGGCTGGGTTCGCACTTATGTGAATTGGATGTTGGTTTCTCCGCATCCAATTCACATGACAGGAGATTGTGACCGACTCTCAATGGAGCCGGTTCACACATCACCAGAGCGGATTGTACAAGGGTCCTGTGCGCCTTTGGCTCAGTTTCAGGTCCGAGTTCAGGCAAAAATTTGGGCCTGATTCATCCATGAAATGGAGAACAGGGACGCACCGGGACCGCTGCTGTGAGCTGCATCCGTTTTAAGTGTGAACCCAGCCTCAACCTATTTATTTAAGAATAAATCATCAGATGTACTACAACAATTATTCGCTGTGTTGTCACAATCAGAAAACCCACCCTGAGAAATGCCATGCAATCAGTGCTGGAGCGCATACATGTAAATAGAAGTGACTGTAATGAGGCTATAAGATTTCAGCAGCGCCCATATGCAAATAAGGGTGAAAAAAGGGGGAAAATGCTATTTTTATTTTTTTATTTTTAAGTGTCATTTGATTATGATACACAGTGCTGTAAACTAAATGTCATTCATTTAGAGTTTACTTCCACTTTTAATAAATAGCTGTCATTGTTAATAACTCACATAATGTATCATCTTTATATTAGGTATAGCAATCCTTTTATCATATTTATATTTCAGACTTTTCATTCTGAAGATGTGTGTAGGGAAGTGCTCCCAATTTAACGGCCTCTGCCTAATTATCCTGGCTTTACTATCTATAACGTTGAACCTTTTCCTCCTCTTCCCCAACCTTGATGGGTCCTATCTGAGAAATGATCAGATCAGCAGCCATGCTAGGAGGATGTCGGGAGTTTGGGCTGGTGGATTGATGGTAAGTGGTCAAAACTGGTCTAGAAAGCACAGTTTAAAGTTAAATTCAACTCTTCGAACAAATATACAGGTATACTCTTTGATGGTATAATCGCCAAGGATATTGCAGGTCTGGGAGGATGTCAAGATGCAGGTTTTCACTTTGTACAATTCATTGATGAATTGTGTGATTATAGCAGATAACATAGTACAATGTTCTGTTAGGTGTACAGAGAATAAAACCAGGTACAAATCTGCCAAGACGTTTGCCAAAATGGTTGCAAAGTGCAGGGCATCCTGAAAGTATTCACATTGCTGCACTTTTCCCACATGTTGTTATGTTACAGCCTTATTCCAAAATAGATTCAATTCATTATTTTCCTCAAAATTCTACAAACAATACCCCATAATGACAACGTGAAAGAAGTTTGTTTGAAATCTTTGCAAATTTATTAAAGAAACAAAAAAAAAAAAATCACATGTACGTAAGTGTTCACAACCTTTGTCATGACACACAAAATTGAGCTCAGATGCATCCTGTTTCCACTGATCATCCTTGGGATGCTTCTACAACTTAATTGGAGTTCACCAGTGGTAAATTCAGTTGATTGGACATGATTTGAAAAGGCACACACCTGTCTCTATAAGGTCCCACAGTTAACAGTGCATGTCAGAGCACAAACCAAGCCATGAAGTCCAAGGAATTGTCTGTAGACCTCAGAGACAGGATTGTATCGAGGCACAGATCTGGGGAAGGGTGCAGAAAACATTATGCAGCATTGAAGGGCCCAGTCAACACAGTGGCCTCCATCTTCCATAAATGGAAGAAGTTTGGAACCACCAAGAATCTTCCCAGCAGTGGCAGCTGGTGAAGTTTTAGGATGGGGGGGGGGGGTATATTGCAGCCAGTATCACAGGTGGGGTATATTGCAGCCAGTATCATAGGTGGAGTATATTAGCCAGTACCACAGGTGGGGCATATTGCAGCCTGTAACACAGGTGGGGTATATTTCAGCCAGTAATACAGGTGGGGTACATTGCAGCCAGTAACACAGGTGGGGTATATTTCAGCCAGTAATACAGGTGGGGTACATTGCAGCCAGTAACACAGGTGGGGTACACTGCAGCCAGTAACACAGGTGGGGTACACTGCAGCCAGTAACACAGGTGGGGTATATTGCAGCCAGGAACACAGGTGGGGTACATTCCAGCCAGTAACAAAGGTTGGGTACATTGCAGCCAGTAACACAGGTGGGGTACATTGCAGCCATCTACCCCCCACCACCACCGCGGGGCTCTCGGCACTGACAGACCCCCCTCCCCCGGGAAGTCGGGACAAAGTCCCACACTTACCCCATCTATGAGCAGGCAGTGTGCACTCGGTCGGTCAGTGGTCACGGCGGTCCATGGAAGCCATTGGTATTTGGCAAACCAAACACGGCAGGAATCACAGGCATGTTTGGCCACTCCCAGTCCCAGCATCAGCACATCCGCCAGTCCCACCCCCGTCCACTGCGACCTGACCAATCAGTCACTGGCAGGAGGACAGTGACTGAGGCCAGAGCCAATCGGTGTGACTGTGTGCACCTCGCTGATACACACCTTAAAGTCTGACCAATCAGCTTTGGGAATCAGCAGATAGCAAGTGGCCCAAAAAATCCAGGACAGCGTGTACTGGCGCCACTTTAAAGGAGTCAGCTTATTTATTTATTTATTATATTATCCCCCCCTACGGATGACTGCTTCCTAGAAAGGGCCTCCTGGCCAAACTGAGCGATCGGGAGAGAAGGGCCTTAAGGAGGTGACAAAGAACCCAGTGGTCATTCTTACAGAGCTCCAGCATTTCTCTGTGTAGAGAGGAGAACCTTCCAGAAGAACAACCATCTCTGCAGCACTCCACCAATCAGGCCTGTATGTTAGAGTGGCCAGACGGAAGCCACTCCTTAGTAAAAGGCACATGACAGCCCGCCTGGAGTTTGCCAAAAGGCACCTACCTGAAGGACTTTCAGACCGTGAGAAACAAAGCTCTCTGGTCTGATGAAAGAAAGATTGAACTCTTTGGCCTAAATGACTAGCATCATGTCTGGAAGAAACCAGGCACTGCTCATCACCTGGCCTATACCATCCCTACAGTGTAGCATGGTGGTGGCAGCATCATGCTGTGGGGATGTTTTTTAGTGGCAGGAACTGGAAGACTAGTCAGGATTGAGAGAAAGATTAATGCAGCAATTTACAGAAACATCCTTGATGAAAACCTGCTCCAGAGCCCTCTGGACCTCAGATTGGGGCGAAGGCTCATCTTTCAACAGGACAACGACCCTAAGCACACAGCTAAGATAACAAACTAGTGGCTACGGGACAACTCTGTGAATGTCCTTGCGTGGCCCAGCCAGAGCCCAGACTTGAACCCAATTGAACATCTCTGGAGAGATCTGAAAATAGCTGTGCACCAACACTCCCCATCCAACCTGATGGAGCTTGAGAGATCCTGCAAAGAAGAATGGGAGAAACTGCCCAAAAATAGGTGTGCCAAGCTTGTACTGTCATACTCAAAAATACTTGTGTCTGTAATTGGTGCCCAAGGTGCTTCAACAAAGTACTGAGCAAAGGCTGTGAATACGTATATACATGTGATTTTTTTTTATTTTTAATACATTTGCAAAGATTTCAAACAAACTTCTTTCACAAACTTCTTTTTGTCATTATGGGGTATTGTTTGTAGAATTTTGAGGAAAATAATAAATATAATACATTTTGTAGTAAGGCTGTAACATAACAAAATGTGGAAAAAGTGATGCGCTGTGAATTCTTTCCGGATACACTGTATATAAAAGATCTGGAAGGGATTGTCTTTTTTTTCTGCAAAAGTGGGTTTTCACTTTAGATGATGGCACTTGGAGCTTTCGTGAACAATTTAGTAGCCTTGGGCAGCAGAAAATTCTCAGCATACCAGTATAACTCTTACATGGAAACATTTAAATTGATACTAAACACACATTTTAATTTACATTATTCCTTCTCTTTATGTATATGGATGATGACACTGTTTATTTTAATAAAAAGAAAAAAATCGAAGTACCTTCATAGGAACACACAAAGATCCATAGCTCCGCTCAAAACCGGCCTCTCCTGCACATGGACAACCTGGGTGCTGGGCATCAATGTCTATCTCCACTCTTTACTGAAAATAGAAAAAAATATCAGCCGCACTCCAATTAACTCTCCGTGCAGTGTTTTTGATATAGAACACTGCAAGAAAAGCTAATTGTAGTGCAGCTGATATCATTTCCTATTTTTTACCTTTTTTGATAATCGACATACAGCTGTCATGTGACCCAGCTCTTTCCCAGCCTATCTGTAAGGAAACATCAATGGGAGGAGCTTCTAGTCCTCTTTTGCTGGTCACATGTTAAAAAAAATAAACAGCCTTTAAAATACAAAGGAAAATACATAATTAATTTAAAATAATTGTTTTAATTTATCATACAAATATGTAGTTAAACTCAAATCTATATCACTTTTTTGCAAAAACATGGTGTGGGCTATCTGGGGGAGGTTTTGTCTATTGTTTGTATGTAGAGGGAGGTGACACTTCCATCAATCAACATGTAATATCCCATCCACATTGTTTTTATTCTTTTTTAGTGGGCATGGAGGAAAGGGGAGGGAGTGTGCTGTCATTTATCCCGTGTGTATATGCCTACATGTGGGACTCTATAGTCATGTGGGCTGCATAGATAAGAAAAAGGAGGAAATGGTCAGCTTAGAAGGAAACTGAAACTGGAGCATGCTCAGTAGATGTGGTAAAGGCTGGTCTGCGTGATCTCAGGCTGCGTTGGGAAACAGACAAGGAAGGAGGGCTAGTGAACAGTAGGATCAACTAGCAATAAAAACAGTACGTTATACAGCATGTACTGACAGTTTTAGGCTGAGATCACACTTGAGAATGCAGCGGCTCCCAGCAGGAGTCCGGGGCATCTCCATTTACCGTTTCAGGTTTTTCAAATTTTGGGCTGAATTCGGACCTGAAACGCACTGGAGCCGTTGCGGAGATGAATTGTGAATTGGATGAGGGGAAACCCACATCCAATTCAGATAGGTGTGAACCCAGCCTTAATGATGTGAGTTTAATGACACTTTAATAATTATATTATTTTTTTAATTCAAGGTGCTCCTGGTGGGTATACAATCCACTGTTGTGGGTTTTAAGGTGAAGACACTCTCCTGCTTTGGAACTTGCTGTCGTGTAAGTGTTTAATGGAGTTTGTAAATTTAATACTACTAGTGTCCACATATTTCACATATAATTGTTTAGTTAATTTATTACCACTCCGAATAGGCAGTTGCATTATGAGGGGTGTGAAAATAAGGACTTCAATGTCCTTTTATTTTGGGAAAGTGCTTTCATACATGAGATTCTTAAACTGGCTATACACTTTAGTTTTTTTGGCCTGAGGGCAGACGGATGAATCTCCCGCTGCTCATATTGTATTCTGACAGCCACTGCTGGCAGCTATCGGAACAGCCAAACAGTGGCTGCATCTGATTTGGCCGAAAATTGTCTGTCTGCTCCTTTTTTTTTTTAATCTGTCTGCTCCTTTTATTTTTTAATCAAAGGACATCGGGCAGGAGAGTGGCGACAGGGTCAGCAGGAACCATCCGAAATTTGCAAAGTTTATGCATATCTTCTAAGCTTATGGCATATCTTCCAACTTTGAGATGGGAACGAGGGACGCTTATTAGGAAAAGTATGTAGGCATAGGACCCCCCCTGCCATGCCCCCTTAATGGAGAACTATACAAAATAAATGATTAGTTAAACCCACAAGTGCTTTTTTTTTAAAACTGCTGTTCCTATATATTAGCTTTTGAAATTTACAAATGCAGCAATTTAGATATTGGATGGAAGATTTAGCACTGGGAAACACTTTTTGAAAGCTAAAAGATTTTATATATACTGTAGTAACTGTCGGACCACAATAAGGGACAAATGAGGAGGAAAGAGGGACAGAGGGACTTTGTTCCAACTCAGGCACAGTCCCTCGAAATCAAGGACAGTTGGGAGCTATGGCTTACGGTAGGGATGGCTGTGCTTGCTGGACATTGAAATTGATCCTACTACATGTTGGGCCAGGCTTGTGAAACTCAAGGAGCATGGAAATGCAGAAAGAAATGGAGCTATAAGTGAACTGTGCAGGATAGAGGAATGCAGACTTCGGCACCACACAACAGTTTTCTGTGTGCCCATTCAGAGACACGCACCTACTAGTGCAGAAAACAGCAGGTCTTCACACAAGTGTGAGTGAACAACCCTAAGGTGCTTTTTTTTTTTTCTTCATTTTTTTAAGCAGTTTTTTTTTAAATCCACTGAAAGTACAAATAAACTAACATTACAATAAGTTAATTATTGATTTTTATCCTGAGCGGTAGTTCACTTTTATTCTCTTTGTTTGTCTCTTCAGATGCTGTTGTCTGGTATTTTCTCCATTCTAGCTATGGCTGGAGCTGTTACTTCCCTTTTCATCTCTGCTGTTGGATTGTTCAGTGGTCCATACTGCTTGTACCAGGTGGAAGGTGAAGCAACACAGGAGTGGGGTTATCCTTACATAACCATTGGAGTTCCAGTCTTCAACACTAGGTACAATTGTTACCTTTTTGGATAAAAAGCCTCACATTTCTACTACATGTTCTGAGCCACTGGAGCTTACAGTAACATAGGTGTTACAGTTTCCAGTAGACCATTGCTGCAATTGCACAGTTAGCTGGGTCTGAACTCCCTTTTTTTCTATTTTATAAGGTTAACTCCAAAAAAATAAAAAAATATATATAGTATATACACTTGCTATACAAGCCATATTGTAATTGTACACTATAAAGAAGGAACCAAAAGCCTTCCTGTTTATTGATGAATTAGAGGACCTCATTAAGGATGAGTGGCAAAAGCCAGACAAAAAGACTAGCCTCAATAATAGGTTAGCATAACAATACCCGCTAAAAGAACCCAATGCAACTCCATTAATTTATGCACCGGTTGTTGATGCCTCTTTAATGCGGCTGGCCAGGCATGTAACTTTTCCTATAGAGGATGCAGTGACCTTCAGGGATGTGCTCGACCGGAGGATTGACCTTGACCTAAAAAGAGCCTATTCAGCAGCAGGCGGCGCCTGCAGACCGGCCATCGCCTCAGCAGCGGTCAGTAGAGCGATCTACGGATGGACCTCAACATTGAAAAGTTACTAGGGAAGGAGCGGATCAAGAAAAAATCATATCCTCTCTTCAAGAACTCAAGCTGGTGGGAGACTTTGTGGCAGAAGCTTCAGTGGACGTCATTAGATCATCTGCTAGAGCAATGTTGGCTTCAGTAATATCCAGAAGCGCCCTGTGACTGAAGCCCTGTATAGCTGATGCAGCGTCCAAGATTAACTGGTGTAAAATACCCTACGATGGTATTAATCTATTTGGGCCAAAACTAGATGGCGCCATATCAAAGGTGACAGGTGCAAAGTCGGGTCTGATTCCCTCCGACAGAAGACCCAAACCTCAAAGAGGCCCATCTTTCAAGTGCAACCTTCCTGAAAGATACAGGGATGCGAAATCCTATCGACCTGGGAAAGAGTTCAAGAGAAACTGAAAAAATACCTAGTCTTCCTTTCTCAGGCTCCAGACATCAAAACCCTCCCCGGCAATGGATCAACAGAAGTCATTTTGAAGGTGCGCCCGTCCAACCTGTAAAGGTGGGAGCCAGACTCAGGCTATTTGTACAAGTTTGGGCGGATCACACAAAAGACCCTTGGACAATTTCTACCATTCAATTTGGACACAAATGGAAATTCAGAGGCAGGTTTCTAAAAGACAATTTCCAAGCAACCAGATTACCATCAACAATGGAGAAAAGAAGAGTGTTGCTATATATGTTGGATCTACTACAAAAACAGGCAATCACAGAAGTCCCGATGAACCAGAGAGCAATGGTATTTTATTCCTGGATTTGAAAAATCTCAACAAAAAGATTCAGGCCAAATACTTCAAAATGGAGAACCTTCAATCGATTCTACTTACAATGAACTTAGGAGACTGGATGCTGTCCATAGATTTATCGAACACTTATCTTCACATCTCTATACATCCCACCTTTCAGCGATTTCTAAGTTTTGCGCTAAACAACCAACACTAGGCCCCTTTCACACTTGCGCGACCTGATTTTACCGCCATTTTTTGCTGCGATTTTGCCACAATTTTACCGCGATTTTGACGCGATTTGGGATCAGTACGACTTTGGTCTGACTTTGTTGCAACTTTGGCTCAATGAAAACATATTTCAAAGTCGTACAGAAGTAGTACAGAAATCACATCTATATTATTCAGGTGCGATTTGCATGAGACTTTGAGGGTTTAACATTGAAGTCTATGGACCTCAAGTTGCATCAAAGAAATGCTGGGAATACTTTGAAGTTGGCACAACTTGAATGTCATACAGATATGAATGGTACTCATTGGAAATAATGGGGAACTCGCCATTTGGGATATCCACTGCTCCCAGAACTTTACAAAGATCCTATTACCAGTAATTGACTTTCTGAGGGAGAAAGAATTGAGAATCCACCATTATCTGGATGACATCCTTCTTCAAGCCGACACTCAGCAAAGCCTTATCCAACATCTGAAAATCCTAATTACGACACTTCAGTGCTTCGGATGGATGATAAATTGGGAAAAAAGCAATCTTCAGCCTTCCCAGAACATGACTTTTCTGGTTGCAGAATTGAACACAGAGGCGAATATAATAGAACTTCCTCAGGAGAAGGTAGACCGTCTAATTCAGAAAACAAAGCGACTGCTAACAGCAAATCCTCTACCAGCCAGAGTCTGTATGAGCATGCTGGGCCCTATGGCTGCCACCTTCCCTATGGTCCAATGGGCTCAATGGCACCCGAGAATACTGTAAAATTCCTAATATAGTGGGATGGAGCATCAATGCTTCAGCAGATCTTCATTCACAGGGTAGTGAAGCAATCGATATGGTGGTGGACACATGTTCACAACCTCAGGAGACACCGACATATAGTCCCTCTGCAACCGGAGATAGTCACATCGGACGCCAGTCTGAAAGGATGGGGAGCTCACTATCAAGAACAAGCGGCCCAAGGACATTGGCTATTCCAGTCACACAGAGTGGTCTCAAATATACTGGAACTCAGAGCAGCCTTCCAGGCACTTCTGGTGTTTGTACCATCCTTGAGAGGGAAGAGCATCCTGTTACGCATGGACAACAAGGTAGCAGTAGCTTACATCCAGAAACAGGGGGGAACCAAGAGCCCTACACTTCTAAAAGAAGTTCATCCTATCCTGGATTGGGCTCAAATACACCTAGCAGATCTGAGAGCCATATATGTCCTAGAAACACAGAACCTTTTAGCCGACAGCCTGAGCAGGAACTTTGTGTCAAACAATGAATGATCCCTGAGTCAGCAAGCCTTTTCCCTCCTGACCGAGACTTGGGGAGTTTCAGAGATCGACCTTGCAGCAACACCTGCGAATACCAAGTGTCAGAGATACCTAGCAAGAGCCTTTTACCCCTCAGACAAGGGAGTAGACTGCCTTCACCATCCATGGGATTTCCAGCTCGGGTATATCTTTCCCCCAACACCTCTGATCACGAGGTTCCTATCCAGACTCAGGAGATCGGCATCAACAGTGATATGAAACTCAAACAATAAAAACCTGAACTTGGTTCAACCTACACCTCTCTAAAAATGATGCTCACTGCATGCACAAGGAAGGTACAAAAAGTTTATTGATGCACATAAGACTAATATGTTAAAGCAGTTCATGTGAATATATAGACATTAGACAAAATGTGGGTTAAAAAACCCCAGAACATCCCTCCTCCTTGTCTCTCCCCTCCCAATTCCTGACGCTGAAGGAGGGAAAATAGGGATTCAGTGGGACAATGGGAACCAGATTGTTTGCTGGATGGCCCAAGGGTATCCACACAAGGCTGGTATGGGTACGATGAAGAGGTGGATACCCATGATGGTAAGTATTACATCCAAACTATGTTGGGAAATTGGTGACCTGGTGTCTGAAGAAAACAATGTTCAAGTGGCGTTGGCGGCGTTCCCGGCTCGTACTCCATGCTTGTTGCATCGGTGGCGGCTCCTAGGCTTCACACGTCCTCCAGTTGATCCACTGTATTGGTTGCTCCATTCCCTATCAAGGAATCCTACAATGTAAGACCCCTTACATTATCCTTGGCACTTTTTCCACACACATTCTTTTGTCACCCTTGGGCTTTTTGTCCATCTCTCGCTCCATTTCTTTCCACCGCTCCCTTTTCCTGACCATTCACATTGATTGTTCCATGCTTTGAACTTACCCTCATGACATGACACTTCCCATTTACATCACCCATAGGAACCCAAATGGATGTGGAGCCTGGTCTGCTGGCAACTTCCTTGTGCGGATGCATCTCCTGGGTTTCTCCGACTCAGTCCCCATTGGGGACCCTGTTCCGACACCTCCCTCATGCGCAGGACGCCATACCTTCCCTTCTTTCCTTTCCATTGAGCTGGTATGACCATATGGGGGTTTGTACCCTTAATATATTTTTTATATTTTTTCTTTGAACATACTACTGTACACTAATTTTATTAATCATATGGAATGTTGATCATTTCTATATATTACTTTCTAGATGTTTTCTTCTTCCTGCATCTACTTCTGAGGAAGTGGAGAATAATCCACGAAACATGTAGAGTTATAGTTTGCATAAGAGAAATATGTTACATGTTCAGTATCATGGAATTGGTGTATGGTTCATTTATAAATTTTTATTCCATTTGTACCTAACTATGATAAATTATTTACTGTGATCCAACTCAATGTGTTTGTTTTTTACCCCAATTGATCATGTATGCTTATTGATGATTGTATTGACATCTATGTAATTAAACAACATTATATACACATTATGGATATTTTATAATTATCTACATATTTATATTCACTTTATGACTGGTCTCATCTAAAATGGGTCATCCAGACCCATTCCTCTCTTTTTTGCAATCACAGCCAATCACGTTTGTGTAGCAAAACAGGGGCGCGCCCGCTGCACGCCCCTGGAGGCGGGGGGGGGGCGGGTGTCCCTCGGACACAGTGCTTTCCCGATCAGGGTAAACAGCCAATGGAAATTGGCTGTTTACCATGTGACCGGCTGTGTCCAATCCCAGCTGGTTACAAGTGTAAACATAACACTGTCACTAACTGATCCCTGCTTCTTCTCCTCACACACCGATCGTGTGAGGAGAGAGCAGAGATCAATCAGTGAGTTACTCAGTGTTTTGTATACTGTGTCTGTATACTGTGTACTGTGCACAACACAGCCCCCCTAATAAAGAGAACCTGTCACCAGCCCACCTATCACCAGCCCATCTGTAGCAGCCCATCTGTCACCAGCCCATCTGTCGCAGCCCATCTGTCACACAGCCCTGCCACCAGTACCACCATTGGTACCACCACCAGTACCACCACTAAACACAGGCCCGCCACCAGTACCACCACTAGTACCATCATCAGTACAGCCACCAGTACCTCCACCAGTACCACTACTAAATACAGGCCCGCCACCAGTACCACTATCACCACACAGGTCCGCCACCACAGGAACCACCACTATTACCGCCATCGGTACTGCTCAAAACAGGCCTGCCACCAGTACTGCCATCTGTACCGCCACCAGTACCACCACCAGTACCACCATGGGTATCACCACCAGTACCACCATGGGTACCACCACTAAACACCGGCCCGCCCCCAGTACCAGTACCGCCACACAGGCCTGCCACCACCGGTACCACCACTAGTACCGCCATCTGTACCAGTACCGCCACACAGGCCCACCACTTGTACCGCCATCCATCAGTACAGTCACCAGGCCCACCATGTCTCAGAGAGTATATAACCCTGAAGAGGCGTATGAAATCCTTGCCATGTTGGATGATGAAAGCAGCAGGGAGCTCTCATCATACGATTCTGGTTCAGAGTATGAGCCAATAGAGGGCGGTGGATCAGAGTCCGATTCAACTGAGGAAACTGCCCCCCCTCCTGAAAGAATTTGAAGATCAGAACCAAGATCCGAAGACCTGCCCACTACCAGCAGCACCAGACCCCAGGAAGAGAGGCCCAGTACAACTACTGGAACAATACGCCCAATACGCCCAACCCAAAGAACCCTAATCCGGGTCTGGGCCCAGTCCTTTCTTCCCAATGCCCTGGCAAACCCCGTATGGTTGCCTGCCAACTCAGGGTCTGCAGTAATCCTCCATTTCACCACACAGCCAGGTGTGCAGGTCGACACCACAGATTATGCCCTACTGGGTTATTTTTATTTGTTTTTCTCCCCTGAATTGCTGCAGAGTATGGTGGATCAAACCAACCTCTACACACAGCAATTTATTGCTGCCAATCCCACTTCATCTTATGCCCGCCTGTTTCATTGGCAATGTCTGACACTGGAAGAAATTCAAAATATTTTTGGGCCTTACATTTATTTAATATGGGGCTTACAAAAAAAAATGAAATCCATGGGTATTGGTCCACCCACCCCATCCACCACATGCCCATATACTCCTGTCATGTCCAGGACAAGATACGAGATGATCATGCACTTCCTCCATTTTAGCGATAATTCACAGTGCCCTCCCCGAGATCACCCCACATACAATAAATTGTACAAGATATGCCCCCTAATGAATGCCTTTTCCCAGTGATTCATGGAAGTGTTCATCCCAGATAAAAACATCTATGTAGATGAGTCCCTCATACATTTTACTGGCTGGCTGCAGTTCAAGCAGTATATACCCAGCAAGAGAGCCAGGTATGGCTTAAAACTTAACAAACTGTGTGATTGAGCCACTGGCTATGTGCACACCTTTAGAATCTATGAAGGTAAAGAATCCCAGCTCCAGCCCCGTGATTGCCCCACATATATTGGAACCAGTGGAAAGATTGTCTGGAAGCTGGCATACCCCCTCTTTGTAAAAGGATACCACCTATACGTTGACAACTACTATACAAGCCTGCCCCTATTTTGCCATCTTTATCGAGAGACAACCCTGGCCTGCGGCACCTTCAAGAAAACAAAGATGTCCACATCCTCTCTACTATCCACAATGACACTCTGGTGGAGATTCAGAGAAGACGTGACCCCTTCGTAAAGCCCGAATGTGTTCATGACTACAATGTGTTCATGGGGGGGGGGGGGGGGTAGATTTAAATGACCAGCCCTATTTGTCAGCCAGGAAGTCCCGTTATTGGTACAAGAAAGACGCTTTTCACCTTTTTCATATGGCCATGTACAATTCGTTTGTGTGTTGCCAAAGGTCGTCCGAAAACCAATCGCTCATCTACTTCAAATACAATGAAGAAATTATCACTGCCCTCATTTATCAACAAGGACCCGCCCCAGCAAGTATTCGCTCTAATTTTGTGAGTCGACTCCATGAGCAACATATTATCTACAACATCCCCCCCACAGAATCCGGAAGACGATGACAGAAGAGATGTCGTGTATGCTCCAGAGGAGGAGATACCAGCTTCTGTTGCCCACAATGGAAACGGGGGGATCAATTATTCAGAACTACAATGCTGGTCCTCATGTCACCTCACAGGAAGCACCCCTGTGGCTGACCGAGGGTGAAATCAGGAATAGGCTTGAAAAACTGAACACCAATAAGTCACCGGGCCCAGATGGCTTACACCCAAGGGTCCTTAAGGAACTTAGCCAAGTTATTGCCAGACCCTTGTACCTTAATCTTTAAGAGCAGTTTTCTGACTGGTATGATACCAGCTGACTGGAGGAAAGCCAATGTGGTACCAATATATAAAAAAGGACCAAGATATATCCCTGGGAATTACAGACTAGTTAGCTTAACATCAATAATATGCAAGCTCTTGGAGGGAATAATAAGGGATTATATACAAGATTATTGTAATGAGAACGGTATCATTAGCGGTAATCAACATGGGTTCATGAAGAATCGTTCTTGCCAAACCAATCTGTTAACCTTCTATGAGGAGGTGAGCTGTCACCTAGATAAAGGAAGGCCTGTAGATGTGGTGTACCTGGATTTTGCGAAAGCATTTGATACAGTTCCCCATAAACGTTTACTGTACAAACTAAGGTCCCTCAACATGGATCAAAGGGTGAGTACCTGGATTGAAAAC
>BLSH010367049.1:437875-452613 GCA_018402905.1 Glandirana rugosa
GACGGTAACCGATGTCGTCTCATTTCACTTCCAAGACCTCACCGGTAGAGTCAGATGACTGGAGTTATAGTAACTCGGTGAGACCCCTCTAGAGTTTGTCATAAGTTTACATACCCTGGCAGAATTTATGATTTATTGGCTATTTTTCAGAGAATATGAATGAGAACACAAAACATTTCTTTCACTCATGGTTAGTGTTTGGCTGAAGCAATTTATTATCAATCAACTGTGTTTTCTCTTTTTAAATCATAATGACAGCATAAACTACCCAAATGACCCCGATCAAAAGTTTACATACCCCAGTTCTTAATGCCGTATATTGCCCCCTTTAACATCATTGACAGCTTGAAGTCTTTTGTGGTATTTGTGGATGAGGCTCTTTATCTTCTCAGATGGTAAAGCTGCCCATTCCTCTTGGCAAAAAGCCTCCAGTTCCTGGAAATTCTTGGGCTGTCTTGCATGAACTGCACGTTTGAGATCTCCCCAGAGTGGCTCAATGATATTGAGGTCAGTAGACTGAGATGGCCACTCCAGAACCTTCACTTTACTCTGCTGTAGCCAATGGCAGGTCGACTTGGCCTTGTGTTTTAGAAACAGGATTTGGTTCATGGCTCCATTTTTGACCATTTTTTGTTCATAGTTTATCCTTTACTTTTTTGTATCATTATTTATTTGTATTTTTTGTCTCCATCTGGATTATTGTTATGGATTATGGGCTTCTCTTTAGGTGTGCATACACAGGCATACGTTTATCCTTACATTATTGAAATATCAGACCATTAGCATATTGGGATATTAGGGGGTAATAGCAACAATATCATTCAATAATATTTAATGTGACTACTATTTAATGTGAATGCATTTACGAGTTTATATTGATATGTATATTGTTGCCCCATATGTATCAGTTTCCAGTCATGCGTGTATATATTTGTAGGTAAAATATGAGTCACTGGCAAGATTTTAGGTGTCAAAATGTTAATGTTTTAACATTTGGTCTGCACTTTAGTTGTTTTGATCATTTCTTATCACTTATGGCTAAACAGGTGATAGGTTGTCTGATGTGGAAGCTTGATCACTTAATGATGCCTGAGTAGATACACACGGGTGTTTCCAATTATGTAGTTAATTGTTATTAAGATCCTTGTATGCGTTCGTATATATATATTCTTGTGTGTATCTATCACTTCAGCTATGACTAAGCATCATAAGTGTTAGCTGTTACCTGTGGTTCACCACCATTTGATATATGGTTTATTGTTTTTACTACATGGAATGAAGGTGATTGTATCAGAGTGCGGCCATCCAGTCTTTTTCTCCTGCACGTTCCTGATGCAAGCAGGGCCGGTACCCTTTCTACATGCTGAGACAGCTGAGCAGCATGGGAGGTGATTTTCCGTGAGCGGTGCTCTACTTGTTTATGCCGATCTGACAGACAAAGGAGGTCTCTGCCCAGAGTCAGCAGTGCTCCACCTAGAAGACAGGTGGGAGCCAGTGCAGCAGAGTAGGAACTCTGCAATTTTAAGCCAGGATGCTGATGTACAGTAAATTTAATTTTGTGCCAGAGAAATGCTGGAAAAACCCTGCGAGGGAAACTCATATGATTTTCTTGAACTGTGTTTTAATAAAAGTGGGCAAGAAAAGCCCTAAAAGGAAGATTGAAGAGAGTGGCTATGTTCTTAATGCATATATAAAAATAGAGTATGGCTGAAAGAGAACAGCACCACATCCCTAGTAAGTAATTGAAACAAAATAGCAAAGAGAACGGGACTTTAGAGGTGCTGATTATCCTCTCTCGGAATAATCGATCAAACATAAATGGTAAAAAGAGATATTTTATTTTACAAATGCCATAAAAAAAACACACATTGGGAACCAAGCCCATTAAAATCATGAATCGTTAAATCCACACATAATTAGAAACAGAACGCCCCTGCAAGCAGAGTAATCCACCTGCTACAGTAAACCGATAAATGTGATGAAGAGACCAAAGATCAGTTAAAGCAGGGGATGTGAACTTGTTCCAACCCTACGTGTTTTGCCTCTAAGGGCTTTTTCAGGGGATTCAGGATGTACTGTAGGTGTGGAACAAAAAAATGTTGTAGATTATTTGGTGATGTCCAGGGAGATAAAAGTAGTCCTCAATCAAGTTAGTTATCTAACTTTTTTAGTTTAGAGAGTAGCTAGAATGCTAACGACTGAGCTAATACTTATGCTACCTTAATGCTAGTTCATTATGTAAAATATTACAATTTGCATTAGTTCTTCCCATTTACACCTGTATATGTTTTGCAGCACATCAGTCTCCTTAACCAACATCTCCTCAAGGAAGACAACCTGCATTGAACCACCAGATATAGAGACCTGGAACTCCCATTTCTTCATATCCCTGTGTCTAATTAACATATTTCAGCTTGTCCTGTGCTTCTCCCAGTTGGTGAATGCCATCTTGGGCATGCTTGTTGGAAATTGTGATCGGAAAAAGGTTTGTACAAGTAAATGAAAAAAATAGCTTGTTCAGTCTTCTGCAGTCCCCTTGCTGCCATAAGAAGAAGCTTCAATTTAATGAAAAGGAAGCTTCATCTAAGTTTGAGGAAGCTTCACTGACTGATAGCAAAGAGTGGGTGATAGAAGAGGGCAACCTAATGCGTCAGCTTTCTAATAGGAAATTGGTAATGGTACAATAAAGTGTCTAGGTTTAGGGACTCCCATGACACTTTGGAAGAGAACTGCCCTTCTAAATAAGTACTATAAGTCCAGATACGTTTTTGCTAGCACAGGTACACTTTAGTCCAGTTTTATTATACCCTAATTTTAAAATGGGATATACTTCTTAAAATGTTCTTTTATTCATGCCATTGCACATGGAAGGATGCAGGTATATTCCTTCCTGGGAGAAACCCTAAGGTGTTGGCAGCTAGAAGAAAAGAGTATAAAGCTTTGGGGAAACAAACTGCAACTGTCCCCACATATGGACATTTGGTTAGGTTTGACTGAGTTGAAAGTTATACCTCAACCTTTTCTTGCTGTCTCAGTGAAGATTGAGATACCACTTGAATCGTAAAGCGGAGTTTTGCCCTCCCATGAAAAAATTAAAAGTCAGCAGCTACAATCCCCGATTTTCAGATCGGCTCTCGGGTTCTGCCGCCACCTTTCGTGGTAGGGGAAACCAGCATTGAAGCCTTTCAGCTTCACAGCCAGTTCCCTACTGTGCTTTCTAACTGGCCCAGCGGCGGAGGAAGGAGGAGGGGGCCGAACTTCCATGGGACCTCGCCGCGGCGGAGTCACATAGAAGTGGGAACGGGTACCTATCAAAAACAGGCACCCGATCCCACCTCCCCCCTGAAAGGTGCCAATTGTGGCACCGGAGGGGGCAGATAAGCAGAGCTTACACTTTTGGGTGGAACTCCGCTTTAATTGCTAAGCTCTGCAGAAGACTAGTTATCACAGTCTGTCATTCTGAAAGTAACCATAAGAGACTATTGAGAGAAATCTAGAAGAGATTGAGGCCCAGTCTAGAGTATGAGCTCTGGTGTACTGTTGGGGTATCCTGATCTGCACTGCACCCTCCTTCCCATATTGACATGTGCATTATATTTTTTTCTAATTTAAAATGTACTTAGAGTGTTCATAATGTAGTTGTTAGCGATCTGAAGATCAACACCCCTTCAAATTATGACAGTCGAATTACCAATAGTGCTACATGTGCAAGAAACAGGTGGCTAAAAAGTGAACTGTAAACCATCAAAATATTAATTCAACATCTTTAAAATTGTATTCTTCAGATACATGAGCTGGATGGCAAATAGTTACAGAGAAATGGCACACAATATTAAAGTTAGCTTGTTTGTTTTCTTTTATGAAGTTTTACAATTTCCTTTCTTTTTGTCTTTGTGCTTGGGATGATGGAGAACATTGGGTTTAAGTGGCAGGTTCTGGATGACCTCATACAAGCTGAAGATACTAAAAGATATCTGCTCATAAGGAGATTTTAAACCATTTTCATAGAGACAGGCAAATGCACCTATGGGAGGTAACCCCACAAATCCATCTTCACCAGAAGGCATCTCAATATATGATAAGTCAGAGTAGGCACTGGGTCCCTCATAGATGACCCAGGGTCCTCTCCAGCTATCGGCATCCCTAGGATAGGGGCTGAGGTAGACTCCTAGGTTTAACCGTGAGTGT
The DNA here is from genome assembly GCA_018402905.1 of Glandirana rugosa. Taxonomy (NCBI): domain Eukaryota; kingdom Metazoa; phylum Chordata; class Amphibia; order Anura; family Ranidae; genus Glandirana; species Glandirana rugosa. The sequence continues at coordinate 442,064 of BLSH010367049.1, forward strand.
GTACTGGAGGGATGGGAGTATAGCACCCATGTAGGTGTCTGAAACTTTTGCCCAGTCTTGTACTGTAATTTTAACTTGTTTGGTAATCCCATGCTAGCATAACAAGTGTCTTTGCAAACATCCTCCCATTTAGTCTGTCTGTGACAAACCAAGTTACAGACACCACTTCCACTGCTGAATTGCCACTGTTGTAGATTATTTTTAAATGTATTTAGGTTGTCCTGTGCTTGAGGACCTTTTGTATTCCATTGTTTTACATCTGACAGTTTAGCTAACACCAGTGAGCTCTCAACCTGGCAGCAAACTGGATTTTTGATATCATGTCTTGATAAAAAGCCAAGAGGAGCTGGGAAACCAATGACACTGCCATGACACCCATTAAGTGTTTCAGCTAACTTCTCAACCAACTGTCCAGGCTGGAAAACAATGCCACCATCAGAGCTCAGAGCTTGTACTCTGAATCCTAAAGAGCTTCTGGCATTGCAGTACAGGATACTACTTCCATCTTCTTCATCCACTGACACCAGTTGGCATTCCAGTGTGTGCAGGTTTGGGAGAAGTTCTCCAACTTTCCAAGACTTTCCATGGTCGTCACTGCGAAAGGCAAAGGCTTGTGGTGTAGTGCGGCATAGCTTGCCAAAGCAATCTCGGCAATTGATATGATAAGTGTAAGCAGGAACAAGGAGACGACCAGATTTTAGCTGGATACCATGTCCTGGTCCCAAAGCAAAGGTGGCCCACTCTGAGAAAAACAGGAATACTCAAACATACTAACGTTATCCATTATAGTGCATTGATAATTTGCAGCAAATTCATTTATACAGTCATATCCACCGTATTACAGTGGTTCTAAAGGCTAGATATTTTTATCTTAATGCATTCCCTGCATTAGGATAGAAATTGTCCTTGTATTTATATCACCCCTCTCTCCCTGTATACTTACCTGAGCCCGATCTCGATCCAGCGATGTGCCCACATGCAGCGACTCTCTCCTCCCTCTCAGAGGCAGCAGTAGCTGTGTTATAGGTGGCAATGTTGTGATGGGATAAATTGATAGGATAAAATGAGGAAATAGGAAAGGATGTTTCAGAAAAAACTGAGTTACTTATTGGTAACGTCCTTTCCAGGAGTCTTTCAGGACAGGCACCTCTGAGAGACCTTGGCTCCTTCCCTCTTAGGAAACACCGCCTCCCATTATAGAATTTAAACCTCACCGTCCTGTCGGCCCCTTAGTTCTCCAAGAGTACCTCCGGCCAGCTGGGGAAACACAAGAACATCATGTTATATCAACCTTTACTTGTCTGTCAGCTGTTTATAACGTCCTTTTGGGTGGGTACCAGTGCTGTCCTGAAAGACTCCTGGAAAGGACGTTACCGGTAAGTAACTCTGTTTTTCCCCTAACATCTTTCAGGACAGGCAGCTCTGAGAGGATAAGCAAGCATCTTACCCTGGGGGGGGGGACTACTGCCTGCAGCACTTTGCGCCCAAAGGCCTGGTCTCTTGCTGACAGCAGATCCAATCTGTAGTGCTTCACAAACATGGTAAAGCAGGACCACGTTGCGGCTTTACAAATCTGCTCCATGTTGCCATAGCCCTGGTGGAATCCAATCCCCCAAGCACATATGCCTGACTGATAGCTAGTCTAACCCATCTAGCTATTGTACTCCTAGAGGCTTTGGAACCCTTCCTGGTCCCTGAAAATAAAATCTGGAATCTGCTTTCCTAAATTGACTGGTGCTGTCCAAACACTGAAGAACACACCTTCTGACATCCAGCTTATGGAATACATGATCCTGTTCCCTCACAGTATTTGAACAAAAAGAAGGCAAAATAATCTCTTGGGCTGTATGAAAACTCTAGGCCACTTTTGGCAAAAAGGCCAGATCTTGTCTAAACACCACACGATCCAGAAAAATCTGGAGAAACGGAGCTCTCACTGAGAGAGCTTCTAGCTTACTCACCCTCTTAGCGGTAGTGATCGCCACTAAAAATGCAGTCTTGATAGTCAGCCACTTCAAAGTCACTGAGTCTAGTGGCTCGAAGGGCTCCTTTTGTAAGGGTCAGCAGAACTAGTGAAAGATCCCATATAGGAAATGGGGAGCTTCTGATCGGTCTATGTCTACTTAAGGATCTGAAAAACCTAACTACCCATGAATCCAATGCGTGCGGCTTTTCCAGAAACCTTTGTCCCCCAGGGTTTGTTCTGTAGTAGCCAGGCTGTGAGATGCCACCACTCCACCCAGGGGCAGCATACCGGACCCTGTACCAGCAGATCTTCCCGGAGCGGCAGGAACCAAGGCGGTTCCACCGCTAAGCCCCTCAGGAGTGAGAACCAAGGCCTCCTGGACCAGTGGGGGGCGACTAGGATGAGCATCGGGTCTTCCGACTGTAACTTCCTCAGCACTGCAAGTATCAACCAGTGTCTGGGCGAGTGCGTCCACTCCGACTGCTCCCTACCACTTGCTCAGGCAGAGGAACTGGCGAGTTTTGGCGTTCTCCTTCAACGTAAAAAGGTCCACGCAAGGTGCTCCCCACCTTTGGACGATCATCTCGAAGACCTCTTGGTTTAGTTCCCAGTCTCCTTCTCTCAGCGTTTATCTGCTGAGGAAATCTGCTGTTAGGTTCAACTCCCCCTTCAGATGGGCATTGGCTTCGGCCCACCTGAGGATGGATTCTGTCAACTCCCACAGGGACTTGCTTCTGGTCCCCCCTTGCCTGTTGATATAGGCCACCGCTAAGGAGTTGTCCGAGTGGACCTGAATAGGATGTCCCCGCCGTTCTTGCTGAAACGCCGCGAGAGCTAAGGAAACTGCCCTGTGCTCCTGCCAATATGAAGATATTCTCACCTCTTCCGCTCCCCAGGTGTCCTGCACTGGTCGGGAGCCTAGGTGCGTCCCCAAACCTAAGCCACTTGCATCAGTTGTGATGATCCTGGTGGCCGTTGGGACCCACTGTAACTCGTGTGGCAGTTTTGCCGTAGTTCTCCGCCACCAAAGTGTTGCTTTGACCTGGTCTGAAATCCGTACCAGAGAGTCCAAGGACTTCTGACTGTGATCCCACACCCCCAGAATGAATAGCTGTAGTGGATGGAAATGCAAACTTGACCACTGCACCGCATGGATTGTTGCGGTTAGGAGCCCCAATGCTGACATGGCCTGCCATACTGAGACCTGACCGCTGCCTTGGAGCAACCCCATAGCCTTGTCCACCTTCTGGATTTTTTTCCGGAGGGAGGAAGACCTTCTGTTCTGTTGAGTCCAGCATGTAGCCTAGAAAGTTCCTGCTGTCCTGCTGTCCCCACAGCTTGCAGAACAATCAGGGCTGCACCAGCTTGGCGCCAGGGCCATTTTCAGTGCCCACGACCAGAACCGGAAGTCGCGGGTCATGCGGAAGTGCCCATCCCTTCCCCCGGATCTGATGTCACACGCTCTCCGGCCCGTCTGGAGGGCTGCGGAGCACTTCCCCTCATGCCTCCCCAGGCGGATGAAAGTGGCCCCCCTCCAGCTGGACTTCCTCACCAAGAGCCGCTGGAGGTGCGCACATCACAGGTAAAAAAGCCCACCTGTCTGCAAGGCACCTAACACGGAGAGAACCAAGAGGTCTTAGCCCCAGCCTCTCTGGCCGTCTGGCCCCGGCTCCTTTGCAGTGTCTCCCCACCGGAGGAAACACCAGAACTGAGGGGCTGGCGGGACGTTGAGGTTTAAATCCTGTAATGGGAGGAGGTGTTTCCTAAGAGGGGAGGAGCCAAGGTCTCTCAGAGGTGCCTGTCCTGAAAGATGATTGGGGAAAGATGAGTTTCAAGATGTGTTCCCTGAATGCCCAATCAAATAGACTTTGGAGTTCCACAAAAGGGATGCAGCATAAGAGAATCCCTGGAGGTATGAGTGGGAAGTGTTGACCATGCAGGAAGGAAGATAAGGTTTGAGAGCTTAGCAAATAATCTGGATGGGTGTACACACAGAGAATAAGGCAGGCCATACATTTTGCAATTTTCTTTCCTTCAACCACGGCTAGGCTATGTCTCCAGATGCATGTCTTCAGTCTCCAACAACTCCTATAGCATGTTCACAGCATTTGATTATTGCCTGCAACATGTCTACACTCCCACGCCATCTCATGTAGCATGCTTGCAGTCTTTACTCATCTTTTGTAGAATGCCCATAGACTTTAACCATCTCCTGTTGCATGTTTGCAGCTATAGCTACTTGGATTCTATAGGGCTGCGATTTATGCACTTTGGTTATCATTGTATATGGAAAGTAAGGTCCCTGTTTTCCTCATATTCTGTAGTATTTCTCTTTAAAGCTGTACTCCAGGCAGATTTAAAGACATATTCTATGTTATTATTATATTATTATAGCTCTATATTTAATAATACACAATAAAATGTATTTTTTAATGCAACTCGTGTAAGTACCTGATTTTACCTTGGCATCTTCCTCTTGTAATCCCATGTACAACAGAGCTCAGACTGGGAGTGAAGGAAGTTGTATGACTCAGTTATGCTGCAGTACTAAGAAGGAGCATGCTAATAGGAGAAGAGAACATAGTGACAGAGAGACGAGCTCATCGGTTTTCTAGTTCTCATTTCACTGTCCAGTCAAAGGGTGGGGAAAAGACCATACCTGTGTGTGTAACTTAATTGGTAGTAAACAGCAGTTTACGCCACAGTTTACAGCACAGGGCTCTGAAGGAACGTCCCGGATGGCCGTTCCTTCAGAGCACATGCGCCAGTGATGTCACTAGCTGCATGTACAGTAAATATCTCCTAAACAGTGCACATTTAGGAGATATTTACACTACGTATAGGTAAGCCTTTTTATAGGCTATACAGTGGGAAGGTCCCCCAATAAGGGTTTTGTGTCAGCAAGCTTTTTAATAAAAAGTGTAATTAAAATAACATACCAATTTCTTTCTTTCAAATTGTATTATGTGTTTCCATAGATGGTTGTTTGCACAACCAAAGCTCATGTTTTTATTGTATAAATTATCTATGGAAACGCATAAGTTTTGAAAGAAAGAAATTGGTATGTTATTTTAATTACACTCTTTATTAAAAAGCTTGCTGCCACAAAACCCTTATTGGGGGACCTTCCCACTGTATATGTTAATCTAGGGGAGGGCAGCACACCCTATCTCTTCATCAGTACCCACCTATCTATGCCTTATTATAGGCTTACCTATAGGTAAAAGTCAGAGTCACTTTAACTGCAGCAGAAAATCAGGTCTTCTGCCCTGGAAGTTATGTAAATCTCACAATTGGATTAGCAGAAATAAAAATCATTCGACAGGTAAAACAGCTCCTTTATCTGTGTATTTAGCTATTTGCCTGGAGTTCAACTTTAAAAGTCACATCTTGGTGAATGTCTGATGCTACTTAAAATATTTATTGTATTGACATATGATTTCTGTTTTGTACCTTTTAAGGATTCCCCAATCACCTTGTGAGTTAGGTCTGTGACATTACTCCAGCTTCTCCCTTGGTCAGAACTTGTTACGTAGCACAGCCGTGCCAGATTCCGCCCAGTGATGATCTGGTAGGATTCCGTTGTACTGCCCAGGACAGCAGTGAAGAAAAGGAAGGTCTGCCCTGTGAAGTCATCATAGATTGGGCATGGATTCATTGAGCGATGTCCAGGCAGACGGGCTCTGTCCACTGCAATCATGTCCTCCCACTGTGGGAATATTTAATTCACTATGTCTTTATGTAATTGTATATTGTTATTTAATTCAATTATTACATTATTACTAGCTTTGTAACATATCTAGTGCATCATTGTTCACCTTTGTATGACAATAAACTTGGGGTGCCTCAGCTGCAGGCCATTGTTCAGAGAAATGCGACAAGGTATTATGGCAAGGGCAACCAAGATAGCAGGGATAACTTGCCACAAATTTGTGGCAGATTTGTGGCATTGTTAAATTGTAAGTCTTGTTAACTTGCTGCACATTTTCACTGGCAAGTTGTACACTTGCAGGGCACTTGAAGCACAAGTTCTAGTTGACACTTTTCCAATTTGTAGCAAATTTGCGCGGCAAGTCTCTAGCAAGAGCACAGTTACAGTGGTGAGTCTACAGCAAGAGCTCTGCAAGTCACAATGACCCCTGTGGTGGGATGACTATTGCACAACACAACTGAACCAGAACTTGCAGCAGACTTGCAGAATGTTTGCAAAGATAGTTGATCTGGAGTTGTGAAATGTGGACTTGTAACTTGTAAAGCCTGGCAAGTCTAGCAATAGCTTAGTCATTTTCAAACTTGCAGTTCAATTGCTTGTTATCTGGGAAATTGTGGGTCAGCGTAAAGACTGCCCTGACTTCTCTTCCTCTATCTTCTTTACCTTGGATCTGCCCATGGGATCACCCCGCCCCCTCACTAATCTCCCCCATGTATACCCCCCTTCTGTGATTATGGGGCACACTATTTAAAAGGACTTAATTTTCCTCCTATATAAGCCTCATGGCCCCATGACTTGAACCTTCCCATTACCAGTAAGGAGCTCCTAAACTCGGATGCATGAACTAAAATGTTGTAACTAGAATTCAGGAAAAGAATTTTAAGATAGTGATGCATTGGTACACACCCTACCCTCCTATACAAAAGATTCCTCTTGGTTTCAGATTGCTGCTAGTTTTACATAAAATAACGTGGTGCTATGTTACACATCTGGTGGTCCTTCCTTCTGATCTCTTCCTCCTGGCTGAAGATTTTTACAATATTTGAACAACTAACGAGATTCTGCAGCTCAGGAACACCAGAAAATGCCTCCCTCTCCCTGCTCCCAGGATCGATTTTAGGTGCCAAGAGAGTCCTTTTTCATTTCTTCCTTATAGCTGCCAGATCAGTAATACCCAGACACTGGAGATCTAACCACCCTCCTACTATCATGGAATGGGTCACTGAACTCACTCACCTACAACGAATGGAGGAATTAACAGTCCTACTACATGACAAATTTGACCAATATGTCTCCACTTGGAGTATTTTGATCAACTATATAGGCACTGACCGCTTCAGAAGTCTATCGTAACGTTGCTGGCTATTATCCCATGGACTAGACTCAGGGGTTATCCCACTCTGTGGCTATCATTTTCCCTTCCTTACCCTTCCTTATCCCTTCTGCTCTATCTGTCTACATATCTTTTCTCCGCTATGTTACTCTTTTCCACTTGTCTCCCCACTAGGCTCTAGTTCACACAGAAGTCTGGTTGAGACCCTGATATAGAGGGTGAACACTCCTTTTGAACCTGCAGGTGTTCAACCCCAAACTTCATACCACCGCTCTGTCTCTTACATCTTGATGAACCCTTCCCCAAACTCTCTTCCTCCTGAAAGCCCACATAAGTTCCTCTCCCTCATGTCTATCAGTGTACAAAGCAGCTATTTCCACACATTGCCTGATTTCGACTTTCAGTTGATGTGTAAGTAAAATCAAATTTTAAATACAGCTATTTTTAATACTAGCTGAATTGTTAAGACTTAATGACATTTAAAGAAATGCATATAATAATTAAAGGATGTATTATGTATTTGCTGAAGCTTCCCATTTAATGGCCTTGCTGCATGCATCAGAACATTGTATTATCTACCAAACTACAAAAATCGAATTTAAGATGACTTTAGCAATGTAAATGTATCAACTGTCTATCTGACCTCCACATAGTTATGGTAAAAAGTACCCCGGCGCAGTACTAGCAGATTGGCATGAGCATCATCCACACTCAACCTCTCTTCTGCAAAAGCCAGCAATGTTGACCAACGAGGGATGTAAAGTAGGGCGGGTATGCGATATGTGACTCCATTTTTTTCCCTCTCAAATAACACTGTGCGAGCAGGCACATGACGAGATCCCATGACACCTTCAAAAAATAAAAAAAAAATGGTTGTAAAAAATACAGAGGACCATTTTGAATTAGTTCAGACAAGTACTTTCTTTCACTTCTATCCCCTTGTAAGATCATCATTTATTTATACATTATGTTCTTATGTAGTGCTACCCCTGCAGGAGGGGTCTACCCTTGCAGGTATGATGGGTCCTCTGTTCTCTGCCTTAACTCTTTAAGCTGCTCAGTCCCCACTGACACACCTGTGTAAATTAAACGTTGGTATGCTACCACTCTATGATAACACTCAGAAAATAAAACACAAGCAACTTGGTAGTAGATTCATTCCAAGTATTATGGCAAGGCAAGTTAGACAATGCATGAATCAGTAAACAAGCAGTTGAATATATTTAAAGATGCTGTACTGGTTAAGATGAACACTGACATATAATATGGCAATAACTAAGTGCAATAAAGTTAAATCACATTTCAGCTGATCTAAACTGTAGGCAATATAACAACATTTACTAACCCAAAGAAATGTTCTTGAGTGCATAGAGCCTTAATAGAGGGTGGATGTATGCATTCCTGACAAAGAGTACACCATAGAGATGGCTATAAAGTACCTGGCACCTATTTAGCAGTACTAAGCCAACTATTGTTGGGGCCTGTCTGTAAGGTGATGCACATGATGCTGTCCCTTTAAGGCTGTCCACACTAGACGGCTGATGGGCTGATAAGTAAGGGGTTGTTTCTATTGGCATTAACTGTGGGCAGTAGGGGGTTAGGTTTAGTTGTTCTGCTCACCACTCCTTGTACCCAAAGGATCCAGTCTGGAATGCTTGGCGGCCTGTTGTCCCTCTATTTACACCTGGAGCGGCTCAATCCTCTCTTCAGACTATTTTGTGAGAGTGTCATGGTCTGAGGCTTCATGAGTGCTTCCAGCACTGGGGAGCTACAGTTCATTGACGGAACCATGAATGCCAGCACGTACTGTGACATACTGAAGCAGAGAATGATCCCCTCCCTTCGGAGACTGGGCCGCAGGTCAGTATTCCAACATGATAATAACCCCAACACACACCTCTAAGATGACCACTGCCTTGCTACAGAAGCTGAGGGTAGAGGTGATGGACTGACCAAGCATGTCTCCAGACCTTAACCCTATTGAGCATCTGTAGGGCATCCTCAAATGGAAGGTGGAGGAGCGCAAGGTCTCTAACATTCACCAGCTCCGTGATGTCATCATGGAGGAGTGGAAGAGGACTCCAGGGGCAACCTGTGAAGCTCTGGTGAACTCCATGCCCAAGAGGGTTAAGGCAGTGTTGGAAAATAATGGTGGCCACACAAAATATTGACACTTTGGGCCCAATTTGGACATTTTCACTAGGGGGTTTTGTTCATATAGAGGTTTAGACATTAATGGCTGTGTGTTGCATTTTTTTGAGGGGGCAGCAAATTTACACTGTTATACAAGCTGTACACCCACTACTTTACATTGTAGCAAAGTATCATTTCTTCAGTGTTGTCACATGTAAAGATATAATAAAATATTTATAAAAATGTGAGGGGTGTACTCACTTTTGTGAGATACTGTATATGAAATTGGAATATGTATGATAGGCTGCTCCAGCCAATGGGCAGGGGTTTTCTTGGGCCCCATGGCCTGCTGGGAGAGTCTATATATTTGGGAGAAATCAGGTGATCACAGTTCTGTGCCACCTGGACGGCTGTCTGGGTGGACATGTGCTAAAGCTCCCGGCTGCTGGCCAGAAGCCTGAGGCCTATCTGGGAATTCCTGGTTGCTAGGCAGTCTGAGGCCTACCCAGGACCAGCAGCAGCAGCACAGAGTTGGGGCTTCATGTCGGAAGCCTCACCAAGCTGCACAAGTTCTACCGGCCAGAGAACTCCTTTTTGTCAGAGGGGATGGGACAGAGTTGCTAGCAGAGGACAACCATTCCCGTCACCGGAGGCAAAGCTTGAACCAGGGTCAGAGGTAAAGGGGAAACTGTCGCCCTCAAGGGACAATGCTCCTGTTATCAGAGGCCAGAGTTCAGAGTCTGAGAGAGAGTACCAGAGCAGCCTTTTCCAATTTTCAGTGCTCCCTGACTCTAAAGGTCACCATCAGGCCTGTGGAAGTCAGGGCCCGGGCTACACTTTGTTATCCTCTGGTGTCATCTATGTCTGCTGGTACTAGTATACTGTATTTCTTACACTCTATTATCTTCCTATACCTGTACACTATAACATATATGCAGGGCCGGCCCTACCATGGGACCGACTGGGACCATGGTCCCAGGCGGCACTTTAAGAGGAGCGGCACTTTAAGAGGGGCGGCAGTGCACATTGGCGCCCATCCGCCCGTTCCTCTCCTCTCCCCTTATTTTACAGTGGGGAGCGGGTGGCGCCGATTATCACATTGTGAGGGGGTGGGGCGGGGCCGCTCCTGCTGTTAAAGGCAATGGCAGAGCGCTCACTGCCACGCCCGCACAGTGGACCGTCCGCCCCGCCCATCCTCTGCGCGGCTCCCCGTTGCATTCTAAAGGCTTCGGAAAGTCAGCTGACAGCTAGTATCGTGATTGGGGAGGAGCTGTCTGCTCTGCTGCACCTCGTGCTGGAAGATGGATGGCTTGAGGCACTGACGCTAAGAACAAGTAAGTGCCGGTGCCACTGATCCATCTCCACTACCCCTGCCTGTATCCACCCCCCCACCACCCCCTGCCTGT
>BLSH010367049.1:456530-472491 GCA_018402905.1 Glandirana rugosa
TTTTTGCACTACCCCCCCCCCCCCCCCAATCACCTTGTACATTGCTTTCCTTTGTTAATCTATTTTTCTCCTTAACCCCCAATAATTTACCTGTGTAAAATGCTCTCTAAGTTCATCTGCTCATCTCCATGCCGCTGGGTTTCATGCAGCCTCTCTTTATCCATTTGTGCTATGTTGGTTTTTCTTCCAGGGCTTTCTACCTTCAAACCTAGATGTGATTACACGCTGACAGAGGATATTACAAGTGACCCAGAAAATCTCCCCCAGTCAGCAGTCACTGGCTGACATTGTCCTCCTGTCACAGCTCTATTTTTCTGACCACTGCTGTCCCTCTGCTTCCACTAATTCTTTCTGAACAGTCAGTGAATATTATTGAAGCCAATCCGAAACCATAAACATAAAACACTATGACTGATGTGAAGCAGTAAAAAAGAATGTGAATAAGGAGACAAGCAAATCCTTTTTAGTCCAAAAATATGGATTTTAATAAATGTTAAAATGTACGTAAACCCTAATAACAAACTCCTCTTATTTTTTCCCTTATGATCTGGTAAATATGCAATGGAGAGTGTTTACCTATATCTGTTAAATAGGTGCAAATCTACCCATTAACCATAAATGTATTGACAATCAAAAATTCAGAACTGTCCAATGCCCTGTTCATTCTTCCTGTGTTATAACATTATTTAATTAGCCTAATTGCGGAGATGAGGAAAGGCTGTAATATAATAGACACATAGACACACTCCTAAACATTGTGGAGAGCCTTCCAGAAGAGTTGAAGTTGTTATAGCTGCAAAGGGTGGGCCAACTCAACATTGAAACCTACAGACTTAAGCCTCGTACACACGGGACGACGATCGCATTCAACACGTCGTACTCACGACCGTTGTATGCAAAATCGATCGTTTGTGTGCGCGCTTTCAACAGTCGAACATACGACGGTCGTACATGGGAGTTGTATGAGCAGACTACAAAACTTGGTCGTACCAACAAGCTCTCATACGACCGTTGTATCGTGTGTAGAGCAGTTGGGTACAACAAGTTGTATTGTGCTAAACACGCATGCGCCAAGTCCACTTCAACTAACACGAAATTAGATGAAGGAGCTCAAAGGGTGACGCTACGATACCAGCACTTCCTCTTTATACGCTCGTTCGCGTCATCACGTTCGGCCGGCCGCAAGTTGTATGTACGACCGTCGGCTGCACGTCAGTATGCTATTTACATTATGCAACATACGATTTGCGAAGATTGCACGTACGATCGTCGTCCCGTGTGTACGGGGCATAAGACTGGGGTGCCATTAAAGCTCATGTGCGTGTAAAAGCAGGCATAATGATACTTTTGACAATATAGTGTACCTAAGTTACAAAATACGGGACATAAAAAGTATTGCATAAATTGAAAGCAGGCTTTTTTGGAGGCAGTACCACACCAGACGTCTAGCACCAAAACATCAATAAAATAGGGTGGCCACATCATCCCTTTAATCCAGGACACATATTAATTAGACAGGTTCTGTGGCTAATTAAAGTGGTAATTAAACTTACTTGGTGCCTTATCTGCTTTAAATTGGCCTCAGAACAATCTGTGTAATTCATATGTGTCCTGGATTAAAGGGATGATGTGGCAACCCTACAATAAAAACCTCTGTTTTTAACCTGAGGAGTTGTAGTAGTATTAGCATGGTAGCATATTGACAACCACCAAATCTAAAATGGCTAATTGTGAGACATTTTCTAAGCAGCCCAGTACTAAATGGAACATCGCAGACTCAAAGCAAGAGTACAGAATGCATTATACCTTTAGCTGCAGAATTTTGATTGGGTGCGCTTATTATATCCTAGTCAATTACCTAAATAACACTTGTGAGCTCTGATTACTTTCTATATATCGTTATCAAAGCAGTTACTACTCAAGTGTGTGAAGAAAAACAGTTTTGCAATAACACCTCTCAAAACAGTCAGCTTCATTCAGTGATTAAAGTGGTTGTAAAGCCTCAAGGATTTTCATCTTAAGGCATCCTATGCCTTAAAGTGTTACTAAACCCACAACAGTAATAGTGGTTAATCCTCTGTATTATGTTAAGCACTTCCCACTCGGCCACTGTACATATACAGCTGGGTGGGAGCTTCCCCGTTCTGACAGGACGTGTATACACGTCCTGCACAACGGGAGCTCGCAGCGCGGCCACGTATGATCACAGGATCCAGCTGAGCAGAGATCGGGATATGGGCGCAGTGACTGGCCCTCCCGATCATGTGACGGATGTGTCCAATCACAGCTGTCACATTGTAAACAGAGACGAACGTCTCTGTGACAGTTCTCCCCCCGCCGAGCTCAGTGACAGCTCAGTGCGGGGGGGGGGGGAGGGGGGAATCTGCAGTAATATGAAAGCTCTCTGCATGATAAGGATTTCATGCAGAGAGCTGTGACAGATTGCCCCCCACACAGTGCACCAAGCACACTGATACCCCTGTCCCCATACAGTGTCCCCATAAAACAGTCCCCAAAACATCTGTATGTCCCCCATCATATCTGTCACCATACACAAAACATCTGCCTCAGTCCCCAAAACATCTGTCTGTCCCGTCACATCTGTCACAGTCCCCAAAACATCTGTCTGTCCCCGTCACATCTGTCACCATACACAAAACATCTGTATGTCCCCGTCACAGTCCCCAAAACATCTGTCTGTCCGCCAACACCAAATAAACTCAGATTTGGCTTATTTTTACCAAAGAAATGTAGCAGTATCATTTTTGGTCAAAATTTATGAAGAGAAATTACTTATTTGCAAAATTTTATAACAGAAACGAAGACAAATGCATTGTTTTTGAAAATTTTCAGTCTTTTTTTAATTTATAGCGCAAAAAATAAAAAACCCAGGGGTGACTAAATACCACCAAAAGAAAGCTCTATTTGTGTGAAAAAAATGATAAAAATTTCATATGGGTACAGTGTCGCATGACCGCGCAATTGTCATTCAAACTGCAACAGCGCTGAAAGCTGAAAATTGGTCCGGGAAGGAAGGGGGTTTAAGTGCCCAGTATTGAAGTGGATAAAAGGCTCTTTGATCCTGTATGCACAGATCCTCCTCCTCCTGCAGGGTCTCTCTGGGAAAGGCCATATAATACACAGTGAGGATAGTCCCCCTGCACATGCTCAGTTTGATCTCTATTACTGTAGAGAACATTTCCTTGTTGAGCTGAGCTAGTCAGGTCACATGGTATTGACATCACACATGTGGGCATGTATACAGATCCTGTAGTGGAATGGTATCAGCCAAATGATCAGACCAGTGGTGGAATGCAATTTCCACTTTACTAAACAATGAAGGTCAACATAACATTCCATAGGGGAAAACAGATCAAAAGAAATGAGAACAATTCTACAAACAGCCACGAGATGGCAGTAGAGTTCCTGAGTTCAGTTCAGCTTCTGACAGAGAAAAATTAAGATGTTGTCTCGTGTGTCCACCTCATGGCAGAGGGTTCTGGAAAGTTCATGACTGGGTGCCTCGATGGCTGGCACAGGCTTCACACTGGCACTGCTGTTGTTGTCTTCAGTCAGGAGGTTCTGGTACATGTAGATAGGGCACTGCATGGACAGCCTCTCCACATGGACTGTAGCAAAGTCCTCTCCATTGACTGGGGCTTGGATAGATGCTGCATGCTCTTGTGCTTACTGCTGGTGGCCCGCACCCCAGACTTAATAGAGGAGAACCCAGCACCTGGTGACAGCTCACTTGCCCAGTCACTGCTGTCCCATCAGGCAGGGTTTCTCTGAGCACAGGAAGCAGGGAGGAGCTGGAATTTATATCCCCTGGGAGTTTCCATGAGCTCAGGGGATGCTGGGAGGTCAGAGGATTGTGGGAGTTTGAATTAAAGGGACATGCACCTGACTGTAGATAAAGGGGCACTCCGCCACACTCCACCCCACTTGAACGTGCGATTCCAGGCAAGTTTACAGACCATACAAAGTCTCCTTGCGCGAAGCGTTCAGGTGACTTCCCAAAGTTAGGCCTCTGAGAATATCTCAAGGGTTGAGTTCCAGACTCTCCTCTGTGAACAGGTGGTGGCAGATCCTCACTTTCAGGCATTTTATTAAGCCTTTGGCGGCATCTCAAGGGCTGAGGTTCATGTTCTTCTTCAGCAACAGTCAAAGGCACATGCTCACTTTCAGGCGTTTCTGTAGAAAGTGGGCCAGAGGGCTTCACAGTGGGAGTAATAACCTGAGCCGGGCAATCATTGGGCTGCATCGGACTGTCTGAACATTTTTTGCAGGCCTTAGAGATAGCAGTGAGGGAACAGGGAGTAGCCACCACTGATTCTCTAATGGTAATGCAGCTGGTGTCCCTGGAACCTGTTCTTCTGGTCCTCTAGCCACTTCCTTACTGGGCACTTAACCCCCCCTCCTGCCCAGACCAATTTTTGGCTTTCAGCGCTGTCGCATTTTGAATGAGAATTGTGCGTTCATGCGACGTTGTACCCAAACTAAATTTATATCATTTTTTTCCCCACAAATAGAGTTTTTTTTTGGTGGTATTTGATCCCCTCTGCGTCAATTCTGATCGTCGCTATAAACAAACAAAGAGAGATGATTTTGAAAAAAAAACAATATTTTTTCCTTTTTGCTATAATAAATATCCAAAAAAAAAATTAAAAAATAAAAATGATTCAACAGCTTTGGCCGATATATATTCTTCTACATATTTTTGGTAAAAAAAAAAATCGCAATCGGTTACCGCGTCTACAATCTATGGGAATTGAGTTATGGCATTTTTATTATTATTTTTTTTTTACTAGTAATGGCGGCGATCTGCGATTTTTATCGGGACTGCGATATTGGGGCGGTTATGTCGGACTTTTTTGACACTTTTTTGGGACCAATGACATTTATACAGCAATCAGAAATTTAAATGTCCACTGATTACTGTATAAATGTCATTGGCAGTGAAGGGGTTAACCTGCAGGGGGCAGTCAAGGGGTTAACAATGTTCCCTGGGTGTGTTCTAACTGTGGGTGGGTGGGGCTGGTTGGGACATAACAGATCTAACTGATCCCAGTGACAGGGATCAGTAGATCTGGTATGTCCCCTGTCACAGAACGGAGAACCGCCGTGTTTACAACGGCGGTTCCCTGTTCTGCAGGTCTGACAGGGGTTCGCGGGTCTCAGGCGGACATCAAGTCCGCCCGACCCGTGGGCATGGGCATGCAGCGTGTGGCGGGGAGCGCCACATGGCCAGGACGTCCATGGACGTCCACCCGGCATTTCAGATCCGCGCTGGAGCCGTACTTTGGCTATAGAGCGGATCTGGACGGGCTAGACAAGGTCTCAGAAATCTCTCCATAGTTTCTAATTGGCTTAAGGAGCCTCCGGTGTAGCCGTCTAGGCTTGTCTTGGGTACCTTCTTTCCGGATGTCATAGACTGGCACTCCTGGAATGGGTTGCTGTAACACAACTCCAGGCACTTCCTCCCATGGAGTTTGTAGCTTGACCTGCTGATGTGCACCTTTGCGCTGGATCAGGACCCTGTCTCCAGGTTTCAGGTCATAGACCTCTTTTCTTGACTCTACTTGTTCCACCCAAGTTCGATCCTTAGTGAACTGTTGGATTTCTGACAGCCGCCACCTCCACTATCGAATCCAAGATGCTGGAGTATACTTTAGTTCTTCAGTGGGGATAACACCTCATAGGTCTGTGGGTCCCCCAAGAGTACAACCAAACATAATGTGGAAAGGGGACCGACCTGTCACTGAGTGCACCATATGGTTATACTTCCAGACCACTTCAGCCAAGTAATGGGTCCATCTGGTTCTTTTCTCAAGGGCCAGTCTTCTCAACAGTTGTATCAGGGTACGATTAAATCTCTCACACGCTTTGTTACCCTGTGGGTGGTATGGGGTTGTATGTGTCTTCTTGACACCTAAGGAGCGACACCACTACTGGAAGAACTCACTTTCGAAGCAGGAACCTTGATCAGAATGTATTTTCTGAGGGCAGCCATAAGGGAGACAAAAGTGCTTCCATACTGTTTGAGCTGCAGTCTTTGCAGTCTGGTCATGAGTTGGCACGGCTACTGCAAACTTGGTGAATTGGTTCACCATAACAAGGACATGGCGATATTCATCACTTGACATGTCTAGGGTTAGGAAGTCAACTGTTAGCACTTCCAATGGGGCAGATGTTCTCCAAGTCATGGGAGGCACCTGGGCTTCAGCCCCCTTCGCCACTGAGCATATCAAACAGTGCTGACATACTTGCTCAATCAACTGCAAGAGCCCCACACACAAAGCTTGTCTTTTGAACCAGGCAAATGTCTTGTGGACACCTCAATGTCCTCCTTCCACATGAATTATTTCTGCCACTGTTCAAGCTCAGGCCCGTGACAGTACGACCTGCCAAGTTACCGATGAGTCATGGGGGAACATAATCCTGAGATACAATATGCCATCTCTCAAGATGAAACAAGACCACTTACTCAACAGTTTCTGTGTTTCTGGTAACAGTCTGGACCTTTCTCTTCTACTAGGCTACCATCTTTTATTGGGGCAATCACAGGGTCATCCTTCTGCATCTCTGCCCATTTGTACTCTTCCAGTACATGGATGAGGTCCACCCGTGGTCTACTCTTAGGTCTTGCCCCCATCAAGGGTGGAATCTCTTCTTTAGCCTCCTCATCCACATCTCACTGTGGTTGTACCGAGGGGTACTGGGATAGGGCATCGGCCACCCGATTACCTTTTCCTGGGGGTAATGAAGGGAGAAGTCAAATTTTCCTAGACGTGCCATCCATCTTTTGTTCCAGAGCACTGAGTTTGGCTGTCTCGAGATGCACTAAAGAGTTGTTATCTGTCCATACTTCGAACCTAGTCCCTGTGAGATACTCTGTGAAACGTTCTGTGATGGCCCACACCAGTGCTAACAGTTCCAGCTTGAAAGAGCTGTAGTTTGCAGGGTTTCTCTTGGTTGCATGAAGGCTGCGTCTGGCATAAGCAATAACCCATTCCCCACCATCTTGCACTTGTGAGAGCACAGCCCCCAGGCCCTGGTTACTGGCATCAGTCCATAGCCGGAAGGGAAGAGTGAAATCAGCAACAGCCAATACAGGGGCTGATGTTAACTGCTGCTTTAAGACATCAAACGCTTCTTGCTGTTCTGGTCCCCATTCCACCTTCTTGTGATCCCCTTTCTGTTCTACTCCTTTTAGCAATTTCTGGAGTGGAGCAGCATGCTGTGTGAGTGTAGTGCTTGATGAAACGTCGGTAGTACTCTGATAACCCTAGGAAGGCTCTAGCTTCAGTCACAGTTGTTGGGGCTTTCCACTCCTGTATGAACTTGATCTTCTCTGGGTTGGGAAGCACTCCTTGCTTGGAGATGACATGCCCTAGATATTTGATCTCACGTTTGAACAGGTGGCATTTCTTTGGTTTAAGCTTCAACCCATACTGGTATAGCGGGGCAAGCACAGCATCTAGGTGGGCAAGGTGTTCTTCAAAGGTGGCAGAGAACACCACTATATCATCTAGATAAATCATGTCTCCCAGACAATGCTCCATTTTGCTCTGGAAGGTATCCGGTGCATTGTTCAATCCGAAAGGCATACTTTTAAACTGCCATAGTCCCATCGGAGTAATGAAAGCAGTTTTTGGGTGATCTGCTTTGGCAACAGAAATCTGCCAATACCCACTGGGAAGGTCAAGTGTAGAAAAGAACTTGGCTTTCCCTAGGGCAGCTAGGGACTCTTCAATTTGCAGTAGAGGGTAGGCATCTCTAGTAGTGACAGCATTCTACCGTCTATAATATACACAGAAACGGAGGATGCCATCCTTTTTCCACACTAGGATGATGGGGGCCGCCCATGGGCTCTTGCTGTCTTCAATTACGCCTTGTTGCATCATTTGTTCCAACATCTGCTTGACTTCCTGATAAAGGTGAGGGGTATACTTCTGTAGCGCTTCCAGATGGGTGGACTCTCTCCTGTTGAGATCTCATGTTCAATTCCATTGCTACAGCCTAGGTCAAAATACCCCTGTGAAAACACCTCTGACCATTTATCCACCAATCGCTTTACTGCTTCCGCTTGAATGGGTGACAGTTCCTCAGTGGACAGCTGTAGAAATGGGAGTATCTGTTCTCCTGCCCATGCTTGGTCTGTTCCTGCTGACCATTAGGCAACATTCACATTTGCTACATAGCATCGTCCACTGAATTTCAGGAGCTCTATGTGGTCCACTTTAGGAGCAATCACACCTGTAATCAGGGCCAGTTCTGCCACTGGTGTCCCTGGGGGCAGACAAAGTGGAGTAGTTTTGCTGTTGCGCATCCTAACTAACACAGTGCCTTGTCAAACTGCTGTCAAACAAATGGCGCCATATCTGAGGGTAAGGATTCCATTAGGACTGGGACACCTTGTAGCCGATGGCACCATCCAACATTCATGGGAAGTACAAGCTCTTGGCAGGGAGGAATTACGATTTCTGTTCCGAAGGGAACCCTCACAACACCAGCTTTTTCCTTGATATTTGCCGTTATTGAGTCCCTTAGTGTTTCCAAGGCATGAAGCAGTTTTCTGACCTCCTTAGGTGGTCCCAGGTGGGTAGGGTAATGTTTCAAAAACTCAGGCTTCAGGCCCTGTATAATATTCATGCCCAATATAACCTGCTGTTGTCCTCGGGTAACCACCACACCTTTTTGGCCAAGGTCCCGCCCCCACAGTTTTACTTTAATCCAGGTAATTCCAACCACTTCTATGGGAAGTTCGTTGGCAGCTGTCAGTGAGATCTATGGAGTATCCTGACTCATTTTCTTCTTCAGGAAGTACCGCTGGAATAAAGGTTCTGGTACAATAGTGACTTGCGACCCAGTGTCAAAGAGGCACTTAACCTCCTGGCTATCAAAGTATCTGTGCACCACAGGGCAATCGACCACCACATCCTCTGTGTGTGACTGGGGAGTCATTCTACTGGGCCGCCCCACTGCTTGACTCCTAGCCGCGGGGTGCTCTGGGTTTAACGGCTCCCTCTGTATTTTATTAGGGCAATCTCTCAAGCAATGCCCTTTTTTCTCCCCAACATGGGGAGAGTGGCCTCTCTCATCTAGATCATTTCCGGGGGTATGTTTGCTTCCTCTAGGAGGGGGTATGCTCCCTTGAATTGGCTCATTCATGCCTCAGCGTGGCTAGTTCCGTCTGGAATTAGGCCATCCCTTCTGTCAGTTTGTGGATGGCCGCCTCCCATGGAACGGTTTGTGGCGATTTGTATGTTTTATCGCCTATGTTGGCCACGAGGACGTCTGTACAGGCACGGTACATCTGCTCTGAACACAGGGTGGCTGCCTCTAATAATTTGTGGTATTTTACATTTGGGTCACTTCTGTCCTTTTCTTTTAACTTTTCCCTGACTTTGTCAGACAGAAGCTCATCAACAAACTGATCCTTCAGCCATCCGTCTGTCACTCCACCCAGTGTGTCCTGGTCGTCATCTTTCCTTGCGGCCGATCTCGGCTGCTATATCCTGCAATTCCAAAGCATATTGTGGAATGGATTCTCCCTCTCTCTGCTTCCTACTGATTAAGCGAGCCCTAAGGTCCCCTAATGCGACCTATGGAGTATACACTGCTTCCAAGCGGCTGGTTATCTTGTCCTGGTCCTCTGCGGGAAGGTGCAGAATTAACTTCCTTGCTTCCCAGTCAAGGGCGTTAATGGCCAGATCTGCCTGCTGTGCGGGTGGAACCCCATATGACTGTATCTAGCCCCGAAATCTCCTAATCCAGTCATTTAAATCCTGATCTGACCCTGTGTACTTAGGCAGCTGTTGCGGTAACAATCCGCCAGCAATAGAGAACTAATGGCAGACTGTTTTACTCCCTCAGCGCTGCTCCCCTCACCTCTGACTGACGTGGCTGATCCTGTTCGTGATGCCAAAGTGTAGCAAAATGGTATCAGCCAAATGATCAGACCAGTGGTGAAATGCAATTTCTACTTTACTAAACAATGAAGGTCAACATAACATTCCATAGGGGAAAACAGAGCAAAAGAAATGAGAACAATTCTACAAACAGCCACGAGATGGCAGTAGAGGTCCTGAGTTCAGTTCAGCTTCTGACAGAGAAAAATTAGACGTTGTCTCGTGTGTCCACCTCATGGCAGAGGGTTCTGGAAAGTTCATGACTGGATGCCTTGGTGGCTGGCACAGGCTTCACACTGGCACTGCTGTTGTTGTCTTCGGTCAGGAGGTTCTGGTGGATGTAGATAGGGCCACTCCACTGCATGGACAGTCTCTCCACATGGACTGTAGCAAAGTCCTCTAATGTGACTGAGGCATGGATAGTTGCGTGCTCTTGTGCTTACTGCTGGTGGCCCGCACCCCAGACTTAATGGAAGAGAACCCAGCACCTGGTGACAGCTCACTTGCCCAGTCACTGCTGTCCTATCAGGCAGGGTTTCTCTGAGCACAGGAAGCAGGGAGGAGCTGGAATTTATATCCCCTGGGAGTTTCCATGAGCTCAGGGGATGCTGAGAGCCCAGAGGATTGTGGGAGTTTGAATTAAAGGGACATGCACCTGACTGTAGATAAAGGGGCACTCCGCCACAATCCTAAATGACAGCCTAGTCCTTGCCTCCTCCTCCATGTCCAGTAACTAAAAAAGAACACAGTGGGTGGGATGTCACATCTTGATTGGTGGATGATCCACCTCCCATAGCAGCATGAGTACACAAGCTGTAGTGGAAATGTAGTAGTGCAAATCTCCTCCTACCTGAACACTCATCACTTAGGTAGACCCTGCAGTTTATCATGTGACCGTGTTATACAGATCAGCCAAAAAGGTATATAGTAGCAGTATTTTAATGTAAAAAGAAGATTTATAAGCTGCGGGGACTGCGGGGGGCGGATTAACTATTTTCATATTACTGGGTTTAGTAACACTTAAAGGTGAAAAACCTTCTGTGCTGCAGCTCCCCAGACCCCCCCCCCTTTTTCTTACCTGAGCCCCATCCAGCAATGTGCATGAGCGAAGCGGTTCCAGCCACTGTCTGTCTCCTCATTGGACAGATTGATAGCAGCAGCTCCCACTACTGTCAATTGACATTGACATGGGGGCAGAGATTTGCTGTCTGTGTCAATGGACGCAGCAGGGAAAGCAGCTTTCATGGGGGCACCCGATGAAGAGGAGGGGCCTGGAGCACCGACCGGGCACTTCAGAAGAAGAGGATCGGGGCTGTTCCATGCAAAATGATTGCACAGAGCAGGTAAGTATAGTAATGTTTGTTATTGTTATAAAAAAAAGAAACAAGGGTTTACAACCCCTTTAACTCTAATCTTCCTTTCACTCTAGGACAGTGTTCCTCAACTCCAGTCCTCAAGGCCCACCAACAGGTCATGTTTTCAGGATTTCCCTCAGATGAATTGGCTGTGGTAATTACTAAGGCAGTGAAACTGATCAAATCACTTGTGCAAAATAATGGAAATCCTGAAAACATGACCTGTTGGTTGGCCTTGAGGACTGGAGTTGAGGAACACTGCTCTAGGACTTTGAGTAGCCAATCGATCAATCTAATGTATTCTATCCTAGGCAGGGTTATAACCCAACACATTTTATAACAAGGGGCTTTCACTAAAAACATCAACTCTTTTATATCACTCACTCACAAAAATTATGCAGAAAACTATAGAAGTGGATGGGACTGAACAGGTTAACAAGGAACGCTGTCATATTTTAAGCACAAGAAAGTTAGAAAAAAACTTGTGATCTAAGGAAAATAGGAGCAAAAATACCTTTCCAGGCATGTAATGTTTAACCTGGTTTATAACCTGCGATGCTCTTGTCATCTAAGAGGTATCCTTCACACCTGGCTGGCTCGCCATAAAGAGATAGCAATCTGATTCTTTGATGAAATTGAAACTTTAAGGGTGTAATAGGGACTTAGAAACACTTTACTCCTCGCTTAAAGGTGTTCAGCATTATCTCAAATTTTCACAGCAAAAGAGATAGTAAGGAGATAGCTAACGCTCTGGTCTCAAGTGCCCCAGTTTTATACTTCCTTCATCATCAGGTAGATTCGATTCACTAATGAACGGTGCAAAGCATCCTTCACGGCAAAGAGATTTTAAAGCAGTATTAAACCCAAAAGCAAACATTTATTATATTGCAGCTTACCAATTCTTGATGGCTGCATTAGTTTCCTTTTTTTAGTCTTTCTTTCTCCTATTTTCATTTGGTGATCCAGTCAGTAAGTCTGTTTTTTTTCAACAGAAACACTCTGTAGCAGTTAGAGGGATGCGACAGGCAATTTAACACTGGCAGGTGTGCTTAAAATGATCTGTTACTGTATTTAATCCTGCAAGTATTTCTAACACTGCCCCCCACAGACTGATAATGTTGCTTTCCAAATCTCCCTCCTGTGCTCATTCGTCTAGAGTGGTGTCTGTATAATATAGGAGGTGTGTCACCAGGTGAAAACAGAGGGAAAACATTTTTAGGAATTGATTCCTTTTATGGTTTGATGGATTAATTAAAGATATACTTTTTAATGCCAAGACATCCTGGTGCTGGATTTATATTCTCTGCATTGGATTTTGGAAGTTCAGTACTCAGTGATTCCGGGCACAGATGTCTTGATTCCATCCTGTCTATCCTTATGTGATTTCGGGGTTGCACCACTTCCTTTGTTACTCTAAAGGGGAAAAAGTCTATAAAAAGTAAATTAATACAACCATTACATCTAATGATTGGTAAGCTGCAATTTATTACAATTTCGTAAAACAGGTGCTGCGCAAATAGTCCTCATTTAGTGAATAGAATCCAGACCACATAAAACAGTCTCAATATGGGTTAGCATAATCCAAGTTAAAGAAAACGTCCCAAAGATGGAAATGTAGAGAGGTCCGTGTAAACGTAGAAAGATGCACCAGTATGTGTCCCCTTCACCAACACACCAATCGCTTTGCTTACATACCTTTGTCTTACCTATTTGGGGAAGCTCAATGGATCACTCCGTATTAAAAATAATAAATATTAGATGTTTGCTACTGTTGCTTATTGATATAATGTAGTTCATATGTGGGACTTTCAGTCATATAATGTACTAATGTGTATTTATGTATCATCATAAAAGCCATATTCACATTTCTGGCATTTTTACTGTAAAACAGGGTAGGAAAATCATAAGTTTTGAAATATTATACAGTACTGTGCAAAGTTTTTAGGCAAGTGTGAAGCAATGCTGTAAAAAGAGAATGCTTTCAAATATATGTATTTTAATTCTTTATTTTTTATCAATTTTAACAATTCATAGTGAGCGAAAAGAATCAAATCAATATTTGGTGTGACTACTGACTTTAATATTTGGTGTGACTACTGACTTTAAACCAGCATCAATGCTTGTGGACAGGGGCGTATCATCCATGGGTGCAGGGTGTTCACTGCACATGGGCCTCCGAGGGGGGCACTGTGCCCTAACCCACCCTACATACATGGATGATACGTTAGGGGATTATTGGTGCAGCGGTGTGGGCCCATCTGTTCATCCAGAGGGTGCTGCATTGAAGGAAGCGGGGGGCACCACCGCCGCTGACAGGTGAACTGACAGCTGTGGCTGGGCCGGCACCTATGGAGGAGGAATGCTGGGGATGCCCGTGCAGTAACTTCCACCAGTGACTTCCTCTGATGAGCTCTGGAATAGATGATGTCATCAGCCAGAGCCTGGCAGAGGAAGTTTGCTTTTGCTTCATGATATTGTCTGAGCTATCACTGCACTGGCATCCCCGGCATCCCTTTAGGTGAGAAAAATCGGCCCAGAAGAAGAGAGAGAGGGGATGATTCTTTTACACAGGATGCCAGATGGATCAAGAAGTCAGGTAAGGAGCACCAGTGCCCCCTTTCCCACTGACTGGCAGTGCCCCCCAATCTGCCCCCACTAAGCACCAAGACCCCCATCTCTCCCGCTAAGCACCAGGACCCCCCATCTCCCCCCACTAAGCACCAATACCCCCCTCTACCCCCACTAAGCACCAGGACCCCCACTAAGCACCCAGACCCCTCTTCTCCCCCACTATGCACCAGGACCCCATCTCCTCCACTAAGCAACAGGACCCCCCATCTCCCCCCACTAAACACCAGGACCCCCTATCTCCCCCCACTAAGTACCAGGCCCCAATCTCCTCCCACTAAGCACCGGGACCCCCATCTTCCCCCACTAAGCATCAGGACCCCCATCTCCCTGACTGAGCAACAGGACCCCCATCTCCCCTGACTGAGCACTTGAAGACAAAGTTGCATTCTTTTAGGCAGGTATGCAGGGGCAGGGCTGGGGGCCCCATCAGGTAGGCTGTAGGGGGCCCCATGATTTGTAATAGCGGCCCTGCTGTAACTGCAATGTACACACCAGGTAGCACCGCTCTAACTGTGAAAACCTCCAAATATATACGTGTTGGTTACTTGTACTTTCACTCCAGGTGCCAAGTTCATACAACCTCCCACTCGTCACAAACTCGAAATATGTATATATGGAAAGAACCCGCACTCTGGAATCCATCCAAATTCTTTATTCGATAATCACCAAGTACAATGGGCCCATGGGCCCACTCCCACTCATTTCATGTTACACCCCTGCTTGTGGACACAGTTTTTGAAGGAACTCTGCAGGTATGCTGTTCCTAACATCTTGGAGAACTAACCACATATCCTCTGTGGATGTTGTCTGCCTCAGATCCTTCTGTCTCATCATGTAATCCCAGGCAGACTTTGTGATGTTAAAATCAGCGCTCTGTGGGGCTAAACCATCACTTTCAGGACTCCTTGTTTTTCCATACACTGAAGATAGTTCTTACTGACATTGACGGTATGTTTGGGGTCATTTTCCTGCTGCATAATACATTTGGGGCCAATCACACACCCCCCTGATGGTATGGCATGATGGATAAGTATGTGCCTGTCGAACAATCAAGATTTCCATTTCAGTTTAAATTAGCTATTAGGCCCTATGCACACAGGATATCAAAATCGCTGCTTTTACAATTATTGACTTTTTATTTCTGCCTCTAAACGCCTCTCTATGTTAGCCTATGTGTCCATGCACACATAGGAATTTCCAGGCCTTTAGAGGAAGGAGTGTCTGGGGGCAGAAAAAGAAACAAACCACCAGTGTGTTCAGAAGAGAAGTGTTTGGGCAGAAAAATCCGCCAAACACACATAAACATGCATAAAGGCGCATTAATGCTAGTGCATTAGGCATGTCTGCGCCTTAATGCATTCTAATGCCCAGCATAAATTGCTATTTTAGCCAACAAAATGGCCAATAGAATGCATTAACACCCGTCACACAAATGTACATAAATTTGCATTTAAGTTCAAGCAAAACATGGCTTTAGGCACATTTTTCAGCTGCGTTTTCCATCCTGTAAAAGGCCTAGGTCAATTCACTAGGTTGGATGAGTTTATAAATGCCACTACTTATTTTATCTTATCATAAATGTTTTCTTAAACATGTTCACAAACGTAAAGCATAGGTAAACTCTAACAATACATTACTCTTATTTGCTCCCTTTTGGTCTTTAACCACTTCCCGCCCGGCCTATAGCAAAATGACGGCCGAGCGGTGGTTCCGTTATCCTGACTGGACGTCATATGACGTGATTCAGGATAACTCGCGATCGCCTGCCTGCGGGGGCGCGTATCGCGGTGATCAGTGGTGCGGTGTGTCAGTCTGACCCACCGCTTTACCGATATCGGTAAAGAGCTTCCATCGGAATCTCTTTACCACGTGATCAGCCGTGACCAATCACGGCTGGTCACAGTATAAACAGGAAGAGCCATGTATCAGCTTTTCCTCTACTTTTGTCTGCAGACGCAAGTAGAGGAGAGTGGATTGGCTGCTCTCCTGATGGGGGGGGGGTCTGCACTGAATGTTTATCAGTGCAGCCCCCCTAGGATCGCAACCCAGGACCACCAGGGA
>BLSH010367049.1:537659-552945 GCA_018402905.1 Glandirana rugosa
GCACGTTGATAGATCACGCGTACGTGTCATGCCCGTCGAACTGAGCCGCTGTAGTGTGTAACGGCTGTCGGCCACAAACGTAGTGGCTCAACCCATAAATTCGTCCTGTGGGGACGAACAGTCACAATCCTCTCCTAGGGTCCCGTGTGTCTCTGTCTCGTGTCTCCGCCACTCAGGTGTTTGACCCGTGTATGGTCCGTACTAACAGGGTAGCGATACCTGTGAGTCACGGACCCAACGGAGTAGTATAAAATTGGTATGTGGAGATAATGTCACAGGCGACATAGGTAGTGGGTTAATTGCAGCTAAAGCGGATAGTTTATCCCAGGGTATGTAATGGGGAACAGTGTGTTCACAGAACAGTGAAGTCCCAAGAAATGACAGACACCTACTGCGCTGTCAGTAATAGTCTGGTGATGGATACAGCGGACACTGTAATAGAGGTGTATGGTTAAAATATGATGAGGCAACCCAGGCACTGAGTGTCCATAGCGATGGGACAATCATGCCTGGTATGTGCCCAGTTTGTGGACTCACCGCCTCTGTGCTCTGTCTCTGTGTGCCCTGGGATCCTCTCCTAACACTGACAAGCAGGGGTGTCCTGCTTAAATACCCAACTCGGTGATGCAAACACCGGCTGTCGGCAATGTGTGATGTCGCCGAGTCAAGCTGCCCGTACTGTGCATGCGCACTAGATAGTTGCACGTGCAAGTACTCACAGAGGTGATCAAAGGGCGGAAATGTCCAGGCCTCTTTCTGCGTAAGAGCAGGAGGAAAGCCCAAGGAGTGGGTTCCACCTAGGTCCCAGGGCAGCTACATCTCTGCCGACCGGAATAAGGTGCAAGCTGGCGCCATCAAGTGGCGAGAATAGAGTAGGCAAGGTAATCATCTGAACCAGGGGTGGCGAACACGCGGCTCTCGAGCCGCACGCGGCTCCCGGCCATAATGAATGCGGCTCTTTGCCTCTTATTATATTTTGTATATACTGTGGCTCTTTGCCAAGTTTCATGTTTCTCTCAGGGCGATCTCAGGCGGCTTGCATTGACTTCTATGATAGAAGTCTCCTCGCAAGCCGCCTTGAGATCGCCTCGAGCGCCACATCGCGCCGCTTCGCTCCGCGGCGCTCCAGTGTGAACCGGCCCTTTGGCAGATTGGATTTTGTTATGCTGCTTCTGACGTAAGGGACCGCCCATCATCTCCATGGGTTACGTCTATGTTTTGTAAAGGGAATAAAGTGTTATGGTGAATAATATGCTTTTAATTATGTGTTTTTGTGTGAGTGTTTGTCTGTTTTGGCAGGTCACTGCGTGGTGTGGCTCTCTGACTCTCATGGTTTAAAATTTTGGCTCTTTGTGTCTAACTTGTTCGCCACCCCTGATCTGAACAATGGTTACTAAATTAGATACACATAAATAGCAATGCATTGTACAACAAAGAAAACAAAAAATAGATACATATAACAATGTGCTATATATAAAGCAATAACCATCCACATTTTGTACCCAGATAGCAATAAAGGACAGCATAGTGCTCTGACATCTATGAACAGGGACCAAGTCAGGCATACATGAAAGGGACCTCTATACCAATGTGGGGGCAGGGGAGGGGGAAGAGGAGGAAAAGGAATGGGGGAGGGGAGAGGGAAAAAGAGGGGAGGAAGGGGGGATTGGGAGGGAAAGGAAGAAGGAGGGAGGGGGAGAAAGGGGGAGAGGGGGGAAGGGGGAGGGGAAAGAAGGGAAGGGAGAAAAGGGTAAAAGGACAGGAAAATATATCAGGAGGCTATATTGCGATAGGAACGGTTTGTATGAATTTACTTAATTGAGGTCAGGGGGAAAGGTAGCGTTCAACCGTTCGATCCAGAGGGTCTCCTACTGCAAAAGAATCTTGTTGCGGTCTCCGCCACTGGAATCGAGTGGTATAACTTCCAAAACAGTAAATTGTACAGCATGAGGGTTAAATTTGTGGTATAGGCCAATGTGCCGGCCTATAGTGGTCAGTTTGCCATTAGTGGCGTAATAGACATGGTCACCTGTACGTTCTTGCAGTTCTCTGATTGTTTTCCCTACATAAAACCCACGGCATTCACACACCATCAAGTAAACCACACCTGTGGTATGACAGTTTGCCGAGAAGCCTGGTGAGAATAATTCGCCATTAGGTAATATGCATGAAGTTGTATTGGCCACCCAGGGGCACCTAGGGCATTCTCCACAGGGTGAGGTGCCCCGCTGTCTACGTGGGACTTGCCCAGACCCACGGTAATGGCTGGTGGTCAAGCGGTCCCGTAGGGATTTCCTTCGGTGGAACACTAAGTCTGGGGATGGTTTAACATATTTGCCGAGGGTGTGGTGTTCAGTTAGGAGGTGCCAATGTCTCAAAAAAATGTGTCTTAATTGGCCATGATGGGAGATGGGAGTAACCATTTTGACTGTTTCAGATTGTTTCGGTTGTTGGGGTGTGTATAGAAGGGAGGTCCTTGTACGTGCCAAGGCCTAGTTAAAGGCCTTCCTTAAGTTTGTACGGAAATAGCCTCATTGGAGCAGCCGCTTGGGTGTGAAAGTCTTCCTCCCTAGCGCAGTTCCTTCTGAGGCGGAGGCACTGCGCAAAGGGGATACTGTGCACCAGGGGTTTGGGGTGTGCACTGGAGGCATGGAGGAATGTGTTTCCGGATGTAGGCTTATGATAAATGTCTGTGGTGAAATAACCCTCATCATCCTTTATGATCCAAAGATCTAAAAAGGATATTTGAGACTCACTAATATTGTGAGTACAAAAAAGGTTAACCACTTCCGGACCGCGTACGTTGTTTGACGACGGTACTTTGAAGTGGAATACCGTTGTTATGGTAGCAGATAGCTACCATAACTACGGTATCTAATTTTTCTGCAGGCGATTCCCTGCAAGATAAAAGTGGTCTTAGCGGTGGATTCGCCGCGAGATCACTTTTATCAGCGGCGGGAGAGGTGCCCCCCTCTTCCGCCGCTTTCCGGTCATCACCGCCGCTTACCGGACCCACCGGCAGCGGCGGAAATGATCGGGTCCGTCCCCTCCAGTGTCCATGTGCCGAGTGAGTGGCTGAAACCGCTCACCCGGCTCCATAACAAGGCTGGGCGGAAGCTACGTCACAAGTCGCTTCCGCCCAATGCTCTTAAAGGGGACATTTTTTTTTTCCCCTGCCATTTTTTTCAAATTTTTTTTTTCTTTTTTTATGCATTTAAGTCTAAAAATGAGATCTGAGGTCTTTTTGACCTCATATTTTGGAGGTCCTGGCATGCTTTTTTCTATTACAAGGAATGTTTACATTTCTTGTAATAGGAAAAAAAGGGATCGAAATTTTTTTTTTAAAAAGAAAGTTGTAAAAATAAAAATTAAAAAGTAAAATAAATAATTAAAAAAAAAAAAAATTTAAAGCGCACCGTCCTTGCGAGCTCGCGCGCAGAAGCGAACGCATACGTAAGTCCC
This sequence comes from Glandirana rugosa, assembly GCA_018402905.1. Lineage (NCBI taxonomy): Eukaryota > Metazoa > Chordata > Amphibia > Anura > Ranidae > Glandirana > Glandirana rugosa. The sequence continues at coordinate 541,122 of BLSH010367049.1, forward strand.
GTCCACATATGAAAACGGTGTGCAAACCACACATGTGAGGTATCACCGCGATCGTTAGAGCGAGAGCAATAATTCTAGCCCTAGACCTCCTCTGTAACGCAAAAATGCTAACCTGTAGAATTTTTTAAACGTCGCCAATGGAGATTTTTATGGTGCAAAGTTTGTCGCCATTCCGCGAGCGGACGCAATTTTGAAGCATAACATGTTGGGTATCATTTTACTCGGCGTAACATTATCTTTCACAATGTGGAAAAAAATTGACCTAACTTTACTGTTGTCTTATTTTTTAACTAAAAAAAAATCGCGCTTGTAAGACCGCTGCGCAAATAAGGTGTGACATAAAGTTTTGCAATGGCCGCCATTTTATTCTCTAGGGTCTTAGAAAAAAAAATATAATGTTTGGGGGTTCTAAGTAATTTTATAGCAAAAAAACCTGTTTTTAACTGAAAACCACCGAACTCCAAAAAGAGGCTCGGTCTTAAAGTGGTTAAGGTCATTAGAGTTCAATTTTTGAATGAATTCGACCAACAGTTCACAAGGACCTGTCCAGACCACAAACAGGTCATCAATGAATCTAAACCAGAATAAAACAAATTGAAGGTTGTTAGAAAAAGTATCATTCGAGAACACACTCCTCTCCGATCCACCCAAATAGAGGTTGGCGTAAGTCGGAGCACATTAGGTCCCAATGGTCACTCCTTGGGTCTGCAGGTAACACTGCCCATCGAATAGAAAAAAAATTCCTGGTGAGGATGAAACGTAATAATTCAAGAATAAAATTATTTAGTGGCCATGCAGTATGGTCCTGCTCCATTAGAAAGGATTCAGCCATGGAGACTCCCTGCTCATGGGGGGTACTAGAGTACAAGGCCTCTATATCTATAGCCACAAGTAGGGAGTTCCGAGGTACTTGAATCCCCTTGATGTGCTTGAGGAGGTCAGATGTGTCACGTATATAGGACAGTAGTCCCAATACATGTGGCATCAGAAAACTGTCAACAAACTTACTGGCATTGTCAGTAAGTGAGCCAATACTAGACTGGATTGGTCTGCCTGGGGGGCATGATAGATTTTTGTGGGTCTTGGCTAATGTGTAGAAGGTTGGGGCCCAGGGATGTTTAACCACAAGGTAATTTAATGTATCTTTATCAATGAGGCCATTCCAAAATGCCCTAGTACATAATTTGCGAAACTCCTGAATAAATTGTTGAGTGACTGACTGTGAAATAGGTTGATACCAAGAAGGGTTCCTTAATACATCATGACACATGGTTTGGTACTGGCCATGTGTCATGATGATGATATTACTGCCCTTTTCAGAGGGCTTGATGATAATATCTTACGTTTTTGTAGCTTTTTTCAAGGCTATGGATTGTTCAGCTGTTGGATGAAAACTCCTTCCACTGGTATTGTTTGAGGTCCCTAATTGCTTGTTGGAGAAAGGCCCAAATTGTTGGGCAGGTCTTAAGATCTGGAAATCTTTGAGATTTGGTCTTGAATTTAGAAATAGGGGCAGCTGGGCCATGGGTGCAGCCCCCGGGGCCACCGGCTTTGGTGTCTCAGGGGGTGCCTCCAAGGTGGGCCAGCGCTCTCATCAATTCCCCCCTCCTCATACAGCAACATCCGGTCCCTAAGGGCCAGAAATTCCTTCATTGTAAAATGTTTTGTTCGTTCTGTAAGTTTGCGTTTAAGATTGGCATTCAGCCAATTGTTATCGTACATGTATTGAAAAGTGAGATTGTGGGCAAATTGGTAAAGGTCCTTGATGATTTCTGTCACCTGAATAGGAGCAAGGGGACAAAAGCCTAGTCCCAGCTGTAAAACAGCTGTTTTATCAGGTGAAAGTGTATGGGGTGTGAGATTAATGATATTCAATTGTGAGGACCCATGGGTGTGTTGGATGGGGAGGGTAGCAGAGTGTTGGGGAGGAGGGGGGGTGGGGGGTTTCGGTAGTGGAGGTTTGCATACATATGTGTCCAATTTGGTCTGTTGTTTTTTGGCCTCTGCCAGTGCTATGTCTAAAAAATCTGTTTTGAACATAGGGGATCCCTGAAATGATGGACACTGATACACTGCACTGGTGCGCAATGATGAGTTGGCACCGATGGACAATGATAGGCTGCACTGGTGGGTACCGATGAGGTGGCACTGATAGGCTGCACTTATGGACACTGATAGGCTGCACTGGTGAGCACTGATGAGATGGCACTGATGGACACTGATAGGCTGCACTGGTGTGCGCTGATAGGATGCACTGATGGACACTGATAGGCTGCACTGGTGGTCACTGATAAGCTGCACTGATGGGCACTGATGAGGTGGCACTGATGAACACTGATACGATGCACTGATGGGCACTGATGAGGTGGCACTGATGGACACTAATAGGCAGCACTGGGGGACACTGATGAGGTGGCACTGACGGGCACTGATAGGCTGCACTGGTGGGCACTGATAAGCTGCGCTGATGGTAACTGATAGGCTGCACTGATGGGCACTGATAGGATGCACTGTTGGACACTGATGAGGTGGCACAGATGGTAACTGATAGGCACTGATAGGCTGCACTGGTGGGCACTGATAAGCTTCACTGAAGGGCACTGATGAGGTGGCACTGATGAACACTGATAGGCTGCACTGGTGGGCACTGATGAGGTGGCACTGATGGACACTAATAGGCAGCACTGGTGGGTACTGATGAAGTGGCATTGATGGGCACTGATAGGCTGCGCTTATGGACACTGATTAGCTGCACTGGTGGGCACTGATGAGGTGGCACTGATATAAACTGATAGGCTGCACTGATGGATACTGATAGGCTGCACTGGTGGGCACAAATGAGGTGGCGCTGAAGGACACTGACAGGCACTGATAGGCTGCACTGATGGATACTGATAGGCTGCACTGGTGGGAAGTAATGAGGTGACACTGATGGAAACTGATGGGCACTGATAGGCTGTACTGTTGGGCAACTGATGGGCACTGTTAGGCTGCACTGATGGGCTGCACTGGTGGCCACTAATGAGGTGGCATTAATGGGCACTGATAGGCTGTGCTTATGGACACTGATTGGCTTCACTGGTGGGCACTAATGAGGTGGCAGTGATGGAAACTGATGGGCACTGATAAGTTGCACTGTTGGGCAACTGATGGGCACTGTTAGGCTGCACTGATGGGCTGCACTGGTGGCCACTAATGAGGTGGCACTAATGGGAATTGATAGACTGCACTGGTGGACACTGATAGGCTGCACTGGTGGGCACTGATGAGGTGGCACTGATGGACACTAATAGTCTGCACTGGCACACACTGATGAGGTGACATTGATGGGCACTGATAGGCTGCACTTATGGGCACTGATAGTCTGCACTGGTGAGCACTGATGAGATGGCACTGATAGAACCTGATGGGCACTGATAGGCTGCACTGGTGGGCACTGATGAGGTGGCACTGATAGAAACTGATGGGAATTGATAGACTACACTGGTGGACACTGATAGGCTGCACTTGTGGGCACTGATGAGGTGGCACTGAAAGACACTAATAGTCTGCACTGGTACGCACTGACAAGGTGGCATTTATGGGCACTGAAAGGCTGCACTTATGGACACTGATAGTCTGCACTGGTGGACACTGATGAAGTGGCACAGATGGAAACTGATGGGCACTGATAGGCTGCACTGGTGGGCACTGATAAGCTTCACTGAAGGGCACTGATGAGGTGGAACTGATGAACACTGATAGGCTGCACTGGTGGGCACTGATGAGGTGGCACTGATGGACACTAATAGGCAGCACTGGTGGGTACTGATGAAGTGGCATTAATGGGCACTGATAGGCTGTGCTTATGGACACTGATTGGCTGCACTGGTGGGCACTGATGAGGTGGCACTGATATAAACTGATAGGCTGCACTGATGGATACTGATAGGCTGCACTGGTGGGCACAAATGAGGTGGCGCTGATGGAAACTGATGGGCACTGATACGCTGCACTGATGGGCACTGATGAGGTGGCGCTGAAGGACACTGACAGGCACTGATAGGCTGCACTGATGGATACTGATAGGCTGCACTGGTGGGAAGTAATGAGGTGACACTGATGGAAACTGATGGTCACTGATATGCTGCACTGATGGGCACTGATAGGCTTCACTGGTGGGCACTAATGAGGTGGCAGTGATGGAAACTGATGGGCACTGATAAGTTGCACTGTTGGGCAACTGATGGGCACTGTTAGGCTGCACTGATGGGCTGCACTGGTGGCCACTAATGAGGTGGCACTGATGGGAATTGATAGACTGCACTGGTGGACACTGATAGGCTGCACTGATGGGCACTGATGAGGTGGCACTGATGGACGCTAATAGTCTGCACTGGCACACACTGATGAGGTGGCATTGATGGGCACTGATAGGCTGCACTTATGGGCACTGATAGTCTGCACTGGTGGGCACTGATGAGATGGCACTGATAGAACCTGATGGGCACTGATAGGCTGCACTTGTGGGCACTGATGAGGTGGCACTGAAAGACACTAATAGTCTGCACTGGTACGCACTGATGAGGTGGCATTCATGGGCACTGAAAGACTGCACTTATGGACACTGATAGGCTGCACTTATAGACACTGATAGTCTGCACTGGTGGGCACTGATGAGGTGGCGCTGATAGAAACTGATGGGCTGCACTGGTGGGCACTAATGAGGTGGCACTGATGGAAACTGATGGGAATTGATAGACTGCACTGGTGGACACTGATAGGCTGCACTGGTGGGCACTGATGAGGTGGCACTGATGAACACTAATAGTCTGCATTGGTACGCACTGATGAGGTGACATTGATGGGCACTGATAGGCTGCACTTATGGACACTGATAGCCTGCACTGGTGGGCACTGATGAGGTAGCACTGATAGAAATTGATGGGCACTGATAGGCTGCACTGCTGCACTGGTGGGCACTGATGAGGTGGCGCTGATAGAAACTGAAGGGCACTGATAGGCTGCACTGATGGCCACTGATAGCCTGCACTGGTGGATACTAATGAGGTGGCACTGATGGAAACTGATGGGAATTGATAGGCTGCACTGGTGGACACTGATAGCCGGCACTGGTGGGCACTGATAAAGTGGCACTGATGGACACTGATGAGGTGGCACTGATGGATACTGATAGGCTGCACTGGTGGGCACTGATGGACACTGATAGGCTGCACTGGTGGGCAGTGATGAAGTGACACTGATGGACACTGATGAGGCTGCACTGGTGGACACTGATGAGAATATAATTATCATGATATAAAATAATGGATGTGGGGGTCTTTTGGTGAGAGTGATTTTTTTTGGGGGGGGGGCAGCATTTCATTCTTGGACCCAGGCAGCACAATGTCTTGGCCCAGCCCTGCCTGTAGGTACTCTGAATGTCTCCTAAACTTGCACAGTTTAGGAGATATTCAGAGTGCATGCAGCCAGCGACGTTACCGGCCCATGCGCTCTGAAGGTCCGGCATACAGTGCCGGAGATTCAGAGCCCATTCCACAAACAGCGGCTCCCGCGCACATATGCACGGGAGTGACGTCATCGCTCCCTTGGCCACTCATGTAGCTGGAGGACGAGAACCTGGAATGAAGATCAGGAGAAGATGTCAGCCCTCTCAGCGGTGATAGTGCAGCGTCGGAGGGCTTTGTTCTAAGGTAAGTCTCTTATAATGTGCTATAAATTCAAAACAGTTGCGCTTAAAAATGATATAATATAATAAAAATAATAAAGACGTGATCAGTTAATAAAAATAAAAATGTTGAAATATTGTGCATAAAGTCCAAAAATGAAAAAGCAAATAAAGTGATTCCTTTGATAAATTTCAACACACTAAGTGAAGAAAAACTAGTGACCAAATAGTCCCAATTGAAAAAGGAGAAAAAAAAAATGAAGTCCGACACCATGCAGTTGTGAAGTGAAATATATGGAATATGGATTATGACATTCAGATCCACCAGAGAAAGGAGGAGATGTGCCGCCACCGATGGAATGTACACCTCTAGGTTAAATAAAGGGTACCCTTACCGGAGGGAGTGGACCTACTATTCCTAGTAAGTCATAAGCGCTGGCAGAAATTAACCCTCTGCGGGGTGTAACACCAGGTAGATTCGTCTCTTCCTATGGTAACTGCAGTAGAAGCAGCCTTTCTCCAGTCACAATGCCCGTATATCACATATGCATCATCATGAAAAGGAGAGAGCTCACATAGCGTAATTCCATTAAGACATGTATTTATTGTAAAACAGATTGGGTACTCACATACAACGATCGTTAAAAAGCATAAGAATAAGCCGGCATGGAAATAAAAACAGCGTTCCCGTTCCTCTCGAACGTGTAGGCGTGATGACGTCAGTCGTGGCTCCGCCCTACATGTTTCGTCATACGTGACGTCGTCAAGGGGCACGGGCAACGTACTGACGCACCACTACTTATATTAATTTCTGCGCACCAAACCTCACTTTGAAGGTCGGCCGCCATCTTATTGAAGACCGGAATCGATATGCATGGCTAATTAAACCATCCACATATAGGAAACATCTTCATCCAAGCAGAAATAGTATATTAACTTCCAAATAAATACAAAGTAAATCAATTCAGCATACACGATATTGACACCATTCCATCAAATTATACAAATAAGATGATGATGATCCTAATTTAACATAAATTAATAATAAATCAAATCAAGCTAAGAAAAACATCACCCCGATCTATGGGGAATGATAATCAACACACCTGGATCATGGCAGGGATGTCAAGCGTGGGAATCATAGTCACACTTATGATTGCTAATGACAACAAAAATTTATTAAAAACTTTTTTTAGGAAGTATTTAAATAAAAATTATCAGTATAAAAATCTTTTTGTTACATAAAAGGGGATAGTGAGCCCGTAATAATGCAAATTTTAAAAGGTTATTATTATAGAACATGCCTAAATCTAAATGTATTGATTTCAATATTCATACATGTCCACCAAGATTGTAAATATAAATACCTAGGGTGATATAATAAAGAACCATGATTAGATACAAGGAATAGAAGAGGTCTCAAATCTCAACCATAGGTAAACCCCCAGGCCACTATCTATGACTGATGGATACTAGCACATTTTTGACATTGTCTTGCAGGGGATTTTTGTTTTATTTTTTTCCATCAATGGCGGTTTACTACTGCTTTAAGTCCTACTGCTAAGTGATCATAATGCCTACAAAAGATGAAGTTAAAGTTATTTGAAACCCTTAAACACTCTAATTAATAGGTGTCTTCTTTTTATTTTAGTCCCTGCCTATGTTTGCTATGATCACTGCCCCAGGTTTCCTGTGTCAGGGTGGCTCCTTTCTCTTATAGCCACATAACACTATGTGCTTTATAGTGTAGCACTTACTCCCGCTGGAGCCGCTGGTAATGAAGGGTTCTTAGTTTTGCAATGACTCAGTAAACAGTGCATTCCCCACTGACACACCTGGTTGTGGCTTGAGCCTTGCTCACACCTGTGTGACCCACCACTTTAAAACAATGCACAGAAATTAGACCACAGACCACCAGATGGTAAATTAAGTAACTATTATAATGAAGCAACCAAACAGTGGGTACATTGGCATCAAACAATAGAAGTCTTTAAAGAGGCAGAATTAGGTCCATTGAACTCTGGCTTATGACAGGATAAAACAAGTGAACTGTAGAAATGTTAAATCAAAATTGAAATAAGGTAACTAGTAGTGAGCATGGTTAGACCCAGCTAATGCAAAAATAATGTTCTTGAGTGCACTCAAGCTGTGGGTATCTGTACATATTCCTAAGCGGGGTACCCATAGAAGGTGATTGCAAGGTGTCTGGTGCCTGAAAGTTGGTGTGGCTGGCTTGTGGTGGGGCCTTTCTGTGGGTGGTGGTTGGGTACAGAAGGCCCCACAGCCAGTGGCACCTGGCTGCAATATAAACACACAGCCCCATAGTCTAGGATGGCAAGGCAGTCTCCTGCTTCCTTCTCTAAATTAACAGACTGGGTTTAAACTGCACTGTTCAATGTTTCACTGTTAACTCTTTCCTAACCAGTATAGAAATAGGCCTAGAAGTTGTCACATCCCAATTGTAATGTACCCAAGAAAACTACATGGGGTATGAACCCCTATTTATGGCGGGATTTTAAAGGCAGTATTATTATTATGATTAAAAAATATATAATTTTATTACAAAATGTAATTCATTAAAATAGGCAGATGTTTTTTTATTTAAAAAATACATCAACCATACTTTGACCTCTACCCAGTTGTCTAGGTTGGGAATTCAAGACAGATCATGCATAATTCTGTTCATAGTTGATTTCAAAATACATCAATTAGTCGGTTCCTTCACACACTCAATGCGTTTCTTGGATAGAATCCACTTTATTGGGAGTTTATTGGAGGAGTATTTATATATTAACTAGATGCAAAAAAAGACATATATAAGCACCAAGCAGTACATTATCACCGTTTGAGCAAAAACAGATATCATCATGTCACTGAACATGTATAAAGGATTAACCAACACTATCTGAACATATGGCCATAAAGAGGGGGTATACAAACAAACACCTTTGTGGGGAATGCACCCACACAGGGACTGGTGCCCTAGAGGGAGACAGCAACCTAGGAGAGACCACAAAGTCCACACCTTAGACTTAGAGGGATATAAATATTCCCTACAATATATCTACGGAAAGTGGAACAGGACATGAGGATATTATATAGCAATTTCAATTTATAACAATTTTAATTTATACTAGATGGGCAAAAGCCTTTTGAAGATTACCTTACCTATCAAGTTCATACTGTAATTTGTATTTATATTATTATTATTATTATTATTATACATGATTTATATATTGTTTTAGTTATAATGTAAATAGAAATCACTATGAGCAGTTTACAGGAAAACATTAGTATAATAAATCCCAGAGAAATAGTAAATGGTACACATACACTGATAACCAAAAAAGTGACAGCACTAGGGAACAAACCAAAAAGTAAAGGAAATCTCTAATTGTTTCTGCAACTTCTTTAAACAGGACATGGATATCTAAACAATCCAAAAATAAAAACAGGGAGGAAAGGGAAGGGAAAGAGAGGGGCAGGAAAGGGTGGATGATTGGGGGAAGGAAGGGATAAGATGGTTAGAGACTAGAACCACTAACACGGGTACCAGCACATGCCCATAGACAGTTAAAACCACTCAGGGCTGTACATTCAGATCAACCTCTGAGCCCCAAAAGTCTATCCACACAGACCAAATCTTGTAATTTTTTTTTTGGGACAATTGCGATTTATGTAGGTAAGTTTGTGTAAAGGCAGAACCGCTTTCAGAGCATTACGCCAAGAGGCTACCATGGAATGGTTAGTTGATTCCCATTCAAGCAGTATCTCCTGACGAGCATAATAAGTGGCATAACAGATACACAAACGAACATGTCTGCGCGGAGGGGGGTTCTCAAAAATAGTAAAAGTCTGTCATTTAGGATCCTATCTGAGAGTCAACTCACATACCCTATAAAGATCAAACACAACCTCCTTCAAATACAATTGGAGCAAAGGGCAAACCATATGGAAGAAGGAGGCCTCAGGTATTTGACAATGAGAACAGCTAAAAGATGCAGAGGGGTAGATGGTAGCCAATCGCTGAGGAGTATAGTAGACCCGCTGGAGAATTTTAAGCCATTTAAACCTATCTTTAGATGAATCGTACACTTTATTATAGCATATCAGAGCAATAAGGTACCAGTCCTAGCCTGATCCTGTGGTTCTGCGGAAGTTCCTATGGAAATTCAGACTTTCTTGTTACTTGGTATTGGTATAGACTACTCTCAGCCCCTTGTACTGTATATCTATGCTTAAGCCCGGTGATGGGTCTTTTCGACAACTATCACTGCTGTGTGCCCTGAAGTGGGCATGCCTCCTCCTATACCATGAAAGTTTTTGTAGGCAACTCTGCAGATGTGCCTAGTATCTAGGATGTCATGGAAAGTTAACTTTCAGGCTGGGTTCACACTGCATTCGCATGCAGCTTACAGCAGGGGTCTATGTTTCAGGGACGAGTCAGGCCAGAATTTTTGCCTGAATTCGGACCTGAAACAGAGCCAAAGACGCACAGGACACCTGTGCAATTCGCTCCGCAGCCGCCCCAAGAGGTGTGTGAATCGGCTGCCTTGAGAGCCAGTCACAATCTCCTGTCATATGAATTTGAATGCGGGGCGATCCGCATTCAGTTTGCACTAGAGTGAACCCAGCCTCAAGCGTTTAGTTCATTTTTCCATGGGCTATCCAAAAACATGGCATCATTTTCCCCTGGTGTAGCCAGTTTTAGACCACAGCTATACACTGGTCAGGAAACTAGTAATTGGACTGCATTTTTCTCGACATTAGACCACCTCTGGCATGTCCGGTGGCTCTCTTTCCATTCACCACCTGAGACAATATAATGTATGCATAGGCAATCTTAAATTTTGGTAGTCATCTTGATCTTGTATGTCTAAAGATCATCTGATGTCGAAGGCTAGTTTTTTTTTTTTTTAAAGTACAAGAAGGACCTGAGTTATATTTCCTGAACTGTATTAGCAATTCTTTAAAATTTGACCCATATATAATAAACAGTGTATATCTTCTGTAAACTATGTTATATTGATGGAAATACTTCATAGAATGGAGCATATAATGTCCTTTGGGGGGGTTCTCTGTAGATTGCTGGATAGGTCAAGATCATGTGACAGGCAATAACTGCTTTCCTCCTTCTGATATTTATGTTTATATTTGCCAAAATGTTTAAATAAATATCTTATTTATATTATATCTACAGCGATATTCAGCATATGAAAATTGCAGGTGCTGTTCTCATTGTAATTGGTACAATGCTCCTGATCTTACAGATTTGGTGTTCCAAAGTCCCAGACAGGTAGGTGGATTTATTAACAAACCAAATCATTGTGAAGCTCTAACATAATTCATCAAATAAATATTTACTGTGCAGTCATGTACTTTCAGTACAGCTGAAAGCCAAATACACCTCCCAGTAAATCACCTTATGTAAAACAATAACTACAATCTATGTTGAAATGTGTGACTTCCCATGCAAAAGGGTGTTGCCACTTTTGTAGCCAAATTCGAAATAAGATATACTTTATTACATGTTCTCAGACACACATGGCCGTCTTTAATGCAGGGCAAAAGGGGCAGCTGCCCTGGGCCCTGTCATCATTGTGGGGCCCAAAGTAGCTGCCACTTAAGCCCTGCGCTGCCCGCAGTTTTCCCAGTGTAGTGGGTGCAGCCGACCCCCCCCAGCCCCACGCTCTCCTCAGTGGCGGCTGCATTATGGCAGGAGAGCGGGACAGCTGCGGGCTTCATGTGCTTGAGCCCGCTCGGCCCACTTCTCCCTCTGTCAGAGGCTGCAGACCGGAGTGGCAGGGAATTTGCAGAGCGGTGCTCCCTGTTCCTCCCACCCCACCCCCGCCTGGCAGACCTGTGTAACACACAGCCGAGTGCAGTGTTCTGGTTGTGTGCTACGGGTCTGATAGGTGTTTTTGTCTTTGTTGCAGCACCATGTCGTCAGGTGAGAAAGAACCGTGCCATGGGGAAGAAGGGGATTTGCATGTGTAGAGAATTGGGGGTACAGAGGTGGACATGGGGGATACAGAGGTGGATGGGGGGTACAGAGGTGGACATGGGGTGTACAGAGGTGGATGGGGGGTACAGAGGTGGACATGGGTACAGAGGTGGATGGGGTGGTACAGAGGTGGACATGGGGGGTACAGAGGT
>BLSH010367049.1:572181-584824 GCA_018402905.1 Glandirana rugosa
AAAAAAAAAAAAACAAAACGTAAAAAATAACAATAAAAAGTAAAATAGACAGTAATTTATACTGTTATTCCCGCTGCCGCCGTAGACAGTAATTTATACTGTTATTCGCGATAAGGCGTACAGCAATCTCTCTCGTTACTTCCTCTGCGACCATAGGCAGTAGTTTATACCGTTGTTCCAGTCGAGTTGGTCTCTAGCAACCGTAGTGTTTCCTGCCCGCAGGAGTATACAGTAATTTATACTGTTATAGCCCGCTTCCGGGAACCCACCTCCTCTAGGAGTCTTGTCCGTAATACGGAGTGGAACGCCAGGGCAGCCTCCGAGAGAGAAAAGAGAAGAAAAAATGAAAAATAACAATAAAAAATGCAAAACAAAAAAAAAAAAAGGTGTCCGGAGCGAGGACGAAAAAAGAACAGTGTTATGGGGCAGACAGCCGCCCTTTATGGGCTAGGAAAGAGGTGGTCCTGGAGGGGTCAGAGGGGGCGGAGCTGACCCTGTAGTAGGCTGACATGGGGAGGTCCAGGAAAAAAAGATTAGAGATTTTTTGGATAAATTCTGGTGTTCTCTTTGGCAGACTTTGGATGGAAATAATAACATTTGCACCACAGTGAGCAAGCCCTATATGAAGAGGCCAAATTATAGTACACTCAGGCCAAGATTAACCATTTTTTTTTAGATAAAGCTTGGCGTCTCTTTCACAGACTTTGGATAAAGGTAACAGGTGCGGAAAAATTGGGCTTTAGATGTTGGTGGTGCCTTCACACCGGAACCATATAGAGGTACTCTTAATGAAAGCAAGAATTGGCCTTGCTGTAAAAAAAATTAATTTGATGCCCCTGTCAAACAGCTGCAGAAAACTTGGTCTTTGGGTGTTGGTGGTGCCTTCACCCCATAAACTTCTAGAGGTACTCTTGATGAAAGCAAGAATTGGCCTTGCTGTAAAAAAAAATAAAATTTGATGCCCCTGTCAAACAGCTGCAGAAAACTTGGTCTTTGGGTGTTGGTAGTGCCTTCACCCCATAATCTTCTAGAGGTACGCTTGATGAAAACAAGAATTGGCCTTGCTGTAAAAAATTTAAATTTGATGCCCCGGTCAAATAGGTGCGGAAAAAATGGTCATTGGGTGTCAATTGTACCCATGAAACCTATACCAAAAAATTACTTCATAAAGTCAACAACCAAAAAGCTAGGCAGCCTAGACAGTCTTGCAGAGATTTGGGATCCCAATAACACTTAATCAGTGACAACGGCATCAGGGGCTTGATAGCTGCTGCTAATCCAGGACTGATTCATTTTGACAAATATCAGTCGGTCAATGGAGTCTGTGGACAGACACGTTCTTATATCTGTGACAAAACCTCAGGCAGCACTGAATGCCCGTTCGGAAAGCACGCTGGATGCAGGGCAGTCCAGAAGCTTAGTTGCATACTGGGCAAGTTCTAGCCAGTGGTCTATTCTCATGACCCAGAAACCCAGTGGATCGTCTACTGGAAAGCTCTCCATGTCTGTTTTCACCCCTAGATAATCTTCCACCATATGACGCAGATGCTGCTAATGGGATCTTGAAGCTGATGGCCCTGGGCGCTGAGGACAAAAAGAATTTTGAAATGCATCACTGAGGAGGCTCCCTTCTCCACCGCTCCTCATTTGAACAGCAGAAGCCTTAAAATGAGCTTTTCCATGAGACTGTAACCTACCAGAGTCTGGAAGGGCAGCCTGTCCTTGTGCCAGTTGAGTTCCACCTGGTGGGCATGGCACAAATCTGGCGGTTTATGGGCAGGTGAAATTCCCGCTGAATTTCAGCCAACCGAACAATGGATGTGTATGATCACCTGAATGGCTACAGACTCTTCTGGCCTGCCTTAGAAGATCTTGCAAACCTGGGTACCTGTTTAAGAAACACTGCACCAACAAATTGAGGACATGTGCCAGGCATGGCACATGTGTCAACTTTCCCTGTCAAAGGGCAGACAGACGGTTAATGCCATTATTGCACACCACCATTCCTAGCTCAATCTTTTGTGGTGTGAACCACCTCTGGGCTTGCCCATGCAGAGCTGCAAGAATCTCTGCTCCAGTATGGCTCCTGTCCCCTAGACAGACCAGCTGAAGCATTGCATGGCACCTTTTAGCCCGACTCATTGAATAGCCTCTTGAACACTTAGGAGGTACTGGTGGTTCAAAGGACAATTCAGCAGAGGAGGGCATGGTGGAGGGGGGTGGAGCTGACAGATCTCGCATCATCCCCACCAGCTGTATGGAGACGTGGAGGCAAAACAAGCTCCAGCACTGAGCCCTGTCCTGCATCCTTCCGAGTTGCAAGCAGAGTTACCCAGTGTGCTGTGAACAAAATACAGTATCTCACAAAATTGAGTACACCTTTTTGTAAATATTTTTATTATATCTTTTCATGTGACAACACTGAAGAAATTACACTTTGCTACAATGCAAAGTAGTGAGTGTACAGCATGTATAACAGTGTAAAATTGCTGTCCCCTCAAAATAACTCAACACACAGCCATTAATGTCTAAACTGCTGGCAACAAAAGTGAGTACACCCCTAAGTGAAAATGTCCAAATTGGGCTCAAAGTGTCAATATTTTGTGTCGCTACCATTATTTTCCAGCACTGCCTTAACCCTCTTGGGCATGGAGTTCACCAGAGCTTCACAGGTACCACTGGAGTCCTCTTCTACTCTTCCATGACGACATCACGGAGCTGTAGGATGTTAGACACCTTGTGTTCCTCCACCTTCCGTTTGAGGATGCCAAACAGATGCTCAACAGGGTTTAGGTCTGGAGACATGCTTGGCCAGTCCATCACCTTTACCCTCAGCTTCTTTAGCAAGACAGTGGTCGTCAGTGGAGTGGAGGTGAGTTTGGGGTCGTTACCATGTTGGAATACTGCCCTGCGGCCCAGTCTCTGAAGGGAGGGGATCATGCTCTGCTTCAGTATGTCACAGTATATGTTGGCATTCATGGTTCCCTCAATGAACTGTAGCTCCTCAGTGCCGGCAGCACTCATGCAGCCTCGAACCATGACACTCCCACCACCATGCTTGACTGTAGGCAACACTTGTCTTTGCACTCCTCGCCTGGCTGCTGCCACCCACGCTTGACACCATTTGAACCAAATAAGTTTATCTTGGTCTCATCAGACCATAGGACATGGTTCCAGTAATCCATGTCCTTAGTCTGCTTGTTTTCAGCAAACTGTTTGCAGGCTTTGTGTGCATCATCTTTAGAAGAGGCTTCCTTCTGGGATGACAGCCATGCAGACCAATTTGATACAGTGTGTGGTGTATGTTGTAAGCACTGACAGGCTGATGCCCCACCCCTTCAACCTCTGCAGCAATTCTGGCAGCACTCATCCGTCTAATTCCCAAAGACAACCTCTGGATATGACGCTAAGCATGTGCACTCAACTCCTTTGGTCAACCATGGTGAAGCCTGTTCTGAGTGGAACCTTTCCTGTTAAACCGCTATATGATCTTGGCCACCATGCTGCAGCTCAGTTTCAGGGTCTTGGCAATCTTTTTATAGCCTAGGTCATCTTTATGTAGAGCAGCAATTCTTTTTTTTCAGATCCTCAGAGAGTTCTTTGCCATGAGGTGCCATGTTGAACTTCCAGTGACCAGTATGAGAGAGTGAGAGCGATAACACCAGCTTTAACACACCTGCTCCCCATTCAGACCTGAGACATTGTAACACAAACACAGAGGAAAGTGGCTAATTGGGTCCAATGTGGACATTTTCCCTTAGGGGTGCACTCACTTTTGTTGCCAGCAGTTTAGACATTAATGGCTGTGTGTTGAGTTATTTTGAGGGGACAGCAAATTTACACTGTTATACAAGCTGTACATTCACTACTTTACATTGTGGCAAAGTGCCATTCCTTCAATTTTGTCACATGAAAAGATATAATAAAATGTTTACAAAAATGTCAGGGGTGTACTCACTTTTGTGAGATACTGTATATCGTCCCTGACCATGCTTGCTGGACTAGGTGTCAGCAGTAAGGTGGACCTTGCTGCTGACTGCCTTGTCCAACGATGCCAAAACATTGCCTTCCACGTGAGCTGTACAGAGCTGTAATGGCCTTATGTGCAAAGAAATAGCGACTGGAAACCTGCCATTGTGGTACAGTACATTCTGCAAATTCACGGAAGGGGGCATAATTCACCAGACAGAAAGGCGGGAGTTGTAAAGCCAGCAATTTGGACAAGCTGGAATTTAGATGCTGGGCATGTGGGTGGCAGGGCGTGTATTTTTTTTCTGATGCAGCAGCTGGGGCAAAGAAATTTGCCTGCTATATTCTACAGCTGGTGGTGTGGTGCTGGCAGATGTGTTGCAAGGACCTTTGACACCCTTTGCAATACCATCATCCCTGTCAGTGGAGGCTGTGAGGGGTCATAAGATATAGCAGGGGTCAGTGGCGTATCATTCATGGGTGCAGGGTGTACACTGCACACGTGCTCCCGATGGGAGGGCACTGTGACCCACACTGCGCCCATAGATGAACCCCAGGTTGACAGTCTGGATGATCAGTGGAAAATTGCAAGCACTGATCTCCCTGTATGACTTTTCAGCTGACAGTCACGGGAGGGAGAGGAGGAGAAGTGGCTGTCAGCTGAAAAGTCATACAGGGAGATCTGTGCTTGCAACTTTCCCCCACCGCACTGATCATCCAGACTGTCCCCTCTGTCCTCCTCCGACAGCCCTCCGTGTCCTCCGTCCCTCGTGTACTCCTCTGGCCGCTCTGTCCTCCTACTCCAGCCCCTCTCCATGTCCTCCTGCTGCCCCCCCCCACGTCCCCCTCCTCTCCTCTTCTGTCAGCTGCGGGGGACATGTCATTTACTGACCCCCTTCCTTTTCTAAATCGGACATAATGAGTGATCGCTACCAATCACTCCTGTGTCCTGTGATAACTGAGCAGAGTAAACTGTGTGATTACTCTGCTTCAGTTTATGAATGGAGAGGAGCATCTGTCTCCTGTTCGTTCATTTTCAATGCTGAAGCTGCTGAAAAAGGGACTGGGGAATCTGAGTCCTCAGTCCCTTTCTCTGTCTCAAAGGGGGGATGTCAGGGGTCTGTTTAGACCCCTGATATGTCATCAAAGCCCACTAAAAGGGCTGATATGAAAAAAAAAATGTACTAAATATTAAAAAAATTAAATTGTAAAATAATGCTTAAAAAAAGTAATAAAAATAAAATAAAATAAAAAACTACTGACACCATCCCCTCTCCCCACCCCAAACCCTACCAACACGGTCCACTGCCCCAACCCCGTCCCCTACAAAAAGCATTGTGGAAAACAAATTCAATTGTAAAAAAATAAATACATAAAAATAAAAAACGACTGACACCATCCACTGCCCTACTGACACCGTCCACTGGCCCAAACCCCCTCCCCAGAAGCACTGTGAAAAAAAAATTGAAAAAATATTATTAAAAAAAAAAATTGTAAAAAATAAGAGATAATAAAATAATAAAAAAAACTACTGACACCATCCACTGCCCTACTGTCCCAATCATTGTGAAAAAAAAAATGAATTTGCAAAATATAATTTAAAAAATAATATTGTAAGAAAAAAATTAAAATAATAAAAATAAAGAACTAATGACACCATACACTGCCCTACTGACACCATCCTGCACATATTACCCACCGCCGTACACTCTGCACTCCTCACCTGCACATTCTACCTTCCTCCATACACTCCGCGCTCCTCACTTGCACATACTACACACCACCATAAAGTCCACACTACTCTCCTGCACATACTACCCACCTTCATACACTCCTCTCCTGTACATACTACCAACCTTTATACACGCTGCAGTCCTCTCCCTGCACATACTACCCACCTCCACACTCCGCACTCCTCACCTGCACATACTACCCACTTCCATACACTCCGCACTCCTCTCCTGCACATACTACCCACCTCCATACACTCTGCACTCCTCTCCTGCACATAATACCCACCACCATACACTCCATACTCCTCTTCTGTACATACTACCCACCTCCATACACTCTGCACTCCTCTCCTGCACATAATACCCACCACCATACACTCCATACTCCTCTTCTGTACATACTATCCACCTTCATACACTCCACACCCCTCTCCTGTACATGCTACCCACCTCCATACACTCCACACCCCTCTCCTGCACATACTACCCATAATCTTCAACTCCACACTGTACATTCCCAATTTAACATTACCGCATTTTGCACTATGTAAGGCATCTTAGACTCTATTAAACCACACCCCTTTTAGCCACGCCCAATAATTAGCACACTTTAAGCCACTTCTGATGGAATAGGGTGGCTGCTCTCTACTCTTCCATGATGGCTGCCTCTGGAGGACATTCTGCCTCCTTGGAGTTGTTCCTTCCCCTCACTTTCTTCCTCTGCTCTATCCAACACCCAAGTGGTGTCAGTGACCTCATCATCCCCTCCATCCTCATCATCACTGGAGCCAACTTGGCAATACGCTGTGGCTCGGGGAACATGCGTGCCAATTTGTTGTTTATCAGTGTTCTCCACACTCTGGCTCATGTTACTCCCTTCCTCTACCTCAGAACCAACATCAGAATCAAGTAATGTCTATGCATCTTTAAGAAGCAAGTGGCTGACGCTGTTTTCAAATAATTCAGCTATCTCCTCCATGCATGATGCTGGGGCTATGGCAGAGGTAGCTGTGGACAAGGAGGCAGAATAAGCTGCTCTAGCAGCTACAGTGGACTGTGCACTTGTCTCAGCTTAGGTCATAGAGGATGAGGAGGATGAGGATGGTTTAGTAAGCCAGTCCACCACCTCCTCTGCATGCTGTGACTGGATAGCACAGGCAACATCACAAAACAGAGAAAAATGTGCCCTGCTTTAGGACGGACCACGTCCACCTTTGCCTGACGCTGCTGGCCCCCTCATAGTGGCATGGGAACGTCTGCCTCTCCTTGTTGGCCTCCCAGACATGATGGGGGGTTTATTACCCAAATTTAATAGAAACTGGGAAATGTGTGTTTGGATGCACTTTATTGAATGAAAAGTGGTGTTTGGTGAGCTTTAAACTGAGGACTGACGCTGGCAGAAATGTTAAAACTATAAAAAAAAAAAAAAAAAAATGGGAAACACCAGAGTCACAGTCAGAAAAACTGCGGCTGACAATTTAAAAATAGGGGGCAGGCAAGGGACAAAAAAAGGTATACAGCACTGTATACAGCACTAAATGTTATGTAATGCTGTGTTGAACACTGCACTACACTTATACACTACACTGACACTACACTATACTGACACACAATACTGACACACTACACTATACTAACACACTATACTCACACTAACTAACACTCTACACTCAGAGTCACAATAAGTGAACACACTAACTCACTGGTAGCAAACTGAGCCCTGCTCTATCCAGCTCCACTCCAACAACACCCTGCAAAAGCTTCCTATGGGAAGGAATCTTTTATAGTGTGGGGTGGAACTATGAGCACTGAGCCCTCTTTGGGCAAAGTTATCATGACTTTGTCCAATCAGTGCTCTGACAGTGCTCTGTGCCCTAACTGGCAAAGCCTTGCACCTGACCAGTGGCACCCTAATCCAATCAGGGCCCTAGAATGCACTGTGCAGTGTGCAATCAGGGCGCTTGGTGGGTTAACATCCTGCCAAGTGCCCCCGAAAATTCTGGTGCTTGCCGATAGGGTGAAATAGGCAGTGTTAGGGCCAAACGTTTGCTCGGCCCAAACTGGTCGTTCGTGGTTTCTTGCACCAAGGGCCCTGAAGGTTCTAGTTACGCCACTGGATATATGGAAATTTTAGTTGAATTGATACAATGACCTCAAGGTGTCAGCATATCCATAAATGATTTTGGTAAGCGGTGAGGTCTATCAGCACATCCATGATTAGGGGAATTTTTATCTTACAGTCTAATATCTTGAGTGGGCATTGGTTTTATTTAGCTTCTGTATTAATCACTTCAGCCCTGGAAGGATTTACCCCCTTCCTGACCAAAGCACTTTTTGCGATTCGGCACTGCATCGCTTTAACTGACAATTGCGCGGTCGTGCGACGTTGTACCCAAACAAAATAGACGTCCTTTTTTTCCCACAAATAGAGATTTCTTTTGGTTGTATTTGATCACCTCAGTGGTTTTTATTTTTTGCGCTATAAACAAAAAAAGAGTGTAGATTTTGAAGAAAAAACAATATTTTTTACTTTTTGCTATAATCTATATCCAAAAACAAATATAAAAAAACAAATGTATTCATCATTATATATTCTTCTACATATTTTTGATAAATAAAATCACAAAAAGCGTTTATTGATTGGTTTGCGCAAAAGTTGCCGCGTCTACAAACTATGAGAATTCATTTTTTTTTTTTATTAGTAATGGCGGTGATCTGCAATTTTCATTGGGACTGCGATATTGCGGCAGACAGATCGGACATTTTTGACACTTTTTTGGGACCATTGACATTTATACAGCAATCAGAGCTAAAAACATGTCACTGGAAGGGAAGGGGTTAATCTGCAGGGGCAATCAAGGGGTTAACTGTGTTCCCTAGGCGTGTTCTAACTGTGTGGGGGCTGGGCTGGCAGGGGCATGACAGATCTAACTGATCCCGATGACAGGAATCAGTAGATCACTGTCATGCCCACTGACAGAATGCGGAACCGCTGTGTTTAGACAGCGATCTGTGTAGTGGAGCCAACTTGCCGCAGTAAATGTATGCGAGGTGCTTGGCAAGTGGTTAAAGTGGTTGTAAACCCCGCTTTGTTATCTTTACCTACAGGTAAGTCTATAAGGCTTACCTCTAGGTAAAATTAATATCTTCTAAATGTGCAATGTTTAGGAGATATTCACCCTGCATGCAGCTGCTGACATCAGCGGTGTATGTGCTCTGAAGGTCCAGCTTTTGGCGGCAAGTGGATATACTTCACAAGCCTGCAATATATGCGTCAGTTTAGGTAACACGTATTGTACAAATGAAATAAAAATTCTTTAACAAGTTTTAATGAATTCTTAACAGCAAGCCTCTAATAAGCTAGGCTTAGCATCTCTGCTAATGATCGATGCAGCTCACAGTTGTATACCACTCTGCTGTGTATGGCAGGTTTACCAAATCAATTCACTCACTTCCCTCCAGGTGCTCTGGCTCTGAACGCCCTCCATGCATTCAACAACAATAGCAGTCCCATAGAGAAAAAATGAGGTTCAATCTTCTTTTTATTCCATCACGATACAGTAAATAGCATAAAATGGCTTACATGTTTCGGCTTGGAAGCAGCCTTGTTTACAGCATCCACATCATGCTGTGAACAAGGCTGCTTCCAAGCCAAAACATGTAAGCCATTTTATGCTATTTACTGTATCGTGATGGAATAAAAAGAAGATTGAACCGATGTCCAGCAGTGCAGGCTCATTTTTTCTCTATTGGACTGTTCTGCTAATGATAGTGTCTACTTAGACAATGCAACCTAAAGAATTACCATAAATATTTAAAGTGTTTCACACACCCATTGTATGTACTATTGGATTCAAAATGTGATCCTCTGCCACTTTGCAGTAAAAACATGGACTGACGTGAGTTGACCCAGGCAGTTTCTAAAGCTGAACTCAAGCAATTATCTGCATTGCGTACTTACATTGGTCCAACTTGGCACAATGTAAATATGAATATCATACCGAGGGACATGGAAGCTGGAAATCACTGCAGTAATCTTCTGGGTCCTGCTCAGATTCTCTGAGCCTGTGCCTCTGCACACTGACCAAAGGGGAGTGACCACTCAGTACTGCAGCCAATCATAGAACACCTTGTATATTTTTCAATGAATACTCAGCGTTCTCTATATGGAAAAGGTGGGGAGGTGGGGTGGTGACATCACAATCTCAACCTCGTCCAATCAGAGAACACCATGTACTCACTGAAAAAAATACAAAGCATTGCATAAATGGTGGCAGCTCCAAGTAGGCATCTCCTTATGGTCAGTGTACAGAGGAGAAACCACTCCTACAGAACTTGAGCAGGACCCAGGAGAATGCAGCTATCCCTTAGAAGCACCGACCACTATAGTGGTTATAGATTTTGAGTTTTCTTAACGGCCTGCCAGGTATGAAATATGCATAAATACATTGTGCCAAGCTAGGCCAAAGTGATCATGCAATACAGAAAATTCCTGCAATTCAGCTTTAAGAAAGAAAGAGCAATAAGTGAGAAGGTGAATGAGGGCTGTACATGTGCCATGTAGGAAGAAAAGTACTTTCAATAACCTTGAATTAACTACCTGATAGGGCACTTGTAGAATCTGAAGGCGCTTCTGGAGTCCAAGCTTGGAGTATCATCATCGCATCAAACACCTTACTTACTGTTTACTTTTCCCTTTTTCCTTTCCTTTTTTGCTTTCTTGACTACACCCCTAAACTGGTTATCTCGAGCCTGGGAATTATTCTACTTAAGGGGAGATAGACTTGAAGGCCTATTCTCAGGCCTCTTCCTGTTTTGAATGTAATCATTGCTTGATCTCGACGGATAATCATTCTCTCTATTAGACATTTGTATTTGTTTGATATACACTACCTGGGATTTACCAATAAAAAATTATTGGAAACAAAAAGTACTTTCAATATATATATATATATATATATATATATATATATATATATATATATATATAGTGCCTTGCGAAAGTATTCAGCCCCCTTTGAACTTTGCGACCTTTTGCCACATTTCAGGCTTCAAACATAAAGATATAAAACTGTAATTTTTTGTGAAGAATCAACAACAAGTGGGACACAGTCATGAAGTGGAATGAAATTTATTGGATATTTCAAACTTTTTTAACAAATAAAAAACTGAATTTCTGAATGATCCAATGTTGACCTCAATGACTAATGATGATAAATAGAATCCACCTGTGTGTAATCAAGTCTCCTTATAAATGCACCTGCACTGTGATAGTCTCAGAGGTCCGTTTAAAGCGCAGAGAGCATCATGAAGAACAAGGAACACACCAGGCAGGTCTGAGATACTGTTGTGGAGAAGTTTAAAGCCGGATTTGGATACAAAAAGATTTCCCAAGCTTTAAACATCCCAAGGAGCACTGTGCAAGCGATAATATTGAAATGGAAGGAGTATCAGCCCACTGCAAATCTACCAAGACCTGGCCATCCCTCTAAACTTTCATCTCATACAAGGAGAAGACTGATCAGAGATGCAGCCAAGAGGCCCATGATCACTCTGGATGAACTGCAGAGATCTACAGCTGAGGTGGGAGACTCTGTCCATAGGACAACAATCAGCCGTATACTGCACAAATCTGCCCTTTATGGAAGAGTGGCAAGAAGAAAGCCATTTCTTAAAGATATCCATAAAAAGTGTTGTTTAAAGTTTGCCACAAGCCACCTGGGAGACACACCAAACATGTGGAAGAAGGTGCTCTGGTCAGATGAAACCAAAATCAAACTTTTTGGCAACAATGCAAAACGTTATGTTTGGCGTAAAAGCAACACAGCTCATCACCCTGAACGCACCATCCCCACTGTCAAACATGGTGGTGGCAGCATCATGGTTTGGACCTGCTTTTCTTCAGCAGGGACAGGGAAGATGGTTAAAATTGATGGGAAGATGGATGGAGCCAAATACAGGACATGATCCAAAACATAAAGCAAAATCTACAGTGGAATGGTTCACAAATAAACATATCCAGGTGTTAGAATGGCCAAGTCAAAGTCCAGACCTGAATCCAATCGAGAATCTGTGGAAAGAACTGAAAACTGCTGTTCACAAACGCTCTCCATCCAACCTCACTGAGCTCGAGCTGTTTTGCAAGGAGGAATGGGCAAAAATTTCAGTCTCTCGATGTGCAAAACTGATAGAGACATACCCCAAGCGACTTACAGCTGTAATCGCAGCAAAAGGTATTAACTTAAGGGGGCTGAATAATTTTGCAGTTTTTTATTTGTTAAAAAAGTTAGAAATATCCAATAAATTTCTTTCCACTTCATGATTGTGTCCCACTTGTTGTTGATTCTTCACAAAAAATTACAGTTTTATATCTTTATGTTTGAAGCCTGAAATGTGGCAAAAGGTCGCAAAGTTCAAAGGGGGCCGAATACTTTCGCAAGGCACTGTATATATATATATATATATATATATATATATATATATATATATATACATACATACTGTATATACTATATACAGTATCTCACAAAAGTGAGTACATCCCTCACATTTTTGTAAATATTTTATTATATCTTTTCATGTGACAACACAAAGTAGTGAGTGTACAGATTGTATAACAGTGTAAATTTGCTGTCCCCTCAAAATAAATCAACACACAGCCATTCATGGCTAAACCGCTGGCAACAAAAGTGAGTACACCCCTAAATGAAAATGTCCAAATTGGGCCCAATTAGCCATTTTCCCTCCCATGTCATGTGACACGTTAGTGTTACAAGATCTCAGGCGTGAATGGGGAGCAGGTGTGTTAAATGGGGTGTTATCGCTCTCACTCTCTCATACTGGTCACTGAAAGTTCAACATGGCACCTCGTGGCAAAGAACTCTCTGAGCATCTGAAAAAAAAGAATTGTTGCTCTACATAAAGATGGCCTAGGCTATAAG
>BLSH010367049.1:612279-636920 GCA_018402905.1 Glandirana rugosa
CCCAGGCGGGCTCGGCGCCCGTGTGAGGAGTCCACGCGCGGGGGATCGCCGACAAGTGTCTAGCGGCGGAAAAATGCCGCTAAGCGCGTGTCGTTGGACTGACGGCGGCACTTTTGTGCCGCGCGCCAGCCCTTCACCAATTTCCTTGACACAATCGACGTCACGAGTAAGACTACAGTTTAAAGCTAAATCAAAATCAGTATCAGAAAACCAATTTTACGGTAAGTCAAAATCAGTATAAAATCGGTAGATTTAACAAAAACAGTATAAAATCAACTGATTTTAGAGGTAATGTAAAATCAGCTGATTTTACATTATCTAAATCAATTTAACACTACGTAATAAATAATGAGTTTGGCAATTCTAGAGAAATACCTAAATAATGCATCACAATTTAACTAAATCTATTACATTTTAGTCGACTAAAATGTAATGGAGATTTTAGTCAACTAAAATATGACAAAAACAATTTAGATGGCTAAAATATGACTAAAACTGAATGGCATTTTAACCAAAAGACTATGACTAAAACTAAATCGAAATTTGACATCAGAATGAGCACTGCAGCTAACACAGTTCCTTTAACCACTTCCCGACCGCGCGCCGTGTTTTCACGGCGGCAGTCAGGTTGCTGTGCGCGAATCGCCGTAAAAAGGCGGCGATCTGTGAACAGCCGCTAGGGGGCGCGCACCTGAGGAGTGTGCCCGCGGCTCGGGCGGACCCGATGTCCGTCGGCGAGCCGCGATGAGGGCCCACAGGCAAAGAACGGGGAACCGCCGATGTAAACACGGCAGTTCCCCGCTCTGTTAGTGCAGGCATGGGTGATCTACTGATCCCTGTCACTGGGATCACTTAGATCTCTCATGCCCATGATAGCCCAAACTCCCACAGTAAGAACACACCCAGGGAACACAGTTAACCCCTAGCTCTCCCCTCCCAGGTTAACCCCTTCACTGCCAATGACATTTATACAGTAATCAGTGGATATTTAAATTTCTGATCGCTGAATAAATGTCATTGGTCCCAAAAAATTGTCAATAATGTCCGACATGTCTGCCGCAATATTGCAGTACCGCTGAAAATTGCAGATCGCCGCCATTGCTAGTAAATAAATAAATAAATAAATAAATAAAAACCCCAGAAATTAATTTTCATCATTCGTAAACACGGCCACTTTTGCGCAAACCAAAAATGCCGATTGTGATTTTTTTATCACAAATATGAGGAAGAATATAAATCAGCCAAAACCGGTGAAAAAAAAATGTTTTTTTATATTTTTTTTTGGAATGGAATTTTAGCAAAAAGTAAGAAATTTGGGTTTTTTTGCAAAATAGTCGCTCTTCTTTTGTTTATAGCGGCGATCCGAAATGACGCAGAGGCGATCAAATACCACCAAAAGAAAGCTCTATTTGTGGGAAAAGACACAAATTTTGTTTGGGTACAACGTCGCACGACCGCGCAGTTGTCAGTTAAAGCGACGCAGTGCCAAATCGCAAAAAGTGCTCTGGTCCTAAAGCTGGAAAACCTTCCGGTTGGTAAGTGGTTAACAAGGTGTATCTATTTCCTCTTCCATTTTCATTTTCTTACTTAGCCATTTATCTACTAGTATATACGCCCAAAATTCAAGGTTCATCCATGTTATGCCAACCACGGGTATTAAAAGCCTATTTGCAACCAACAATTATACCCAAGGCCTTTCCTGTTCCAGTTCCATAGGCCTGTCATTAGATATCATGAATCTCCGTTTTTTTATTATTTGGACCAGTCTCCTTCTTACCAAGGCGGAACCCTTGAAACAATTTTCAGGTCTCAGGAAACCATTACTAAAAATGACTCAATCTATAGCATACGATAACACAAATCACTCACTAAATTAGCGGGCGAGTCAGCGCTCCACCGGCAGACAAATAGTCATTTAACTACTTCAGCCCCAGAAGGATTTACCCCCTTCCTGATCAGAGCATTTTTTGCGATACGGCACTGCGTCGCTTTAACTGACAATTGCGCGGTCGTGCGACGTTGTACCCAAACAATATCGACGTCCTTTTTTTCCCACAAATAGGGCTTTCTTTTGGTGATATTTGATCACCTCTGTGGTTTTTATTTTTTGCTCTACAAACAAAGAGTGACAATTTTGAAATAAAAAAATTTTTTTTAACTTTTTGCTATAATACCTCTAAAATATATATATATAAAAAACTAATTTCTTTCTCAGTTTATGCCGATATATATTCTTCTACATATTTTTGGTAAAAAAGAAAATTGCAATAAGCGTATAGTGATTGGATTGCGCAAAAGTTATCGCGTCTACAAAATAGGGGATAGATTTATGGCATTTTTATTCTTTTTTTCTTTTACTAGTAATGGCGGCGATCTGCGATTTTTATCAGGACTACAACATTGCAGTGGATAGATTGGACACTTTTTGTAGCTGCTGACTTTTAACTAGGTGGAACTCCGCTTTAAGTACACACAGCGTGGCACATTTTTACTATTTATTCCAGATCATTGGAAAACTCTCATCTTACAATGATGGCTAAGGAAGAAGTGCCACTTAACATTGGAATCAGTGGAAAAGTGACTCCTTATATTGGTGGTCAGTGTACAAATGTCCCCCTTAAATCTTGTACACATGATTTGATTTTCGGACAGCAGGATGTCTGTTTTTTGTTGGACCTAGCTCAACGTCAGGAGTGACGTAATGTTTTTTGAATATTTTTGCATCTTTTTTTTCATTTCTGAGCATGCGTAGTCTCAGTCGTACTATTTTTTTTGTATGAAAAAAGAACGAAAATCGGATGTTGCGTTGTCGTACGACAACAATTTACTAGTCTGCACATCCAGCTTATGTCTGACGAAAAAAGCTGACAAAAGGAGCATACTAACGGTAAGAATTTTGGACGACAGGTTGCCGAACGAAAATTCCCATCCGAAATTCACATCGTGTATATGGGCCTTTACAGGTCATCAATTAAAGTGGAAGTCCAGTCAAAAATTAAATTTTTCCTATGCATAGCATGCTAAATATTGTTATCTTTGTTCTTCAGGGACAACTCTATTTCCTGTTATCTGAATTTGCTATGCTGTCTTTTCACTTCCTGAAAAGGTTGTTCCTCATTCTTAGGCAGGCATGCCTAGACTTGCCCAGCCCCATTCCTCCTATCCTTCACAGAATATGATCCCCTGAGAGAGGGGGGAGGGGGAGGACAGGCTTTGGAAGTATGTTCTGCCCTTTGTTAGAAACTGTAAGATTACAATATAATGCTACAGATTGTCTACAGCAGGGTTTCTCAACTAGGGTTCTCAACTAGAGATTGCAAGGGGTTCCTTGAGCAATGGTCAATTTCTACCTCTCAGATAAATTCCCAATGACATCATTGATCTTTTTCGCTATCTGTAAGGGGGTAATTCTTCCCAATGACCACAAGTGTAAGGGGCATTCTTCCCATTGACCATCACACTAATGTATCATGAGTTGTAGATTTTTAATTTTTTGCAGGGGTTCCCTGAGACCAGAGAATTATTTCAAGGGTTCCTCAGTGTTGCAATGGTTGAGAAAGGCTGGTCTACAGTGTAGAACAACATGTCAATTTCTGCATGGCACTGTGATGGTTACCGTGTACAGATCCATTTATATTGCTCATTACATGTGAGTAATGAGCGTAAGGCTCCGTTTCCACTAGTGCGACTTTGGACACACAAAGTTGCATGACAAGTCACAGCCCATTTATTTCATTGCCAAACATTCCCATCTATGCGACTTTGAAAATCAGTGATGTTGAAAAGGTGCATGCACTACTTTGATGAGACTTTGATCCAGAGAGTAAAGTTGGATTAAAGCTGCACTTAAAGTCGCACTCTAAATTGCACAACTTTGGAGCCGCACTAGTGGAAACATAGCCTAAGGCTAGAGTGTGATTTTGTAGTGTGACTTTGATGCGACTTTGAGTGCAGCTTTGATACAACTTTACACTCTCTGGATCAAAGTCGCATTACAGTAGTGCAGGTACCTTTTCAAATTCGCTGCTTTTCAAAGTTACATAGATGGGAACGGGTGCCATTGAAATCAATGGGCTGTGATTGTCATGCGACTTTGGACACATAGTCGCATGACAAGTCACGTTTCCACTATTGCGACGCCCCAGAGTTGCGTTATTTAGGCCCCTTTCACACTTGTGTGACCCAAAAGTTGCACAATTTTGCCGCAATTTTTTGCAGCGATTTTGATGTGACTTTAACCACTTCACCCCCGGAAGGATTTCCCACGTTAGGACCAGAACACTTTTTTCAATTTGGCACTGCGCTGATTTAACTGGTAATTGTGCGGTCATCCAATGATGTACCCAAACGAAATGTGCATCCTTTTTTCCCCACAAATAGAGCTTTCTTTTGATGGTATTTGCTCACCTCTGCACTTTTTATTTTTTGAGTCATATATGAAAAAGGAACGAAAATTTTGAAAAAAAATGACAATTTTTTGTTATTAGAAAAATACAATAAACTAAATTTTAGTCATACATTTTTGCCAAAATGCATTCAGCCACATGTCTCGGGTAAAAAAAAAAGTCAATTTGCGTATATTTATTGGTTTGCGCAAAAGTTATAGCGTCTACAAACTAGGGGACATTTTCTGGAATTTCGGCAGCTTTTATTTTATGACTGTCTATCTCATTTCCTCAGGTGCTAAAATGGAGGGGCAGTACAAACCCTCCAAATGACCCCATTTTGGAAAGTAGACACCCCAAGCTATTTGCTGAGAGGAATGTTGAGTCCATGGAATATTTTATATTTTTGTCGCAAGTTATTGAAAAATGACAAAAAAAAAAAAATTACACAAAGTTGTCACTGAAATGATATATTGCTCACACATGCCATGGATATATGTGGAATTACACCCCAAAATAAATTCTGCTGCTTCTCCTGAGTACAGGGATACCCCATGCGTGAGACTTTTTGGGAGTCTATCCGCGTACAAGACCCCAAAAACCAATCACCAACTTCAGGATTTATAAGGGCAAAAACGTATGCCTTCACCCCACACTACCTATCACAGATGCGGAGGCCATGAAATGCCCAGATAGTAAACCCCCCACCCAAATGACTCCATTTTGGAAAGTAGACTCCCCAAGCTATTTGCGGAGAGGCATGTTGAGTCCATGGAATATTTTATATTTTGCCACAAGTTTCAGGGAAATTACAATTTTTTTTTTCACAAAGTTGTCACTAAATGATATGTTGCTCGAACATGCCATGGATATATGTAAAATTACACCCCAAAATAAATTCTGCTGCTTCTTCTGAATATGGGAATACCACGTGTGAGACTTTTTGGTGGTCTAGCCACGTACAGGACACCAAAAACCAATCACCACCTTCATGCTTTCTAAGGATGTACTTTTTTGAATTCACTCCTCACTACCTATCACAGTTTCGGAGGCCATGGAATGCCCAGATAGCACAAAACCCCCCCAAATGACCTCGTTTTGGAAAGACACTCCAGGCTATGTGCTGAGAGGCATGTTGAGTATTTTGAAGGTCTTGCTTTTTGTCACAAAGTTTTGAAATTTGAGAAAAGAAAAAAAAATAAATGTTCTGTTTATTTATTCATGTTCCAAAACAAATGAGAGCTGCAAAATACTCACCATGCCTCTTAGCAAATACCTTGGGGTGTCTACTTTCCAAAATGGGGCCATTTGGGGGGCTTTTTTGCTACTTTGACATTTCAGGGCCTCTGAAACCGTGATAGGTACTGAGGAGTAAAATCACCATTTTGGGGGGGCGTGGCCTGGCCGTCATGGAGTGAAGACGCACGAGTGGTGAGCTCCGACAGCCACGGGCCTGCAATCGTTGGCAATCTCCAGCAGCTGGGTCTCAGACATCTCCAGATGCCTGCCCGATGCCGTACATCCTCCCAACCCCTGAGTGGTGGCCGTGCTGTGACCGGAAGGCTCCATTCTTTCTTCGGCCTGCAGACTTCATCCACGCAGTCCGCGTCCAAGATGGCGGCGGACATGGCCGCAACTAAGCAGCCAGCACGACCCGCTCAGCTCTCGGGCGGTGACTCCCCTGGACCCTCCGCTACGCCGCAGGTAAGGGGATCCAGCCCATCCTCGTCCCCACGCTCCATGGAGCAGGCCTCACAAGCCTCGGAGCTGGATGGGTTGGAGGGAGACTGGGACCGCTGGGCTCACATTAAGGCCCTCCCGACGAAGGACAACATCCAGAGGCTGATAGCAGCAGTTGAGCTCTCCTGCAAGAAGGCAGTGGATGAGCTCAGGGAAGAGACAGTGGCTATTAGGCACCGGGTGGAAGCAGTGGAGAGTGGCCAGGAGGACATTATGCTTACCTTATCATCACTCCGAGACACTGGCCAACACCACAGCACAGCTATCAACAGTCTCCTTGATCAATTGGATGACCAGG
Organism: Glandirana rugosa; assembly: GCA_018402905.1. NCBI lineage: Eukaryota > Metazoa > Chordata > Amphibia > Anura > Ranidae > Glandirana > Glandirana rugosa. The sequence goes on from BLSH010367049.1 coordinate 618,703, forward strand.
AGAACAGGAGCAGACGCCAAAACATCCGCATTCGCGGGCTCCCAGAAGCCACGCGTTCAACCGATCTTCTCCCCTCTGTGACTGGTATCTTTTGCCAAATCCTTGGGTCTGCAGCCCCGGAGGACATAGAGATAGAGAGGGTCTATCGTGCCCTCATGCCCCCTCCCCAGGATGTGGACAAACCGCAGGATGTAATTTGCAAACTGCTTAGATACCCCTTGAAAGAGGCCATCATGAGGGCCACTCGGAACACTCCTTCAATTGACTTTGATGGAGCGCAGATCACCCTGTTTCCTGATATATCCAGGCGCACTTTGATGCAGCGCAGAGCCATGAGGCCGGTGCTGGAGGCCCTGCAATCGGAGGGCGCAACATACCGTTAGGACTTCCCGTTCCGGCTTACAGCGATGAAAGGGGGAAGATCTGCCTCGCTTCATAACAAAGATGACCTGCAATCCTTCCTGGAGTCTCTGGATCTCCCTCCAGTGACTAGAGGTTGCACAACCCCATCCCTCTACCTCAGCGTCCAGACAGGTGGTCCTCGGTCCAGGCCTCCTCCCGCCGGAGGAAATGGCAGAAGAGACGTAACCAGAGTGAGACTCTGGCCTAGCTACTTGGAGGTCTGAGGGTGTCAGATGGTTTTTGCTAAAAGTGACTGGGTTTATCCCTTTGGTTCCGGGCTCCTTACTCTCGGTTCCTGCGCCCGACCCCTTTGACGGGCTCCTACCCGCTACTATTAGATCCATCGGTACTGGGGCGGGGTTGGCTCCTTGCCTGGACTCTGCTGTCTTTCCGCGTTAGGGGGCTTCTCTCCTGTGTCACCCCGCTGGACTACGGTAGCCTCCCCCCTCTCAGTTCAGCAGCACAGTACCTGGAACCGAAGGGACAGTTTAGTCTGTTAAGGCTGGGTTGCCAACATGTTTATTTCTTGAGTATCATTTTTCTTATTCTATTGCCTAAGTGGCCTTAGTCGGTCGCTCCCGGGCGGACAGTCACTTACCCCCCAGTAGGTACCCCCACAACGTGGGGAATGTTCAACTGTGTTTTCACGGTTCCCTGGGGGTTTGCTCGGGGGTGGGTTCCCTTCCCTCCGCTGAGCAAACTCCCGGTGGTTAGACTTGCCCCTACTAGAGTTGGGGAATGTGATTTACGACTTATTTCTTTGCTTATTGTTGCTTATGTGTGTTCTTGTTTTTCTTATGTTTTCCCCCTTTTTTTTTATTCCTCAGGTTTTTTACTTACTACAAAGGGGTCGAGGATGCCCATTTTGACGGAGACGGAGGCGGGGGTTGGAGGGACAGGATCTACAACAGGTATGGCTCCACGTGGGTCTGGGTCGCACTTGGGGGTTCAGGCTCTATTTATTTGAGTATGATTGATATCACTCAATTGCCACCGTGCCAGGGTCTCTGATTCTAATGTCCTACAATGTTAGGGGCCTATGTGGCCCTGCTAAGAGAGGTAGGCTTTGGCAGGTCTTGCGTCATAAGACGCCAGACATTCTCTTCCTACAAGAGACGAACTTTACCGATAAATCTACCCCCCGTATGCCTCTGGCCATGTTCAACCAATGGTTTCATAGTCCTTCCCCCATTCCTAAGGCCAGAGGAGTCACCATAGCAATTAGGAAATCTTGCTCATTCTCCCTGGTAAACAGTTTTTCGGACCCAGACGGTCGTTACCTGATAGTCAAGGGCCGGATTGAGGGTCAGATGTACACATTTTTTAATGTCTACACCCCCAACCTACGAACCACCCAGTTTATCTCGTCCATCTGTAAAAAGGTTGAGGACGTAAGGGAAGGAGTGTTGGTGCTGGGCGGTGACTTCAATCTCCCCCTGAACCCTGACCTGGATACCTCATCAGGGAGATCGGTGTTCTCCTTTAGAGCTCTTCGCCACATTAAACGTTCTTTGCGTTCCCTCCATTTGGTGGACATCTGGCGTGCCCGAAACCTGACCGTTAAAGACTACAGCTATTACTCCAAGACACATGACGTATACTCCCGGTTGGACTTGATCTTAGTGGACCAGTACTACCTTAGTGCAGTGACAGATGCCTCAATTGGTAGTATCACCATCTCGGACCATGCTCCAGTTCTTATACGACTGAGCGGATCCGTTGTTCATCAAGGGGTTCGTTCATGGAGATTGAATAAGGCCCTGCTGGATGATATAGGAGTCAGGGAGGCAGTGGTGACGTCCCTGAATAATTATTTTGGCCTTAATCAGCCAGGCGACGTGTCACATCGTGCAGTGTGGGAAGGTCATAAGGCGGTGATTCGAGGGGAGTTGATCTCCCAAGGATCTCGCCTTAAGAAGGATAAGCAGAAAGAACTGACGAGTCTTCTCGACCGCATTCATGACCTTGAGACCAACCACAAGGTGACTCTTTCCCCTGGGGTTGCGGATCAACTGTCCGGTTTGCGATCGGAACTCGCCCAGTGCCTGGACCGTAGGGCGAGAGAAAAACTGAGATTTTATGTGCATCATTTCTACGAACAAGGTAACAAGTGCGGGAGGCTGTTGGCGAGGCAGTTGAAGCGGCAACAGGCTCTGAAACACGTCCACAATATATCAGCTAGAGGTACTGCCCTGGTTGACTCCAGGGACATTGCATCCAAATTTAGGCGCTACTACGAGACCTTATATAACCTTCCTCCACCACGGCCGGCGGCCGACCCGCAGGAGTCCCAAATCTTGCGGGCTTATGTACAGGCATCCAGATTCCCTCCTCTCCCCCCGGAGGTGCTGGAGGAGTTGGAGGGTCCCTTCGTGGTTGATGAACTTCGGGCTGTGGTGGCTGCTCTCCCGGCCGGGAAGAGTTCAGGCCCGGACGGGTTCTCCAATGCATATTACAAAGCCTTTCTTCCGCTGCTCGAGAACCCGCTGTGTGACTACTTCAACTCCCTCGGCCCCTCCTCATCTTTGCCTCCTGAGGCTTTGATGGCACACATCGTGGTTTTGCCCAAGCCCTGTAGGGACCCCCAGCTGTGCTCTAACTACCGCCCTATCTCCCTGTTGAACGCTGACACCAAACTTTTGGCCAAATTATTGGCCCTTCGCCTGCAGGAACATGTGACAGCCCTGATCCATCCGGACCAAACCGGCTTCATGTTGGTCCGTGAGGCCCGGGACAACACCATTAGGGCCCTCCATGTCCTGCATTGGGCCAAGTTTGGCCCTTCTCGGAGCCCTTGCGTGGTCATCTCTATGGACGCCGAGAAGGCCTTTGATAGGGTCTATTGGCCTTATCTGTTGTCTGTGCTTTTGGTGATGGGGCTGGGGGACCGCATGCTGGGTTGGATTGGCTCACTATATGCCGATAATTCGGCAAGGGTTCGGGTGAACGGGGTGATGTCGGATCCCTTGCCTGTCCAGAACGGGACTAGGCAGGGGTGCCCCCTATCTCCGCTGCTCTTTGCCCTGGTGCTCGAGCCATTTCTTTGCCGGGTGAGGGCTAATCCTGATATTAAGGGAATGGTGATAGGCTCTCGGGAACACAAGGTGTCCGCATATGCGGACGATCTGTTGTTCTATCTATCCAACCCGTCGGTTACGCTGCCGGTCGTGATGGGCGAGGTTCAGGAGTTCGGATTGATGTCAAACTATAAGATCAACTTTGACAAATCCGAGCTTCTACCAATCAATGTCCCTACCTCTTTGATGGAGTCCTTGGGTCAGGCCTTCCTCTTCAGGTGGTGTAAGGGTTCCCTCCCATATTTGGGTACGCATATCTCCCCCGATCAGGCGATACTCTATGACCTTAACTTTGGCAAATTGCTGACCAACATAGAGAAGGACCTCCAGTCCTGGAAAGACATCCCCCTGACCTGGTTTGGACGCATTAGTGCCCTTAAGATGACCATTCTGCCCCGTATAATCTATCTTCTATACACTGTCCCTAGCTCCCTTCCCAGGGTCTTCTTCCGGAGGTTGCGCAGATGCTTCCAGTTATTCGTCTGGCAGAACAAGCATCCCCGTTTGGCTTATGATCTTTTGAGAAGGAATAAGCGATGCGGTGGGCTTGGCCTTCCTGACATAGCCATCTACCACAAAGCCATGGCCTTGGTCCATATTCTAAATTGGAATCACGATGGTGGGACCAGGATCTGGGTCAGCCTGGAGAAGACTATGGCGGGTAGAGATCTTGCGGGCGCCCCTTGGTTGCCCCGCCTTTCTAGAGGACTGTCGGACTGGACTTCTCCCCTGACCACTGCTACCCTCACTACTTGGGACAGGTTGAATGCAGATGGTAAATTTGCTCCCCCCACCTCTCCTTTGGCGCCACTGGTTGGTTACCCGTGGTTTGCTCCGGGAGACGGGCTCCTTTGGCTCCTGGGTCCCTGATGGGAAGTATCAATGCACACGGCTTGCCCCGGAGGGGAGGCTATTGTCACTGTCATCTTTGCGGGCACAAATGGGGACTATACCCTTTGCGGCCTGGAGGTATAGGCAACTGGATAGCTTCTTTCGGTCGTTGGACCCGGGGCTGCGACCATATCGTTCACTTACTGAATTTGAATCCCTCTGTGTGGACCTGTTGGAGCCTAGGCATTTGCTGTCGCAGATGTATGGGCTCATTTTGGGTTCCTTGGACACGGGAACACCTTACTAGTTGGGGTTTGAATTCACACCACCTCAGATATATCGGTTGATTAGATTCACCCACTCGTCCTCATTGTCCTCCCGGATTCAGGAAACCTCATTCAAATTTCTAGCTAGGTGGTACAGAACCCCATCCAGGCTGGCCCAGATGTTTCCATCCGCTGATAAGCGGTGTTGGAGGGGGTGTGGCCAACAAGGTTCGTTCCTCCACATTTGGTGGACGTGCCCTATGAACAAGGTTTTTTGGGAGGCCATTACCCCTTGGATCCGCAAACTGACTCTGCGGAATATCGAATGTTCCCCTTTGCATTTCCTATTCCACGGTATGCCAGCCTCCTCCAAACTATATAAACGCAGTCTGATCCCTCATCTGCTAAAACGCGGCTAAGGCGCTCATACCAAGGTTTTGGAAGCAGTCCAGGTGCCCGACTCTGCAGGATTGGAAAAGGGAGGTAGATACTATCATGGAAGCGGAGAGGTGGATTGCTAGGGCCAGAGACAACTATGATAGCTTCAGAGACATCTGGGCTGGTTGGCAATATTACTTGCCTGAGATTCCTATGAGTTGTCAGGAAATGCCATCTGGCTTGTGAGCCTCCCTGACTGTGACCCACGTGGACCCGTGCGACCCAGGTGTGGGGTTCTCCCCCCTTTCCTAATGGGATAGACCCCTCTGATTTTTTTTGTAGGCATGCCTGGTGATAATTATTGATCTGGTGTTATCCCTCCTCCGTCTCCTTAACTACCTTATCTTACCTCCCCCCTCCCCCCCCCTTTTTTTTCCTTTCCTACCCCTATGGAGGTTTCACCCCCTATATATTGTAATATGTCAGGGGTGTGGGTTGTTTCTGATGTGGGGCTGGCTTATTCTCCCCCTGGTCCAGAGGAGGCCTGAGGGAACTATGTATGGGTTGTGCCTCTCCCGGACCCGACTTCCCCCCCTATGTGGCGCCCAACTTGCTGATGCCGTGGGGGGGGGCAGGTTCGGGGAGCCCGGCCCAGGTTGGAGTGTGTCGTTGCAGACTTATGTATGGCCCTGCTGCTGGACCTTGTTTGCAACCATATTGTATTGTATTTCTGGCCCTGCATGCCCTGCATCTCAGTGGGAGCTTTTTTTTTTTTTCCCTCAGATTAGCATTGGGGTATAGCTATCCCCCCTTTTGACCTTGACTCGTTTTGAATTTTATTTTATCCAATTTATTTTTTTCTTTCCCTGTTTTTTTGATGTGATTGTTTTGTACTGTCAATTTTCTATTTCTTGTTGTTTTGTCACATTTTATATACTGGTTTTTGTGAAATCTGAATAAAACTTGATTATAAAAAAAAAAAAAATCACCATTTTACGCCCTTAGAAAGCCTGAAGACGGTGATTGGTTTTTGGAGTCCTGTATGCGGCTAGGCTCCCAAAAAGTCTCACACATGTGGTATCCCCGTACTCAGGAGAAGCAGCAGAACGTATTTTGGGGTGTAATTTCACATATATCCATGGCACGTTTGAGTAATATATCATTTAGTGACAACTTTGTGAAAAAAAAAAAAATTGTCATTTCCCCGAAACTTGTGGCAAAATATAAAATATTCCATGGCCTCAACATGCCTCTCAGCAAATAGCTTGGGGTGTCTACTTTCCAAAATGGGGTCACTTGGTGGGGGTTCGGACTGTCCTGGCATTTTATGCCCAATATTAGAAGCCTATGCCACACATCACCCACTCTTCTAACCACTTGAACCACCAAGTCTTTTCTGACACCTTTTGTTTACATGAAAATACTTTTTTGCTAGAAAATTACTTTGAATCCCTAAACATTATATCGTTTTTAAAGCAGAGGCCCTACAGATTAAAATGGTGGGTGTTGCATTTTTTTTTTTTTACGAAGTATTTGTGCAGCAATTTTTCAAACACAATTTTTGGGGGAAAAAACATTTTTTTGAGTTTTAATGCAAATAAACACACTATATTGCCCAAATATTTGGTGAAAGATAAAAGATGATCTCATGCCGAGTACATAGACACCAAACATGACATGCTTTAAAAATAAGCATACCCGCACAGCGGTGACAAACTATATACATCTTTAAAAGTCTTTACAGGTTACCACTTTAGATCTGCAGAGGAGATCTACTGTTAGAATTACTGCCCTCGATCTGACGTTCGCGATGATACCTCACATGCATGGTGCAACTGCTGTTTACATATGACACGAGACCGACGCTTGTGTTCACCTTTGCGTACGTGCACGGGGGGACAGGGGTGTATTTTTTTTTAATTATTCATTTTGCTTTTTATTTTATTTTTACACTGTCATCTTTTTTTTTTCATTTTTATTGTTATCACGTGAAATTTAAATATCCTCTATGATAAAATTAGGTAGTGTCACCTTTTTTAAAACATTTTTTGGGGTATATTAGACTCTAGATCTCTCCTCAGCCCTTAAAGCATCTGATCACATTAAAATCAGTGTGATAAGATGCTTCCCCAATTTACCAATGGCGCTGTTTATATCTGGCGAAACCAAAGTCATGAAATGCTCGTAGCCTCCGGTATCTTAGGCCATAGAGATGATTGGAGCCATTCTAGTCTTCAATCAGCTCTATGGTCAGCTGTCGGAACCACCGGTTGCATTCTCGGGTTCCCCAGTGGGACAGGAGAGCCAGAGAAAACCATGGAAGATGGCGGGGGGGGGGGGGGGTGTTCCCTCCCACAGCTTGTAAAAGCAGTCTAGCAGCTAATCAGCCACTAGGATTGCTTTTACATGAAAGCTGACCTCTGGCTGAGAAGAACAATACCTAGATGGTACTTTTACCTGCAGGCATCATTCCGGTATAACCACTCTAAGACCAGCAACATACTAATTTGTCGCTGGTCCTTGTTGGGCATATGTTGTAATGTTCTTTTTTCATGCAGCCTGTGGGTAAAATGAAAAAAAAGAATCAATCGGTGGGTATGCCCACCATTAGAAAGCCGCCCTTCATCCACCCACTTCTAATGGTGGGCACAGCCCCTTTTAAAAATATATACTGGAGCATAGGGGCAATCCGCCCCAAATTCCACCCCTGCCCCTATGCTCCGGTATATATGCTCTTTTTTTAACTGTGGTGGTGAAATCACATCCAACAGCGCTGGACAAACGCTGTTGCTGTCACCATAAATAAATCAGGGCTGCAGCTGGCGTACCTGAAAACCAAATAAAGATTAGTAAAACACAGTAACATATAAAAAATAACATTCCTGCTAAGAAGAAAAAATAATAATATAATTTATAATAATAAAAACATTACAGGAAAACATTATAAAAACATTACATACCTGCAAAAAAAAATGATAAAAAAACAGTAACAAAACATTACAGGTATTTATAAAAAAAACAATAGAGAGCTCAATAGAAAGAGAATAGAGAGAAAATAGAGATAGATAAACAAGAAACGTACAACTGTTTTTGGCTTTTATTATTATTTTTTTTTTTTGGTTTTTTATAACTTTTTAAAAAAAAATTTTTTTTAATTTTTTACTTTTTTTTTTTGGTACGCTTTTTTTTTTTTAACAGTAATGGTTAGGGTCTCCAAAAACGCGGGGACATCTTTGGAGACCCTGTGACAGTGTGCTCTATTCCTGTGTAGTGCTGTTCCCTACGCTAATACTCAACTAGTTTATGGTAGCGCTCAAAACAGTCACCGATGCAAAGACCAGGCTGGTCAAAACAGGAGGGGCACTTAAAACGGGTGTCAAGCCTGTATCCGCGTCGTCTGCAGACATGACATCTTTTTTTGGGGGGTACCAGGGATGGCATGTGGAAAATGCCGTCCATGCAGCCGGCTCACTGCATTTGGATTGGGAAGATGAGGTGCAGCACCATCTGGAAACAGAAAGGCTGTGACGATCTCCTCCTGGAATTTAAGGAGAGATCCAATCAGTCCTGATGCATTGTATAGCACATAAGCGATCAGTATAGTCAATTGGAATAAATATATAGACACTTTTTTATACCAGCGCCTGGTCTTATGGGCAATTAGGTACGGTGCCAATAACTGGTCGTTGAGGTCCCCCCCTCCCATATTTGTGGACACAGAGGGGTTACTCCACAACATCAGTCCCTGTTTGAATTTGGATGGTCGTATCTGCGTGAATGGAGGAAAAAACGAAAAACATTCTTTGTATCCCTCCACTTAACCACAAGCAAATTACTACTTCTCAAGCAGGTTCTCTCCCCCTGTCTAAACAAGTAATAGGAGCAAGGCCAGGCTCTGAGTCTCGTATGTACCATAAAATCCTAGATGGAAAGTCAAAAAAGTCTACATGCAGGGCAGCACTCCTAGGGAAGAAGCCATTTCCAGATACTGTAGAAACACAAAAGAGAAGGCGCCTCTGGGTGCAGACATATAAAAATTTATTACAAGAACACACATGTACAATGGGCAACTCACATGTACAAAGAAATATGCAGGCACTTCTGTGGGGGATCAGCGACCCTAGCAGCTGAAGAGTAATGAATGCAGGCACAGTCTGCTGAGTCCGCGAGATGCACACCATCCAGGGGAGAGCCGGGATCCTGACCGGATGTGTCGGCGCTGGCTATCTGTGCAGAGTCTGGAGCGCGGAATGACAGCGTCGGGGTGTGCCTACGTCACAACTATGCGACACGTTTCTGAGCGTGCAGCCTGTGATGGAAAAAACAGGCGCGCTCTTTTATCAGGCATGTCGTGCTGGGTCCTGCTTCCTCTATTTATATTAGCCAGGAGCAAACATCAGCAGGTAGCTAACTAAAACTGCAACTGCGCCCCCCAGTGATCAATAGAAAAATTGCAATAACAGAATTTTACACCTTAATCGAGTAGGTAAAATAAAAATCAATTAATTGATAATGATAAAAATTTAAACATAAAAATGAAGATTAGAGGGAGCATATTCAGCAATTAATTACTGGTAGTAGGTTGGTAAAAAGTACAATAACATTACATGTACAAACAATAGTTAAAAAATCTGTTAGATTGGTAAGGATTAAAATTAAAATTGAAGAAGACATAATCAGCAACTATTAGAATGACGGTCAGTTGGTCAGTATGTAAATTCAATAAATTATGATGTATGATACAAAATGATGATTTGTACAATCAGCTAAAATGAAGAATGATCTATAAATGAAAATAAAATAAAAATAAAATTAAAATAAAACATAATAAATAAAAATAATAAAAATATATATATAATATATCATATATACAAATATAAAAAAAAAAATTAAATAATACTAGTAGGACGTGTGTGTTCAACAAAATTGTTGGTATAATATGTCGAAGCCCCTCCTAAGTTGGCTGACATATATACCAGCATTAGTGATATACCTGAAGAAAAAGTCACAACTGGTAAACATAATAAATATAATAAATGGGTCTGATGATAAAGGAAAAGGTGCGGGGGGGGGAGGGGAAAGTTCAAGTGTTGACTATGTTCCTCAACATACTCACTGTTAGATGACCCGCCACCCCCTCGGAAATCAGCATACACACATGTAAAAAGAAGCAGAGAAGATCCAGCACCTGAAGGCAAACACATTATAAATTCTATAAATAAAAGAGAAGGGAAGGTATCATAATACGGGAGCTATCTCAATTCCTTCGTTGAGGCCTCCAGGTGAAAGAACATCCAAATTATAAATCCAGAACGTCTCTCTGGAGCAGAGCCTACTGAAACGCTCCGCCTCAGAGAGAAATCTCGAGATCTGCTCAATTACCCAAACTTCCAGTCCCTCTGTGGATTGATCATGAAATTCAGCGAAATGGCGAGGGACACTGTGAATATCTTTGCCCTTTTCCACTAATCTCCTGTGTTGGCCAAAATGCTGTCGCAGTGGGCGAATCGTTCGAACGACATAGATCAACCCACAGGGACAGGTGAGGGCATAAACCACATAATCTGAAGAACAGTTGAAAAAACTGTCCAACTCATATGTCCTGCCCTTATAGCAAAAGCATTTTCGTCCATGTTTTACAAACTGGCAGTTTTTGCACAGTGCTTTGTGGCACTGATACATACCTACCAGAGGTATGAGAACCAGAGGGTTGGGGTCTGGGTGCAAAGGTTTAATTTTGCTAGGAACAATCTTATATTTAAGATTAGGTGCTTTTCTATAGGTGAACCTGGGGCGATCTGGTAGAAGGGAGCCTCCCCCTGTCTAAGTCGGGATTCTACCAGCCATTGGGGGAAGCCCCGGCGATTAGATCGCACAGTGCCACATGTGCTAATTTGATGATCCAACAGATGACTAAAAAGTGTCACGCTTGAGTAGTAATTGTCCACATACAAATGGTACCCCTTTCTTTCTGGTGACACCAAGCTCCACTCGATTTTACCAGCCCTCCCTAGGTAGTCTGGGCATCCTTCCGGCTCTACGTGACTATCTTTTCCCTCATAAAACATAAAGTTATATGTATAGCCTGTGGCCCTGTCACAGAGCTTATACAACTTGACCCCGTATCTGGCACGCTTGCTGGGGAGGTACTGTTTGAAAGCAAGACAGTCAGAAAATTGAATCAGGGACTTGTCTATGCAGACAACCTAGTTGGGAATAAACAGTGCTGCAAATTGGATGTTTAAGTGGTTTATGAGGGGCCGAAATCTGTAGAGCTGATCGTATTCAGGGTCACCCCGTGGACGACAGAGTTCATTTTCGTTGAAGTGCATAAACTGCAGGATCTGCTCGTATCGTGCCCTAGCAGAGAACATGGGCATATGGTGAATTGGGTTAGTGGACCAATATGACAGCAACTCAGATTTTTTTATGTATGCCCATGAGGAGGGTAAGGCCCAGAAAGGTCTTAAATTCGGAAACCGTAATTGGTTTTCAATCTCTGGCAAGTGACAAATGGGGATTAGCGGCGATGAATTGACCAGCATACAAATTGTTTTGGTCCACAATAGATCTATAGAGATCTTCGGTGAAAAACAGCGAATAAAAATCAATGGCCGTAAAATCAACTGTTTCCACCTGAATTCTGGGTTGGCCAGTGAATGGGGGCAGTACGAGTGCTGCATCAGTGGTGGGTTGCCAATCTGGGTTTGCAAGCACAGCAGGAAGGGCACTGTGGGCCTGTCTTTGTTGTCTTCGTGGCTGCGGGAGACTACTTGTGCTAGCCACACCAGCTTGAACTGCACTTATGGGACTCGCCACGTCACCACGTGTTACTGTAGTGCTGGTTTGTCTATGACCAGGGTGTACTAGGCCGCTTGTGCTTGCCAGGTCACCAGAAGGAGTAGCGGCGCTAGTACTGGGTCTGCTCCATACGAGAGCCCTGCGGTCCTTGCACCTCAGTGACAGCAGAATGGGATTGGATATGCCTGACCTTAGCAGGGACCACAACTCCGTCGTCAGAGCTATCTAATATGCTGCTGTCTACGGGTTTGAATTCTTAGTCTGAATCTGACAGTGGAGCTTCCCCAACGCTCTCGTCTGTCATACTCAGCATCGCGTAGGCCTCTTCACTAGTGTATCTCGGATTGAACATTTTGAGCTCTAAATTTATAGGTACACTAGTGTGACTCACAGGCAAAAAAGCGCACCTGGTTGTTAGAGCCTGTTTCAAGTCGCTACCAAAATCCCTGTCAACTTTCGTAGGGATCAGGCGCGATCTCTGCGACCGCTGCAGATATGCGTATTGTGTTTTGTAAGTGTCAGTGATCTATTAGATACTGCACTTGGGAGGGCTGGGCTGGACGGAGGGGCTAAACGCAGGTACTAGCAGGTATCTGGGCTGATCCTGCTAATGCTGTGTTTTTTAGAACACTAATCTAGTGGGGGCGCTAATCTAGATCTGATCAGATCTTATATTGATCTTTTCAGATAAAATATACTACAAACTGACCTATCTAGGTGTATGCATGCGTGTCAGAGTACTTGTACTAATCTGACCCTGCCGTGGATGGACGCTGACGCTAACGGACGCTAAAATGTAACTGAGGTCACTGTTGGGCGACCAGGGGTTAAAACCTATAAAAGGTATATAAAATAATATACGGCGGTTAATCTAAGGGGAGTAAAAACGATCTATCTAGCAAGTGTCACCGTGACACTTATACAGTGATCACAGGTGACAGTGAGCAATCAAGGGGTTAAAAACTTTATTGAGGGGGGTAAGGGGGGTATTTATACCTACCTAGGCCTACTACTACCTACCTTAACACTGATTAGTGTCACAAGTGACACAAGGACAGCGAACAGTGAACGTTCTGATCGCTGCACTCAGTGACACAGTGACAGGGTGTGACAGGAGTAAAGGGGTTAACTGAGGGGGGAGCGATCAGGGGGTGGAAAGTGTGGCTATGTGTACCGTGTGTTAGTGTGCTGTTGGTGCACTCATGTTTAGATGTCCACTCTCCCTCTCTGGAAAGGAAAATGAGGAAGAGAGGGAGAGGGACATCACTTCCCCTGTCTGTGTTTACATTCCACAGACAAAGGAGGCATTCCATTTCCCAGGCTCGAACAGCAGGTATAGACCAAAAATCATTGGTCTGTTCCTGTAGATTGATCGGTCCTCTAGTGAATCGGACGTGCCCCCTAGGTGCGCCCATGAGTGCCGCTTATAGTTGGTGATTTGCGGGACACTGCCACACTGCAGCAAAAAAAAGACGCAACGCTGTCCGGAACCGGTTAAGCAATGCCTATGTAATGTTGAGATCTATGGACCCCAAATTGCATCAAAGTCAGACCAAAGTAGTGCAGGGACTACTTTGAAGTCTCTGCGACTTGAAGTCACACAGATATTAATGGTACTCATTTGAAATCATGGGGTATGACTTGGCAGGCGATTTTGCAGTCCCAAGTGGCAGGACAACTCGCACAAATGTGAAAGGGGCCTTAGAGTGCGAATTTGATGTGACTTTGGGTGCAGAGTTGATCCAACGTTACACTTTCGGGATCAAAGTTGCATCAAAAGTCGCAAATTCCAGCTACACTGACGCCCCCCCCATATGTGTCCTATGGTCAGCTCCTCCCATCCTGTATATGCCCACTGGCTACACAGGAACAGTGTCCCTCCCTGGAAGTGATGTCATTAGCTTTCAGTAACCACTCCCACTGACTGATTTTACTCTCAGGAGGAAGTAGAATTGAAGTCATGTGACGGCACTGGATACTACAAAATAAAGGTAGAAAAACTGGGAATTTTTTGCATTTTGAGGCATAAGGATGAACTTAGCTCACATTAATGATTGCAGGGGAGAATTTAAGTGTTAGGGTGGACTTCCATTTTAAGATCAATCTGACACTGCTTGTTGCTCAAGAAAACCCTAGGAGCCTACATTTTCTCATTTGCACCAAATTTTAATGGTCTCCTGAGAAGGCAGAAGATTAGAACACCTCAATGGCACTAAAGAAACAGGTATGAGCACAGCATAATCAGGAGAAATCTCAGTAGCTGAGTTCCTTAACCACTTCAGCCCCGGAAGGCGGAATTGCGCGGTCGTGCGACGTTGTACCCAAACAAAATTGATGTCATTTTTTTCCCCACAAATAGAGCTTTCTTTTGGTGGTATTTGATCACCTCTGCGATTTTTATTCTTTGTGCTATAAACAAAAAAAGGGCAACAATTTTGAAAAAAAAAAACAATATTTCTTACTTTTTGCTAAAATACATATCCTAAAAAAAAACTAATTTATTCATCAGTCTAGGCCGATATATATTCTTCCTCATATTTTTGGTAAAAAAACCCCAAAAAACGCAATCAGCGTATATTGATTGGTCTGCGCAAAAGTTGCCACGTTTACAAACAATGAGAATTAATTTATGATGTTTTTATTTATTTATTTATTTTTACTAGTAATGTCGGCAATCTGCGATTTTTAGCGGGACTGCGGTATTGCAGTGGACATGTCAGACACTTTTGACAATTTTTTGGGTCCAGTGGCACTTATACAGCGATCAGTGCTATGAAAATGCACTGATTACTGTATACATGTCACTGGCAGGGAAGGGGTTAACACTAGGGTGTGACCAAAGGGTTAACTGTGTTCCCTGGAATGTGTTACTAGCTGTGTGGGGGCTGGGCTGACTGGGGTGATTGCTGCTCCCTTATACAGATAACATACGATCACACTCTTTCTCCCCTGCCAAAACGGGGATCCGCTTGTTTGCATTAGCGGTCCTTGTTCTGTCAATGCAGGGCAGCGATCACGGGTAGCCGGCGGACATCGAGTCCACCCTACCCACTCCCTGCCCCCACTACACAATGAGTGTGCGAGCGCGTGCAGCCGCCATCTGGTGACAGCGGTTCGCGATATCGAGCCAGACTGCCGCCGTCAAGTGATGGTGGGCGGTCGTTAAGTGCTTAAAATCCTTTTCAGAAATGGCCAGTCATTACACCTAATGAGATGTCTAACCCTTTGAAGGATTTGTTTTCCTTCAATCATTTTTTATTATAATCATTTATAATACTTAATAATTAAAAAATAACCTATAATACTGCATAGACCACAAGCAAATTAATTATTCGATTATCTAGTTCAATCATTAAAAAGTGTAATAATTGCTATTTCAATCTATTGTGAAAGGGGGTATGGTTTTTGTAAGAGTGAAACCATTCACCTTACACACTTCCCAACAAATACATTAAATTGGATGTAAACCCTCACATATACCCAGTGAAGTGAACAGCCTCAGATGATACACAGAGATGACACAAACCTCCCTATATAAGTCTTACATTTATATCTTCTGTCTTCACCTTGATATGTTGTTTAAAAAATGCACATTCTGTTAGATTTTCCACTTCCTCCTTCCTATCTGGGAGGGGTTGATAGCTAGACACTGTGAGACACTGTGGGAAAGCTGATTGGAGGAAAGGCACACACCCCCTCCCCACACATGCAGAGCCCTGACTCTGTTTTGTTAAGCAGTCTGCTAATCTATTTTTAGCAACCTCCCACGACTCTAATTTCTATGTCCCCACTACCAGAACTTGTGAGAACTTATTAGGCTGATAACAGAGCTACTGAGGACGAGACAGCTACAGGACATAGCTCTTTGAAGAGAGATAACAGCTGGGATATGCCCAGCTCAAATGTCATGAATCCGGTTTATATCCACTTCAAACATTTTCTCCTTTAAACTTAGGTAAAAAGATAAAAAATGTGTCCACTGGTAAAGCAGCAGCTGGGAGCTATGAAGGTTGAGACTAATAATGACAACCACAAAAATAAATACATTTACATTACTAACTTTGGCTGAATTATCCTTTATCTCCTGGAATGCACAGGGGATGAATTCCAAAATTAAGAGATCCTAGGTCTTTAATTCTTCTAAAAAGTATACCCCCCCAGGAGCCACACCAGAGAATTCTGGGGCTTACAAAAGCCTGGGTGGGTGCACACTACCAGTCTACATAATTTAGCTATGCCTGAGGGTTAAAGTGTTATTAAACCTACAACAGTAAAATCTGCCTGTATATGCAGAACAGCATGCTTGTTATACTCAATGGGGAGCTTAAGGGGTTAACCCTCTGCATTGTGTAAAAAGGCTCTTTGATCCTGTATGGACAGATCCTTCCCCTCCTCCTCTCTTTTAGCAAAGCTAGATAATACATAGTGAGGGTAGTAAAGCTGCACATGCTCAGTTTGGTCTCTATTGCTGGAGAGAACATTTCCTTGTTCTCAGAGCTAGCCAGGTCACGTGATATTGACATCACACATGTGGACGTGTATACAGGCTGTAGTGGAAATCCCCTCCTATCTGAAAACTGAGCGCTCTGCAGACCCTGCAGTTTATCATGTGACTGTGGTATACAGATCAGCGAAAAAGGTATACGGTGTTTTAATGTAAAAAGAAGAATTATAAGCTGTGGGCACTGTGTGTGTGTGTGTGTGTGTGTGGGGGGGGGGGGGGTTGGGGGGAGCAGATGAACTATTTTTGTATTACTGTGTTTAGTAACACTTTAAAGCGGTGTTCCGGCCAAAATTCTACTTTTAAGACAAAAATACCACTTTAAAAGTCATTCTTAGTGTATTATAATAAAGGTATGCTGTATACTGAGGTTTGTTTATCATGTTAGCAGCATTGATTTCTTACCTTATAAAATTACAGCAGACCGTGGCCATCTTCTGTGTGGGCATCTGAAGCCAGAGTGTATCTCTTCCTGTATTTCCTTCTGTCTCTCTTTCCATCATGCACCTGCAAATCTCGCACATGCTCAGTGCTGTGCAAGCTGTATAGTAGCAGAGTTAGAGGAAGTTGCTGCCCCTTAGCTATGGAAACCTCTTTTCCCCCTCCAGAAAGCAGGAAATTTCACAGCATACACCAGCACTGTACATCAAGTTTTCCAGAAAGCTCTTTCAAGAGTAATACCTTTTAAAAATTACTGCAAAACACAATATTATCACAGAATGTAATTGTAATTCTTATTTCACACATTTTTTCTCTATCCCGTGCTCATATGCAAATATTAGACATATATATTGTGACAGCAGGCAGGTAAAAACGCCTGGTTGCGTTCAAGATGGCAGGTACATTTGTCCCAGGTTTAAAACATATACAGATTTTTACCACTAGGGGGAGTGCTGGGGGTCTTGCAGGGGTAGAGGTAATGAGCCCAGCTGAGTTGAGCTGGCTCATTAAAGTGGATATAAACCCGAAAAAAAAAATTGAATTAATAATTCTGCCTGGTAGAGTATAGCATGTCATGTTATCTGTGCCCAGTCTTGCCACAAAGAGTTAATCCAACTGTGAGTAATGAGCTTATCTTTTTTCAGGAAGAGAAAGTCAGACTAACAGGGAAATACACAGTCGATCCGCCCCTTGCTCTGTGAGTGACAAGCAATTTGCTTATCTCCTTCACACAGCAGAGAAAGTTTTACACTCCCCCCTCCCTCCCTCCCTCCCTCCCTCCTCAATGTCTCAGTATAGAGGTGGGTGGGGAGGCTTGTGACATCACAACTCCACCCACCAAACCCCAGTAAACACAGACACCCACTGATTTCAGAGTTTTACAGAGCTGCTAGTGCTTACAGGAAGGACATTTGAAAGGTAGGGATAGATACAGGAGTCTTGCATGTATATATACATTAATACTGTGTCATTAGTTTATACTGGGTGGGTGGTGGGTTTACATCCACTTTAAGGCCTTTTCATAAACTCCCAGCAGGCATAGGGTAGTGCTCCACCCTGGAACCAGTTTCTGTGTCAATAGACTGGGGAGCTTTACACCAAAATCCTGTGCGGTAAGCCCAAGCCTGTGTGGTTGATTATAGGAGATAGGTGATAGGTGTAGCACAAGGCTGCACCTAGCTGGCAGTCAGGGAAACCTACAAGTTTAGTAAGTGGCCAAGTTGGCAAGGCTTTATTTTGATGTTGGTTTTCGTTTTGCTGTTTTTCTACAACTGTATATAGTGTAAATAAACCGCATTTGTGTTTTCATCTACAACTGCTGTTTTGCTGTGCCTGTTTTGTGTAGTGAACCCTTCCAGGGGGTCACACACACACGCTGCCGAACTAACCCCCTTACCATATATATATATATATGTGTGTATATATATATATATATATATATATATATATATATATATATATATATACACACACAAAATAAATATATATATATATATATATATATATATATATATATATATA
>BLSH010367049.1:672512-702095 GCA_018402905.1 Glandirana rugosa
CTCTGTCGGTTGAGATTAACTAATCATGGACACAAACTTAAATTCATTTAGAGAGAAATTTCTACAAACCAAATCAAGTCACGTTATGAACAAACCGTAAATAAAAAGCACCACAAAACACCTTCGACCCTACGACAGGGTAAACATACGTCCAAAGCAGACCCAACAGTTGTCCACACTGCCCTTCTCCTGCGCAGTCTTTGAGGAAGAGGTGGATTATTGCAGGGCAGCTCAACACAACAAACTGGCTTAGACAACCTCCTAATCTCAGACTGCAGAGCACAAACCAAGGAATTTAGACAGGCAATGTCATCATGTAGACTAGAAACCTGCATACAAATGGGACAGCATCCCAGCTTCCACAAAACACCACGAAAAATAAATGCCAAACAAGTATTGCACTGAACTAAACCAAACATCTTTAAAGAGAGATTTACTTAAATTCAAACACAGGTACTAATCAATTAGAGTTGGCTGTCTCCAAGCTCCTGCTGCTTTCAAACTACTCTTTGTTCAAAACTATGCACTTTTGTCCTACTGCACTTCTGTACTGCTGCAATTGGAAAGAGCAACTATCAAGCGTAAACTCTACAAGAGTTGCTTACCTTCTTAAATACAACACTAATTAAGCACCAATTTGGTCAACAGCCCACCTCTATTACATATGCTAATTGACAACACCCAGTATTCAACACCTCAACAGCACTTAGCAAACAAACACTAATAACAACACAGCCAAAATACCAATGTTAACAAGCAAACAATTTAAGAAAAGCAATTTGAAATACTTTAAGGAAACTAGAAATAATTTAAACGTACTGTATCCAACTACTGTTTGTTCAAAACTATGCACTTTTGTCCTACTGCACTTCTGTACTGCTGCAATTGGAAAGAGCAACTATCAAGAGTAAACTCTACATGAGTTGCTTACCTTCTTAAATACAACACTAATTAAGCACCAATTTGGCCAACAGCCCACCTCTATTACATATGCTAATTGACAACACCCAGTATTTAACACCTCAACAGCACTTAGCAAACAAACACTAATAACAACACAGCCAAAATACCAATGTTAATAAGCAAACCATTTAAGAAAAGCAATTTTAAATACTTTAAGGAAACTAGAAATAATTGAAACTTACTGTATCCAACTACTGTTTGTTCAAAACTATGCACTTTTGTCCTACTGCACTTCTGTACTGCTGCAATTGGAAAGAGCAACTATACATGAGGATGTACAGATGCCTGATCACACAAAGCTGCTATTTTCATACCTATTGTAGTATACTAAGAAACCCTTCATTAGGCTGGATTTTCACCTATGCATTTTAGGGCCTTTTGCATTTTGCAGATTTGCACTACAGAACGTGTTTCATAGGAAAGCATGTTAAATGGACTGCAGTGCAAATCTGCAGAGGTGTGAATCCAACCTTACTGGAAATGTTCCCTACCACATACAGCGTCCTCCTGAGAATTTTTCATCAATGCTGTTCTACCTATGTATAAGCTGACTTGTATGAGTAGGAACTGTTCTGATCAGGTTTAGTTGCCATGGATGGGAAGCTACAGTATACAATTGTTTTGTACCTTGTTATGTATGCCATGTATGACCATAAAGAAAACCTACACCTTTAAAAAAAATATTCATTGATTGTGTTTGTTATGAAAAAATGTGATGTCTTCTCAGTGAAACAATCTTTAATTTATTAATGTGAATGAAGGTTTATAATGTCTTTACAAGATGCATTCACTTATACTTACAGTATATTGTAGAGCCATGGTGCCCAACCTGCGGTCCTTCTAGCGTGTCCACACTCTCTTACTCTCATTAGCTCTGCTGTTTCTGACAGTCCTCTCAAGTATTACATATATTTAACATTATGTACAGTCCTTTGGTGATGTCAGAAGTCACATTTGAGGCCCCCTTTGGCTCATAAGTTGACAACCACCATTGTAGAGTCTCTTTCCTAGCAAGAATAACTTGTATGTTCTCTTTTTTGAGAAGGAGCATAAAGTTTTTATAAGTCACAGATTTATTAAGATTTTACCTTCCAAGGGCATCAAAATGTACACAGTTGGTTTGAATTTGACTCCAGCAAATAAATATTTATCCTTCCGTAGAAACAGCTCCACAAGCTGATTAACACAGGATTGTAGATAACGTGTATCCAACTTGTAACATTTCCTGGCCAAACTGGCAGCTGTAGGTCCCGTTTACACCAGGAAGGTCTGTTGTGGTTGATGCTCTGTATGCTGTGTTAATTTAAATTGACTGCCTAACACACCACCATAGACCAAAAATGAAACCTACAGAATTATTGCTAGAACAGCACACCCCAATGTACGGGGTAGTGCTTTACTACACAATGTGCTGCAACACAGGTGCATTGTTAAGGTGTATTGGGTTGCCATTCAAATCTAAGCTCTGGCTTCTGCTGATCTTTTAGCTTCCAGGCCTAGTTTGCACCAGACAGCTTTATGCATTGCCTAGCAGCAAGTTCTTTTAGGATCTTGTACTTTTAAAGCCCTATTCCCCACACTCCCGCTGAGGAGATGTCTTTTGCTAGTACAGAATCTGCTTGTCACAGTTCTAGGCATACCAACAACACAAGGTCATTCTAGGGGATGTCTTTTTTGTGGATTTTTTTGCAAAAACTTGAACAGGAGAGGATTTAAGGTCTTAGGATACTCCAAAATTATAGTAGAAATCAACAGCAGGTCAAGCTTCTTACAAAATCCTCTTGAAACAGACATGACTGGAGGGAACAGGGAATGGCCAGTAATTCTAGGTCTCTGTAATAGTAGGCCCAGTCCAACCAGGAAATCCTGGCACCCAATCCCCTCTAGCACATGCATATGTGAATGTCCATAACAAGGTTTTACTCACAATATCCTAGGACAGCTGTCTGCCAACCAGCTTCCATATGACACACTCCAGTGAGGGAGACAAAGATCTTTCTCCAGACAAGAATCCAAGATGATGCCCTCTAGTAAAGATCATTTTAGCATTTCTTCCCCAGGCCCTCAGCCCAGCACTTGCTGAACTCCAAATTGCAACTCCAGTACACAGGCTCCATCCCAGGGGCTTAGCCAAGAAACACTCTGAGCAGGTCTCCCAAACATTTATCACCTCCTTCAGCCACCTTTTGGGCGCCCCCTCCCAGGGATTAGCAAAGGTCTGATAAATATTCATAATTCAGTGGTTGATCCTCCTATACTACATTCTGGAAGCTTCTTCCAGAAGCAAGAATGATCAACCACCAAGCTTAGGAAAACCTGACCAGACCAAAAAACAGATCGCTACTCCACTAAGTACAGTGGAGCCAAAAAACTAAATTTCGTTTTTAGTGCCGAACTTTTGGCAGTGCGCTATATTCACAGAGATGCTTTATAACAATTGGTTTAAATGGCTTAAGTATGAGAATCTACAGTATATACTGTATTTTTAGAGGAGCACAATAAAGTAAAATGTGCCTGGTGTTCTTGATGATGGTGCTTCACACATGAGACTGACAGCACAGAGAATCACAAAAGTTGCCCTGAACTTGCCACAAACTAACCTGACATAAACCATTTGGTTGATGTCATAAAAACAGTGACAGCAGAAAAAGTAGTCCATTGAGTCTACCCAGTTTTTTTTTCTTTTGTTTTTTTGTTTTGTTTTACTTTTTTGTTAATTTTATTGTCTGACTATAGATCTATGTTTATCCCAAGCATGTTTGAAGCCATTTACTGTTGACTGTCTCACTACCTCTGCTGGAAGTTTATTCCAAGCATCAACTACCCTTTCAGTAAAATGATACTTTCTAAGATTAGTTTTGAACTTTCCTCCAGTTTGAGGTCATGTCCCTGTGTTCTTGATTTTGGTTTCATATGGAAAAGACTGCCTTCCTGAACCTTATTCACCCCCTTGATTTATTTAAAGGTTTTAATCATGTCTCACCTTTCCGTTCTTTCCTCCAGACTGTACATTTTAAGTTCCTGAAGTCACTCTTGATAAATTTTATCCCCCAAACCTTTCACCGTTTTTCGATACCCGTCTCTGCAATCGTTCTATTTTATCAATATCTTTGTGTAAGTGAGGACTCAAGAACTGGACACAATATTCTAAATGAGGTGTCACTATATAGGGGAATCAGAACCTCCTTCCTCCTGCTAGTGATTTGTCTAGTGATGCATCCTAGAATTCTATTTGCTTTTCCCACTGCCTGGTTACACTGTTTGCTCATTTTGCAATCTGAAATAAGCACCCCAAATCTTTTACTTCTGTATTGCTGGCTAACGCTGTACCACCAATGTTGTACTCTCTCAGGGGATTTGTTTTCCCTATGTACATTTTTTTACATTTAAAAATATTGAACTGCAGTCTCTACTGCTTTGACCAATCTTCTAGCAATGCCAAATCATGTTAAATGTTACAGAAACCTCCAGGGATCTCAACCATTTTATACACCTTTGTATCAACAGCAAAAAGACATACCTTGCCCAACAAACCTTTTGTTATATCACTAAGGATACTTTCATATTGCAGTGGTGACCCCGCTAGTTTTAGTGGAGTTTCACCAGCGATATGGCTCCGATATGCAGGCAGGAGCGCGCCGCTTTTAACCCTCCACAAGAGGTTAAAAGCACTTGCCATTGATTTCAATGGCAGGGGTGGTAGAGGAGCGGTATACACCCAAAGATGCTGCTTGCAGGACTTTTTGTAATGTCCTGCAAGCGCACCGCCCCAGTGTGAAAGCATTCTGGACTTTCACATTGGGGTGGATTGGGGGGGATTTTTGAGGCGCTTTACAGACGCTATTTTTAGCTAAATACCGTCTGTAAAGCACCTCAGTGTGAAAGGAGCCTTACATATAGATTAAATAGAACAAGACCTAGTACAGAGCCTTGTGGTACCCCACTAGTGACTGGTCTCTGTTCTGAATGAACCCCATTTACAGACACATTCTGCTATCTATCCTTTAGCCAGCTGCATATCCACTGAACCACCCAAGGGTCAAGGCCTAGCTTGTACAACTTTTGTATTACATCATTATGTTGAACTGTATGAAATGCCTTGCTGAAATTAAGATATGCCAAAGCACCACCCTGGTCCAAAACATTGGTAATATGGTCACAAAAATTCAGTCAGATGAGTCTGACATGATCTGCCCTCAGTAAAACCATGCTGCTTTGGGTCCAGCAAGTTGCGTATTTTTAAGTGATCAATTATCCTTCTTTTCAGGAGTGACTCCATTAATTTGACTACAACTGATGTTAAACTCACTGGCCTATAATTGCCAGCTTCTACCTTGCTTCCCTTCTTGTGGACAGGTACAATATTAGCTGTCCATCAGTCATGGGGAACTTCTCTTGTTAGAAGATATTGATTAAAAAGAATTGTTAATAGTCCAACAACTATATCGCAAAGTTCTCTTAAAACTCTGGGATGGATCCCATCAGGGCCCATTGCTTTATTAAGCTTTAACCAAGCCAGTTCCTCTGCTACCTCTCCAGAAATCCTAGAAATGAACCAATATCATTCTCCAACTTGTCATTGTTAGTGCAATTTATTTCTGAG
Source organism: Glandirana rugosa (assembly GCA_018402905.1). Lineage (NCBI taxonomy): Eukaryota > Metazoa > Chordata > Amphibia > Anura > Ranidae > Glandirana > Glandirana rugosa. The sequence continues at coordinate 678,079 of BLSH010367049.1, forward strand.
AAGAATGAACAGAAGTAATTGTTGGAATGGTTTGATACATCCTGGTCTCCCTCAACATACTGTATGTGTTGTGCCCGGTTTTCATTTTAGTGATCCCATTGTATTTTTTCCTTCTATCACTAATGTACAAAAATATATTTTATCTTCAACATTTATGTATCTCCAACCAAGATAGTGTCCAATGCCAACCAACAGGTGCACGTAATACGGTACCAACAAAATTGACACGTATTGTAATACACCCTTCACAAGCAAAGCAACACTGCTACAACCATCTATGGAAATCACAGTCCTGCAGAATTATGCCAGAGAGCCACGAAACAAGAAAGAATAAAACAATCAGGGGAGCTATCATCTCAGATCAAGCAGGCGAGTGTTCCAAGTTAATATCTAACAGTAGTCCAAGTTTTTTTTTTCGTTTTGGGTAGTATGAGGAAGAGCTGCAAAACTTATATCTTTCATTGTCTCTGTTTTGGGAGACCTCCTTACTTCCTGTCCAACTGATGGGTGTTAGACTGGACAGGAACTGAGACAAAATCTCCCCACTTGATGTATATTTGTTGGGTATCTGACTGTCAGAGATACCACATGCAGGCATCCAGCAAGGGTGATCAGATCAGTTGGCTGCCCCTTAAGGAATAAGGATCAGATGAATAAGTAAAAAATATGTTTATTAAGAAAATGACACACATCCAATATCAACACCAGTAAATGAAATCAAGCAAGTGGAAAGTAAATGTAACAAGAAAACCCAAGTAATAACCTCGCTAACTATACCTAACTAACTAAATACAGGTAGGGGGAACGCACATGAGCAGACAGGCAGAGACAAGGGGAGCAGGAAGCCAGATAGTGGCAGCAGGAAGCAGGTTCCAGGGGACAGGTGTCCGGATCAGGGAATTTGGAACAGGAGCGGATCAGGCTCAGGCAGGGACATGGCTTGCAGGAAATTACTGAAGCCCCGAGCCTCAGTGAAGGGTGGGCTATATATTCCCAGCAGTCCATATTAGGTGCAGCCTAATTACCTGTATGTCCATCTGCTGGGAGCACCCGCTGGTGGCCACCAGAACGACACCATTTGGTGTTAAAAACAACAGTGCCAACAGCAGGTGACCCAAGCAATGACACAGGTCTTGACACTGACAGAACAGAAAGTGTCGGAATACCCCCCTCCCCTTGGGGATAGAGGTAGAAAAAAGTGTGAAGGGTCTAGAAACTCTGTTAGGATTTCTTTGCTATCTACGTTGTCAATATGAGGTATTTAGCCCAATTTCCCGTCCAGATGGCAGCTGTCAGACAGAATAGGAAATGATAGGGAATTTCTTCTTCTGGCCAAAGATGGTCTTTGAAGCTTTTTAGAGGCTTTAACCTAGCAGAAGACAATTGCTATGCACAAAGAAATAGAAGAAGAAAAGGAAAGAAAGGAATACAAACCAAAACTCATGTACCATGGCCTTCTTATTAATAATCTGATACAAACATATTCATATAGAGCACCACATATTACCACCGCAAGCTTAGCCAGGATCATCCCTGTAGTAGCCTATCCCTGGTGCGGAGCAAGACCTGGGGTATCTAGCCATGGCCGCCACATTGAGAAAAATTTCTTAGATACATTTCTGTGTTGATAAGTGAGTTTTTCACATATTAACATAGTGTTAATACGAAACAATTTTGGGCAACTCCAAATCATATGTAACAGGTCGCCGTTATCTCTCTCATGCTTTGGACATAATAGCGAGTTTCTATTTCCCCTCTTGTGTAATTGAACCATTGTCCTGTATGCTCTATGGCAGGGATATGCAATTAGCGGACCTCCAGATGTTGCAGAACTACAAATCCCATGAGGCATAGCAAGACTCTGACAGCCACAAGCATGACACCCAGAGGCAGAGGCATGATGGGACTTGTAGTTTTGCAACAGCTGGAGGTCCGCTAATTGCATATCCCTGCTCTATGCAATAAATATAGATAACAGAGGTTTTGAGATTCTGAAACCGACACTAGCGGGGTGGAGGCTAAGCACAGCTGCCATTGCTCCCCATCTATAGGCCCCAAGTCTCTTTTCCAGCCTTTCCTGCAGAGGAGCATGGATGCATCATGTGTAGAGTGTAATAGAATAGAGTACACCCTATAAATCATACCCTTTTTGTCTGTTTCCAGCAGAACATCAGACATCAGAGGGTGGTCAGTAGAAGTAAGCAAAGTGGAACAAGCTTGAATCTGTAATGCGTGTCTAAATTGTAGATATTTGTAAAACTGACTTCTGGGGAGGGCAAATTCTGTCTGCAATTCTAGAAAGGATGTAAGCGTCAGACCTTTATATAGTTAGCTGATATACAGAATGCCTGCCCTTTCCCAGCCATGAAAGTCTTGTAGCTTAAGGAGTTCTTCATAGTTAACGTTACGCCATATGGGAGTATGAGGGCAGTAATCCCATACAATCAAGGTGTTTTTAACATACGACCACAGGGTCTTTAATAAAATAACTTTTGGGAGGTTAGATTGTAAGTGGGACAAACCTGCTTCCATTGTTATTTACTTTGTTCATGAACACCACATAATCATACATATCTGTGGTCATTAGGCCTCATACACACGGACGTTTCTTAAAAAATAAACAAAACGTCGGGCCCGACGTCAAGGAAAAAAAAGCAGCGTTTTTCGGCGTTATGCATCGGCGTTAGTGAGCGCTAGTGAGCGTCGGCGTCAATAGGCGTTTTTAAAAAAAAAAAATCATCCCTCTGCTATTTTTCAACGTAGAAACGTCGGCGTCAAAAAACGCCGGTTAACGCCGGTACGGCGTTAGTGAGCGTTTTGCGGTGTCAAAAAACGCCAAAACGTTACAGCCTCAGAATGCGCTGGCCATGGGTTCTAGTTTCAGCTCACTAACGCCGTCGCCATCTACAGCTCAAAAACATCTGCGTTTTTATGGGGCCATTGACTAACATGGAGAGCTGCAAAAAACGCCAGAAAACGCCGGCGTCAAAAAACGTCCGTGTGTATGAGGCCCTAAAGTTAAACCACCTGTGCAAACATTGCAAATTATTTTACTTTTTTGGCACCATCAATGACCCCCCCCCCCCACTAACACTGTTACAAAAATTGAACATGCCCCACAAGTCCCCCACTCTCTTTCTATCCCCCAATCCTCCAAGTGTATGCTCCTCTAATCATACCCAGTACTACACCCTTACAAAGAGGGCAGGCAGGTGGGCCAATTTGCTCACTTTACTGGCTTTTCCTGCTCAAGGTCTCCCTAACCTCTAACTACTTCCTACCTGCTTTCTACATGATATCCCTAACCCCTTTACGACCACATAACACATATATGCGTCATCTAGGAAGTGGGCTTCAATATTGGCACCGCAATTTATGTGTTCTTGTGTTTGTGCTGGGACCGTGCTCAATTGCAGGCTACCAGCACTGAGACGAGCTGTTGGTGACAGCACTGGGTTTTTAATAATGATTGGCACCTGGGGGAATACATGATCACTGTGATAACCTCTGATTGGCTATCATAGTGATCATTTAATCTGTAGCCCACCCTTGTGTTGTCTTTCCTCTGTAAAGAGGATAAAGAACACACTTTCCTTCTAGCAAAGAGAAGATACACTATATCTTTTCCTCCTCTAGAGGACATGACTGAAAAAAAAAAAGTTTGTTAAAAAATAAATTATTAACTAGTTGAGGGATTGATCTAGTGTAGTGAGTGTGATGGCATGTTAGAGTTTACTAAAGTTCAGGGTGGATAAAAATCAATGATTTAAAATAAAAAAAAATAAAAAATCGGATTTTATTTTTTTTATTTAAACACTTCAATACCAGGCACTTAGAACACTTCCCGCCCAGACCAATTTTCAGCTTCCAGTGCTGTTGCGCTTTGAATGGCAATTGCGTGGTCGTGCGACGCTGTACCCAAACAAGATTTTTATCATTTTGTTCCCACAAATAGAGCTTTCTTTTGGTGGTATTTGATCACCCCTGCGGTTTTTATTTTATGTGCTACAAATAAAAACAGACCGAAATTTTTTGAAAAAAAAAAGTTTTTCTTTGTTTCTGTCACAAAACTTTGTATAAGTACATTTTCTCCTTCACTGACGGGCACTGATGTGGCTACACTGATGGGCACTGACGAGGCTAGACTGACAGGCACTGAGGAGGCAGTACAGATTGGCACTGATGAGGTGGCACTGATAAGTTTGCACTGATGATGGGGCACATATATGCAGCACTGATGGGCACTGATATGGGGCACTGATAAGCAACACTGACGGGCACTGATACGTGGCACTGATATGCGGCACTGATGGACACTCATAGGCGGCACTGATAGGTGGCACTGGGCATTGATGGGCACTGATAGGTGTCACTGCTGGGCATTGATAGGTGGCATTTTTAGGTGGCACATGTGGGCATTTTTAGGTGGCACAGGTGGGCACTGATAGGTGGCACAGGTTGGCACTGATAGGTGGCACGGGTGGGCACAGGTAGTCACTGATAGGTGGCACTGGTGGGCACTGGTGCATATAGCACTGTTAGGGATGGCACTGGCAGGCATCATATATGGGTGCAGTGCCATCCCTACAGTGCACTGTATTGCCCTTACCTGGTGGTCTAGTGGGAGCTCCCTGGGAGTCCTGGACGGCCTTCATGTTGTCTCCCCGGTGGTTCTGGGCGGCCTGCTCATGGTGTCCCGGGGGGCTCCCTGGTGGTCCTGGTCGGCTCTCTGGTGATTCTGTGGGGTGATCCTGAGGGTGGCTGCGCTGATAAACGTTCAGCCCCCCCGTCAGGAGAGCAGCCGAGCGGCTCTCCACTGCTCAGGTCTGCAGACCTGAGCAGAGGAAAAGCAGATAAATGGCTCTTTCTATGTACACTGTGATCAGACTGACCCACGGCACCACCGATCGCCGCGATGCGCGCCCCTGCGGGCGCACGCCCCTGCGGGGGCGCGATCGTGGATTATCCTGAGGACGTCAATAAACGTCCAGCCAGGATAATGAACCCCCCGCCCGGCTGTCATTTGTCAATAGGCCGGGCGGGAAGCGGTTAAATCAATTTTTTTGGAATTTTATCAAATTTATTTTAATAAAATGCTTTTGGAGTAAAAATCTATCTAAAGATAGTTTTCTATTTACGATACATTAATAATTTAGTTTATTCAGCAGGAAATTGAGCTTAGTTATGTAGAATGAGGCTGTATATTCTGCAATATTTACATTTTTGGTAAATTCATTCAATGAATCCAAGTTCTGCAAGCTGAGATATCATGCACTGCATTGATGCATTCACACAATTTCACAGTAACCATGAGATAAAACAAAAGTTCAAGAATATTCCTTTATCCCATTATTTTGCAAATCTATGTACACTACAAACTGTATGATTGAATCGGTTTTGATACCGCTGTTTTACTAACCTGCAGTTGGTGGTTGGATCGATATCTCCAGGAACTCAGTGGGGACTGTGGAGGCAGAGGTGTTATGGAAGCTCCCATTCTCTCAAGGGGGCTGTTATTTGCAGGCCCGTTTTCATCTGTCCCAGTACATTCAAATGGTGTTGCTGTTATCTGCTCGTTCATGCAAAAGGCCTGATTTGGTCTTTTCCACAAGGTACCCGGTGACATGTTTTGCTGGCTTTTTCTCTGTTTACTCTGTATTGTAACAATATGTCTAAATGACTTTCATTCATATTGCAGGACATACTTCTCTACAGCATTGCCCCTGAAGAAAGGACAAGCTCCTGAAATGCGTTGGTAATTGAGAAGCAACGCACCATCTATGTCAAAATTTGCATGAGCAAATGTTTTTATTTCAGTGTAATGTATTTGGTTTGGTGATGTCTACAACTATAAACCTGTTTTAAATGTATAAATACATTTTCTATTCTTACAAAAATAGAAACTCTTTCGGTCTGCCTTTAAAAATCCCAAGTACAAGGGGGTACACTCTAGTTTTCTCCTTGGGATGAATTAGAGCAGAGACAGCGAGCCAGGCCTTCTCGTCCACATCAGTGCCTGACCTCACAAATGGGCTTCTGGAAGAATGATCAAACATTCCCATAGACACTCCTAAACCTTGTGGGCAGCCTTCCCAGAAGAGTTGAAGCTGTTATAGCTGCAAAGGGTGGGTCAATTCAATGTTAAATCGCATGCCAAATCAGCGGCAATTGCCGGCAATGGCACAGTCCTAATCGGTTCAACGCTGCATTTGCGGCACTGCACCAACTTCCAAAAGTAGTTTCTGTACTACTTTTGGCGATTCCAGGTGCGATTTCCATTGACAAACCCACACAGATGTCTATAAAATCCACACCTGATTCCCGCACCAATGTGAACCTGGGCTAAAGGCAGGTGTCCCAATACTTTTGGTAATATAGTGTACAGTGCCTTTAAAAAGTATTGACACCCCTTAAAATGATCCACATTTTGTCATGTTATAACCAAAAATGCCAATGTATTTTATTGGCATTTTATGTGATAGACCAACACAAAGTGGCACATAATTGTGAAGTGGAAAGAAAATTATAAATGGTTTTCAAAATGTTTTCCAAATAAATATCTGAAAAGTGTGGCATGCATTTGTATTCAGCCCCCCTGAGTCAATACTTTGTAGAACCACCTTTCATTTCAATTACAACTGCAAGTCTTTTTGGGGATGTCTCTACCAGCTTTGCACATCTACAGAGTGGCATTTTTGCACATTCTTCTCTGCAAAATAGCTCAAGCTCTGTCAGATTGGATGGAGAGCGTCTGTGAACAGCAATTTTCAAGTCTTGCCACAGATTCTCAATTGGATTTAGGTCTGGACTTTAACCGGGCCATTCTAACACATGAATATACTTTGATCTAAACCATTCCATTGTAGCTCTGGCAGTATGTTTAGGGTCGTTGTACTGCTGGAAGGTGAACCTCTGCCCCAGTCTCAAGTCTTTTTCAGACTCTAACAGGTTTTCTTCTAAGATTGCCCTGTATTTGGCTCCATCCATCTTCCCATCACCTCTGACCAGCTTCCCTGTCTCTGCTGAAGAAAAGCACCCCCACAACAATGTTTCATGATGGGGATGGTGTGTTCAGGGTGATGTGCAGTGTTAGTTTTACGCCACACATAGAATTTTACTTTCAGGCCAAAAGGTACATTTTTGGTTTTATCTGACCAGAGCACCTTTTTCCACATGTTTGCTGGGTACCCCACATGGCTTCTATCAAACTGCAAACGGTACTTCTTATGGCTTTCTTTCAACAATGGCTTTCTTCTTACCACTCTTCCATAAAGGTCATATTTGTGGAGTGCACGACTAATAGTTGTCCTGTGGACAGATTCTCCCACCTGAGCTGTGGATCTCTGCAGCTCCTTCAGAGTTACCATGGGGCTCTTGGCTGCTTCTCTGATTAATGCTCTCCTTGCCCAGCCTGTCAGTTTAGGTGGACGCCATGTCTTGGTAGGTTTGCAGTTGTGCCATTCTCTTTCCATTTTCGGATAAAGGATTGAACAGTGCTCTGTGAGATGTTCAACGCTTGGGATATTTTTTTTATAACCTAACCCTGCTTTAAACTTCTCCACAACTTTATCCCTGACCTGTTTGGTGTGTTCCTTGGCCTTCATGATGCTGTTTGTTCACAAAGGTTCTCTAACAAACCTCTGAGGACTTCACAAAACAGCTGTATTGATACTGGGATTAACACAGGTGGACTCTATTTACTAATTGGGTGACTTCTGAAGGCAATTGGTTCCACTAGATTTTAGTTAGTGGTATCAGGGTAAAGGGGGCTGAATACAAAACTACACCACACTTTTCACATATTTATTTGTAAAAAATGTTGAAAACCATTTATCATTTTCCTTCCACGTCACATTTATGTGCCAGTGCCACTTTGTGTTGGTCTATCACATAAAATACATTTATGTTTTTGTTTGTAAAATGACAAAATATGGAAAAAATGTATTGAAACAAAAAAATGTGGAAAATTTCAAGAGGTATGAATACTTTTTCAAGGCACAGTATATGTTTGGTTTACACTTTACTGTATTGCGCCACTGTATTAAATGGACAAGTGTTCAATGTTTACTGTATGCACATTTGTTTTAACTTTAAAAAAAACATTTCCTACCAAAAGAAAGGGCAATCTGTCCTAAAAAAAAGCAGGGTATAATCCACCTGGAACAAAGAGATGGCCCCTGCCCCAACTATAACTGGCCTTCACAACAAGGAGCACATGGAAGGGCAAACGCATAAAAGACAAAACCGGAGAAAATTCCCAGTTCAACTCACCAACCAGTCTGCTTACCAACCGAATTAACCTGTCCAACAGTATGTGCTAAAAACAGGGGTTTAGTTAGCACACATTTGCAAAATAGATAAAGGCATGTAAAAATCAGGAAATCAGAAAGAACATACAGTAGGAGCGGTAAACCCGTAATCACACATGAGTCAGTAACAACAGAAATCACCTTGGCACAATCAACAAACAGTACGTAACATACCACCATTTCTGATTTGTGCCTTACAAGGGTGTAGGGCAAGTGCCTGCGTTAATGCACCAATCCAAGGCTATAGTCTAAAATCTCATATTAGAGCCACGGTGCCAAGACTCCACAACCCCATCAACAAGGACAAGAAAAAGGGAACACAAAAAAATCACATAAACCTAAAAAAGAGAGAAAGAGGAAGAATAAGTCCCATCAGCACCATTCCAAAGGTAATATTAACATTAGTGCATTAGTTCCGGAGGTCTGTAGCAATACATCCCATTCTGAACAACAATAAATTAGGTCCCTCTAGCGCCAACGATGTTGTAGGAAAATCTTGGCCGTCGGGACTCCCCTTCTCAATAGCTGAGACAGCAGCGCAGCGCCATAGGCCCCCACTGCTGTCAATCAAAGTCAGTTAGCCAATAAGAATAGAAAGGGGGTGGGCCACAGCTCCGTGGCTGTGACTCAGCTCGAGTGCCCCCATAGCAAGCTGTTTGCTGTGGGGGTACCCAACAGGAGGGAGGGGCAAGGAGAGCCGAAGAGGAGGATCCGGGCTGCTCCATGCAAATCCAACTGCACAGAGGAGGTGAGTATAACATGTTTATTATTTTCAATAAAAAAAAATAAAACAAACCTTTACAATCATTTTAAAGGCACAGGGGCACATTGGACACCCAGCACATAGCACGATGGCAGCAAAGGTTCCCAGTGTATCTCTTTACCAAATTTACACCGATAACAAAGAGATGGCCCCTGCCCCCATCTATAACTGGCCTTCACAGCAAGGAGCACATGGAAGGGCAAACGCATGAAAGACAATACCAGAGAAAATTCTCAGCTCAACTCACCAACCAGTCTGCTTACCAAACGAATTAACCTGTCCAACAGTATGTGTTAAAAACAGGGGTTTAGTTAGCACACATTTTCAAACGCATGCGTAAGCTGCAAGGCCTCTTCACAGCACCCGTTATCACTTGCAGTCCTAACCCTTCTAAATTTATGAGTCTCCACAATGGGAGCACATGCATTCTAATGGGTTGATAAGAGGCAGGTGGGCCTGGAGGTAGCCCAATCCTCCTTAAAGGCACAGGGGCACATTGGACACCCAGCATAAGTGCCCAGTGTGTCCCCTAAACAAATCTACACCAGCAACAAAGAGATGGCAGCTGCCCCCACCTATAACTGGCATTCCTTCCCCTTATCTATCCATTAGAATGCATGTGCTCCCATTGTGGAGACTCTCATAAATTTAGAAGTGTTAAGACTGCAAGTGATACAGGGTGTCGTGAAGAGGCCTTGCAGCTTACGCATGCCTTTGCAATAGGGTTGCCACCTCATCCCTTTAATCCAGGACACATATGAATTACACAAGTTCTGAGGCTAATTTAATGCAGATGAGGCACCAAGTGAGTTTAATTACCACCTTGATCAGCCACAGAACCTGGGTAATTGATAGGTGTCCTGGATTAAAGGGGTGATGTGGCAACCCTACTTTGCAAATGTTTGCTAACTAAACCCCTGTTTTTAAAGCATAATGTTGGAGAGGTTAATTTGGTTGGTAAGCAGACTGGTTGGTGAGTTGAGCTGGGAATTTTTTCTGGTTTTGTCTTTTATAATTCCACCTGGATGCACTATATAGTAGCAATAGAGTTGCCACCTCATCCCTTTAAACCCGAACACATATTAATTACACAGGTTCGGTGGCTGATTAAGGTGGTAATTAAACTCACTTGGTGCCTTATCTCCATTATATTAGAACCTGTGTAATTCATATGTGTTCGGGTTTAAAGGGATTAGGTGGCAACCCTAAGTAGCAATGATATGTACAGTTTTACTAACACACATCAAAGTTGAAAAAATGAGCTTGGGCATTAAGGTTTGTTTTGACCCTGGTGATGAAGGGGTTAAACTATTCCCCACACATCCTTAACCATTTTTCTGCCTTCCAGCCCACCGTGTCATGGGCCCTTTCACCTAAGTGCTTGAAGATCAATGCAGAACTATTTTTATTTAAAACCTAGATAACTGGTTATGCGAGGATTGATGAATTCTGCTTTTGTTTGCCTAGTGTTATGAATAAGTGAACCTGGAACAATTATGATGCTTCATAGAGTATGTAAAGTAGAAAGGAGGGAGTGAAAGGGGAGTGAGCTTTTCTGAATATTGAGAGTAAGTAGACATGTGAACAGAAGGCAGATCATTCTGGGGTAAAGAATGGTGACCGGGAAGAAGGAGAAAAGTCTATGAAATTGAATTCTGACCATTCATTTTATTACAGATGATTGTTGTAAATATCAACAAAGATGTCCACGCAATGGGTGTGCTGCAGGTAAGAAGAGAATGACAGGCAGCGATTGTTGTATGCATGCGACATTCCGTTTCTGTGTATTGGGTGAGAGTTGTCAGTTGAGCATGCCTGTATTTTATGCAGATTCCCCATCAATATTACAGTACCTGCAATCTGGCATGTTAAGGTTAGAAATCAGGGTTATCAGTGCAATACCTTTTCAGCCACACATTGGAGTATTAATGGACCACTATACCTTAAACATCTATGTAAATGAAGACAGGGAGTTCAATTGCAAAATAAGATATACATTTAAAAGATACAGTATTTATTTTCCGATGATCACTTCTTCAGGGTGTGTAAAAAGATGCAACAAAGTAACCAGGCTGTTATTTTATAACATATTTTGGCACTGTTATCTACGGATGACCACTGGGACTATCCTAAAATTTATTTGAAAAAATTCTAAGTTTCAAAGTCAGAATTCTGAGATTAAAACGTAAAATTCTGAGTTTCAAAGTCTGAAGAATTTTGACTTTTAATCTAAGATTTCTGATTTTTTCATCTCAGAATTCTGACTTTGAAATTCAGAATTTTGTTTGATAAATTTTAGGATGGTCCCAGGGCTCTTCTATATTTGTATTTAGGATGGCCCCGGGGTTTTTGGGTATTACATCTTCCAGTTTAGTTGTCCCCAGGCTCCCTATACAGTTTGAATGACAGTCATATGCCCCAATGCTTCCAGCAGAGTTGGGAAGGAGCTTTCTACTGCTGCTTGCTGGTTTGCCTAATTATAAACATCTTGACCAAGTGAGTGCATTTATATCTACTTCTATTTACTGTACCTCCTATATTTATGCTATTATGCCCCTGCCTAGCTGTTTTTATATTTCCACTAGAAAACCATATGCTGATCTGGAGATCTTTAACCACTTCAGATTTACCCCCTTCCTGACCAGGCCATTTTTTGCAATAGGGCAATGCGTTGCTTTAACTGGCAACTGCCCAGTCACGTGACGTTGTACCCAAATAAAATTGATTTCCTTTTTCCCCCCACAAATAGAGCTCTCTTTTGGTGGTATTTGATCACCTCTGCGTTTTTTTTTGTACTATAAACAAAAAAAGACCAACAATTTTGAATAAAAAACAATATTTTTTACTTTCTGCTATAAAATTCATTAATTTAGGCCAATATGTATTCTGCTACATATTTTTGGTAAAAAAAAATCCCAATAAACGTATATTGATTGGTTTGCGCAAAAGTTATAGCGTTCAAAAACGATGGGGTATATTTAGGGACTTTTTTTTTTTTATTGTTTTTACTAGTAGGTGATCATCGATTTTTAGTGGGACTGCGACATTGCGGCGGACAAATCTGACATTAAGTGACACTTTTTGGGGACCAGTGACACCAATACTGTGATCAGTGCTAAAAAAAATGCACTGATCACTGTATAAATGACACTGGCAGGGAAGGGGTTAACACCAGGGACAATCAAGGGGTTAAGTGTGGGAGGTGCTTTTTAACTGTGTGGGGGACTGATACACTGGAGGAAAAGAGAGATTGTGTTTCAGCTCGGCTGAAACACAAGCTCTCTCCTTTGCTCCCTGACAGATCAGTGGTTTGCCTTGTTTACAAAGGCACACGGCTGCTCGTCTCTCCACAGAATGATCGGCGGGTCGCGTCCCCTACACCATGTGCACTTTGCGCAGCCAGGCCTGATCAGTCAGTGGGCTGCTAAAAAAAAAAGAACAGGTTCCCCCATCCACACAAGCGAGGTAGATGGAGGAATCCTCCATGCTGTGCTATTGTATTCTGACAGTGGGGCTCCTTTAGCTGTCAGAATACACTGATCAGTGGATGCAGCCAATTGGAACTCATTGCTGTGTGCATTACATTTTCTCTAATCTGATGTCTTAGATCTTTTTTTTTATTATAAGTATAAAAATTGTTATTAGTCTAATGTGTAATACAGCATGGGCCCATTGCAATGGTTTTGGACCCCTTTCACACTGAGGCCGTTTTTAAGCATTTTAGCGCTAGATATAGCACCTGTAAAGCACCTGAAAACTGCCTCCCATGCCGCCCGAGTGTGAAACCGCGAGTGCTTTCAAACTGGAGCGTTGCGATTGCAGGACGGGAAAAAAAGTCCTGCAAGCAGCATCTTTGGAGCAGGTTGGGAGCGCTGTACACAGCGCTCCCAAACCACCCCTGCCCATTGGAATGAGCACTTTTCAGGCGATTCGGAAGCATCGCAGCACAGGACGTTTTTAACCCCTTCGTAACCCCTTAAAAAGCGCCCGTTAGCGGCCAAAAAGGATTGCTTAAACTCCGGTAAAGCGCCGCTAAAACAAGCACCCTTTACCGCTAACGCAGCGGGGACCTAGTGTGAAAGAGGTTTAACAGTTGAGCAGTAGCTATTTGCTTTGATACAGTTTTAGCCTAGCTGAATTTCCATTCTGAACAGAGCGGGCGGGGAGGTAGGGGTGAATATCTCCTCTGACTCTTTTAGTCATGAGTACAATTTTGAGATTTTTGCTGTTTAACCACTTCAGCCCCGGAATTATTTACTCACTTCCTGACCAGAGCACTTTTTGCTATATGGCACTGTGTCGCTTTAACTGACAATTGCGCGGTCGTGCGACGTTGTACCCAAATACAATTTATGTCCTTTTTTTTCCCACAAATAGAGCTTTCTTTTGGTGGTATTTGATCACCTCTGCGGTTTTTATTTATTTTGCTATAAACAAAAAAAGAGCGACAATTTTGAAAAAACACATTTTTTTTTACTATAATAAATCTCCAAAAAAATTGTTACAAAAACGAATTTCTTACTCAGTTTAGGTCAATATATATTCTTCTACATATTTTTGGTAAAAAAAATTGCAATAGGTGTATATTGATTGGGTTGCGCAAAAGTTATCGTGTCCACAAACTATGCGAATAGATTGGTGGCATTTTTTTTATACTAGTAATGGCGGTGATCTGCGATTTTTATCGGGACTGCAATATTGCGGCGGACAGATCGGACACTTTTGACACTTTTTTGGGACCAATGACATTTATACAGCGATCAGAGCTAAAAATAGCCACTTATTACTGTGTAAATGTTATTGGCAAGGAAGGAGTTAAACTGTAGGGGGCGATTAAGGAGTTAATTGTGTTCCCTTACTGTATTATAACTGTGTGAGGGCTGGGCTGGCAGGGGCATGACAGATCTAACTGTTCGCGATTTACTGGGAACAGTAGATCTGTCATATGTCCCCTCACAGAACGGAGATCCGCCGTGTTTACATTGGCAGATCTTCATTCTGCCTCTGTAACAGGGGATTGTGAGTCGCCGGCGGACAGCGAGTCTCACCTGTGGGCACGCTCCCATCTGTAACTGCTCCTGCGCGAACCGCCGTAAATATACGCCGATTCACACAGGGCTGCCAACCTGCCACAGTAAAAGTGGGTGAGCTGGTCGACAAGTGGTTAATAGTAATATTAACCACTTCAGCCCCGGAAGGATTTCACACTTTAGGACCAGAGCACTTTTTGAGATTTGGCACTGCGTCCCTTTAACTGACAACTGCCGTGCGACGTTGTACCAAAACAAAATTTGCGTCCTTTTTTCCCCACAAATAGAGCTTTCTTTTGGTGGTATTTGATTCCCTCTGCGTCATTTCTGATCGCCGCTATAAATAAAAAAAAGAGTCACAATTTTGCAAAAAAACCCAGTTTTTCTTACTTTTTGCTGAAATACAAATCCAAAAAAACCAAAAAAGACATTTTTTTCATCTGTTTTGGCCAATTTATGTTCTTCCTCATATTTCTGGTTTAAAAAATTGCAATCGCCATTTATTGATTGGTTTGCGCAAAAGTTGCCGCATTTACGGATGATGAGAATTCATTTCTGGGGTTTTTATTTATTTATTTATTTTTTCACTAGTAATGGCAGCGATCTGTGATTTTTAGCGGTACTGTGATATTGCGGCGGACATGTCGGACCTTTTTCAAACTTTTTTGTGACCATTGGCATTTATACAGCGATCAGTGCTATAAAAATGCACTTATTACTGTGTAAATGCCATTGGCAGTGAAGGGGTTAACCTGCAGGGGGCGCTCTAAGGGTTAACTGTGTTCCCTCACTGTGTTCTAACTGTATTGGTGCTTGGCTGACAGGGGGAGGGGAGTGATCACGGCTTCCATATACAGGAAGCCTGTGATCACAGCCCTTCCCCCTCTGTCAGAACGGAGATCTGTGTTTACATACACGGACCTCCTTTCTTTCACTGCGGGGGAGCCATCGTGGGTAGCCAACAGTGATCGAGTCTGCCCTACCCGCTCCCTGGCCCCCCCTCGGACACAGTGAGCGCGCCTCCGGTGGCGCGCGCGCACTCACAATGCTAGTTATCGTGCCCGCCATCAGGGGACGGCGTTTCGCGATATCGAGCCACCTTGCCACCGTCACGCTGCGGCGGGCGGTCGGCAAGTGGTTAAAAATGTTGTGGTATTTTATTTACTGATTTAAGTACTAACTATTGGTTTGTTTTTATGGTATTGCAGGTCAGTGGCCAGACCTAAACCTTGTAGCTCTCCTCCATTTTGTATCTGTTTGCCCCAGGTTGGCATTATGTCCACAGTAGCATTTGCAGTGGCAAAGCAGAGTAGATGTCAATACTAAAGGTTAAAGAAGTGGGTGTGGCGCTGCTTTAAAAATATATAAATATGATAAATATAATAAAACACATGTGCTTAATTCATCAAAGTGCAAAATCCAACTCTAATAAATTAAATCTGATTGTATCTGAATAGCTGCTGCCCCCACGAAGACAAATGTCAGGCAGATGTCAATACTAGATGGGGATTAAAGAAGTGGGTATATCGCTGCTATATGAATATAAATATAATAATAAACTGGTGCTTAATTCATCCAATGTGCAAAATCCATTTTAAAGTGCAAAACAGTGTGCAAAACTTGCAATAAATAACATGACCTTATTATAATTCATAGATGAATTTTTTTTTTATTTTTTTATTGCAAAGTTTGCTTGAAAGGGTATAGCGGTATACAAAGGGTTCATCCAATATTTTTAGTGTTAATATGTGTTCACACCCGTTTAGCAACTGGTAGATTATATTCCATGTACAAGCTGGTATCTGAGCACGTATATCTTGTTCCTATAGAGTCTAAAAGCTATCGCAGAGACACTAGCAGTGTACTTCCTGAAGTATGTTCTGTATGTTCTGTGTAACTTTTTCTCTTCTCTTAATGTGTCACCAATTATTTTCAAGCATTTTTTAATGTGATTAATGGCTGTGCGGGTCTTCTTTGTTACTGATATACAGGGCCGTCTTAATAGCATCATGGGCCCTTGGGCAAAGTAATGCACTGTGACCTCTCTACATCCCTGATACCCCCAGCACTGTGACCTCTCTACATTCCTGATACCCCCTGCACTGTGACCTTTCTACATCCTTGATACCCCCCAACACTGTGACCTCTCTACATCCTTGATACCCCCCAACACTGTGACCTCTCTACATCCCTGATACCCCCCAGTACTGTGACTTCTCTACATCCCTGATACCCCTCAGCACTGTGATCTCTCTACCTCCCTGATACCCCCTGCACTGTGACCTCTTTACATCCCTGATACCCCCTGCACTGTGACCTCTCTAAATCCCTGATACCCCCTGCACTGTGACCTCTCTACACTCCTGCATTGTGACCCCCTACACCCCAGTGTGACCCCTCTATGCCCCTGATACCTCTAGCACTATAGCCACCCAAAATGCCCCCAACACTGTTACATCCAAACACCCCAGTTTCCCACTCAGCACTGTTTTCCCCCCATACACCTCTAATATCCCCAACACCACTATCCCATCCCTATATTACCTCCTTTTCTAATACAGATACAGTGCACATGAACGTTTGGCTATGCCCACCTCCAGCATCGTGACAAGGACTCACCTATTTACCAATCACATCATGCATCAGAAGGAGGTGTGGAAGAGGGAGCATCCCTCCGAGCAATCTAAGCCCTAAGCCCAGTGGTGTAAACAGTGCTGGCCAGCTGGGCTCACTATCCACATTGCCACTCCCACAGGCAGGCTCTCAGCATTGCGCTGCCAGCTCAGATGCCGCTACCGCTCTAGCTCTTACCCCAAAGCCTCTGAGCATACAAGCTGCATGGGGCGGGGTCAGAGCATCACTGGAGCTGCAGACCCCGCCCCCTCCATGCTGGCTATGGAATTTAACAGGTACCATACAGCACAGAACAGCACTGCCAGTTTGCCTCTCGCATGTAGCGGCCGCATTCCTTGAGATGTTTCTACAACTTGATTGGAGCCCTCACTTGTAGTAAATTCAGTTGATTGGACATGATTTGGAAAGACACACACCAGTCTATATAAGGTCACACAGTTAACAGTGCATGTCAGAGCACAAACCAAGCCATCAAGTCCAAGGAATTGTCTGTAGACCTCCTAAACAGGATTGTATCAAGACACCGATCTAGGGAAGGGTACAGAAACATTTCTGCAGCATTGAATGTCTCAATGAGCACAGTGGCCTCCATCATCCGTTAACGGAAGAAGATTGGAATCACCAGGACTCTTCCTAGATCAGGCCACCTGGCCAAACTTAGCGATCGGGGGAGAAGGGACTTATTCAGGGAGGTGACCAAGAACCCGATGGTCACTCTGACAGAGCTCCAGTGTTTCTTTGTGGAGAGAGGAGAAGAACAACCATCTCTGCAGCACTCTACCAGTCAGGCCTGTATGGTAGAGTGGTAAGACAGAAGCCACTCCTCAGTAAAAGGCACATGACAGCCTGCCTGGAGTTTGCCAAAAGGCACCCGAAGGACTTTCAAACCATGAGAAACGAAATTCTCTGGTCTGATGAAACAAAGATTAAACTCTTTGGCCTGAATGGCAAGCGTCATGTCTGGAGGAAACCACGCACTGCTCATAATCTGGCCAATACCATCCCTACAGTGAAGCATGGTGATGGTAGAATAATGCTGTGGGGATGTTTTTCAGTGGCAGGAACTGGGCGACTAATCAGGATTGAGGGAAAGATGAATGCAGCAATGTATAGAGATATCCTTGATGAAACCCTGCTCCAGAGTGCTCTGGACCTCAGACTGGGGTAAAGGTTCATCTTCCAACAGGACAATGACCCTGAGCACACAGTCAAAATAACAAAGGAGTGGCTACAGGACAACTTTATGAATGTCCTTGAGTGGCCCGGAGGGAGCCCAGACTTGAACACGATTGAACATCTCTGGAGAGATCTTAAAATGGCTGTGCACCAACGCTTCCCATCCAACCTGATGGAGCTTGAAAGGTCCTGCAAAGAAGAATGGGAGAAACTGCCCAAAAACAGGTGTGCCAAAGTTGTATCATCATACTCAAAAAGACTTGAGGCTGCAATTGGTGCCAAAGGTGCTTCAACAAAGTATTGAGCAAAAGCTGTGAATACTTATTTTATGTACATGTCATTTTTTCATTTTATATTTTTATTAAATTTGCAAAGATTTCAAACAAACTTATTTCGCATTGTCATTATAGGGTATTGTTTGTAGAATTTTGAGGAAAACAAATTAATTGAATCCATTTTGGAGTAAGACTGTAACACAACAAAATTAAGGGCTGTGAATACTTTCCGGATGCACACCATGTAAGAGACAGCAAGGAGCATGTATTGGTTTGTCTGGAAATATCTCCAGTACATCATAAGCAGGCGTTCTCAGACCAGCAAATTACATAATTACATATTAGGGTGAACTATAGCAATGCCTGGGTGATAAACTGAAAAAAATGTGCAGGTGGGCTGTGCACCAATGTAGGGGAGGGGGTTGAAAAAGATACGTTTGCTAAAAATGCACTTATCCTTTAGCAAAAGTTTCATATGTCTCTCACAGGCTCTATTGATGATTATGATGGTTTTCCACTGATCCATTTGGATTTTATCCAATTTATGGGGAATGCAATCGAAGGATGTGGCATACACAGGGCAGCCATCAGAAATGTTGTTGCCCCTTACACAGCTTTAGGCCTGGGCCCCCCAGGCCTGACCCCTTATATCAGAGTTTACCCCTTTCATTAGGGTCCCAAAAGTTCCCCTCCTTACATCAGGGTCCCCAGAGTCCCCCCACCTTTAATCAGCGTCCCCAAAGTCAACTCCCCCTTACATCAGTGTCTCAAGAATCCCCTCTTCTTAAATCCGGGTCCCCAGAGTTCCCCCCCCCTTACATCAGTGTCCCCAGAGTTCCCCCTCCTTAAATTAGGGTCCCCAGAGTTCGCCCTTACATCAGAAACCCCACTTTCATTAGGCTCCCCAGAGTCTCCCCTTACATTAGGATCCCAAAATCCCTTCTTACATCATGGTCCCAAGAGCCCATTCCCTTTCAATAGGGTACACCAATTTTAGAAGGAAAGAGCAGAGTGGAGAGGTTTAAGAGAATAGTTGGGGTAGTGGAAGGAGAGGAGGGAGCATTGTGAAGACCCCAGCTTACATCAGGATCCATTCCTTTTAATTGCAGCAGTTGACTACAGGACAGGTGGTAGCTGAAAGGCTGGGCACTGGGACCAGATACGTTTGGAGGAGGAAATTCTTCCTCCTCTGAATGCTGGGGCCTGGGGGAGGGACAAGCACATAAATGGTTGCTCGGACATGGGCGGTCCTAGCAACCAAATGCTAGCACTGAGAACAGCAGGTGGCAGCAGCGTACATTGAGGGACAGCACTGATTGCTGCACAGCCTGTGCTGCTGATGAGAGGCGTGGCTGTGGCAGCAGGGACAATGACTGGGTATTTGGTGGAATGGTCTGGGGATGCTTGGACCCAGCAACAACTGGTTGGTTGGGAACCGGGCCCCCTGGATGCCCGGGCCCCCTACATGTGTATGGGCTGCCCCTCCCGATGGCAGCCCTGGGCTTACACAATGATATGCAGGAATATTCATAACTCCCAGATGGACAGGAACAGGTTTTTGAAGCGCACCAAGGCACTCTGTAGTTACTCTCTTCTGACAGTGATTTCATCAAAAAAGCTTGCTGGTATTTGGACCTGTATCAAATTGTTTCTATATAGCAACAGAGTTGGGAACTGTTGCAGTAAGGTGTAACTTTTGGAGCATCCAAGTGATGTAAGTAGCACCTGAATCAAGCTGCAATTGTGTGTGAGGACACAATAAGAAAATTTTCCATCATCCTTTAAGGCCTGGTTCACACCTATGCAGGTTGTAGTTTGAATATTCCAGGTGAATTTTGCATTTTTCAAACATGCTTTTGATCCATTGAAAATTGAAAATGCACAAAAAAATGCATAGGTGTGAACCAGGCCTTAAAAACAATATGCAAATAGCAGGTATTACATACCTCCCAACTTTTTGAGATGGGAACGAGGGACATCTATTAGCAAAAGTATGTATGCATAGGACACGCCACCTGCCAAAATAATATTATATATATTTTTACCACTGCTATTCCTTTATATTGGCTTTTAAAATTTACAAATGCGGCAATTTAGAATTTGGATGAAAGGTTTAGCACTAGGAAACACTTTTTAAAAGATTAAAAGTGCATTTTATATACAGCTACAGTATCTCACAAAAGTGAATACACCCCTCACGTTTTTGTAAATATTTTATTATATCTTTTCAGGTGACAACACTGAATAAATGACACTTTGCTACAATGTAAAGTAGTGAGTGTACAGCTTGTATAACAGTGTAAATTTGCTGTCCCCTCAAAATAGCTCAACACACGGCCATTAGTGTCTAAACCGCTGGCAACAAAAGTGAGTACACCCCAAAGTAATTATTTTCCAGCATTGCCTTAACCCCTTTGGGCATGGAGTTCACCAGAGCTTCACAGGTTGTAACTGTAGTCCTTTTCCACTCCTCCATGACTCCATCATCAAGCTGGTGGATTTTAGAGACCTTGCACTCCTCCACCTCCCATTTGAGGATGTCCCACAGATGCTCAATAGGGTTTAGGTCTGGAGACATGCTTGGCCAGTCCATCATCTTTACCCTCAGGTTCTGGGTGCAGTGGTTGTCTTTGAAGCATGTTTGGGGTCATACTCATGTTGGAATACTGCCCTGTGGCCCAGTCTCCGAAAGGGATCATGCTCTGCTTCAGTATGTCACAGTGCATGTTGGCATTCATGGTTCCCTCAATGAACTGTAGCTCCCTGGTGCCGGCAGCACTCATGCAGCCCCACACCATGACACTCCCACCACCATGCTTGACTGTAGGCAAGACACACTTGTCTTTGTACTCCCCACCTGGTTGCTGCCACACATGCTTGACATCATCTGAACCAAATAAGTTTATCTTGGTCTCATCAGACCACAGGACATGGTTCCAGTAATCCATGTCCTTAGTCTGCTTGTCTTCAGTAAACTGTTTGCAAGCTTTCTGGTGCTTCCTTCTAGGACGACAGCCATGCAGACCAATTTGATGCAGTGTGCGGCATATGGTCTGAGCACTGACAGGCTGACCCCCCACCCCTTCAACCTCTGCAGCAATGCTGGCAGCACTTATACATCTATTTCCCAAAGACAACCTTTGAATATGACACTGAGCATGTGCACTCTTTTGTCGACCATGACAAGCCCTGTTTTGTGTGAAACCTGTCGTGTTAAACTGCTGTATGGTCTTGGCCACTGTACTGCAGCTCAGTTTCAGGGTTTTGACAATCTTCTTATAGCCTAGGCCATCTTTATGTAGAGCAACAATTCTTTTTTTCAGATACTCAGAGAGTTCTTTGCCATAAGGTGCCATGTTGAACTCAGTGGCGGCTGGTGAAGTTTTAGGATGGGGGCGCCAGGGCCCGCCCTTCCTTTTTGACCCCTTCTACTTCTCATAAGCCCCACCCCTTATAGAATCCACCCACTCCACCCCCTGTATTGCACATAGTGTGTCAGGA
Organism: Glandirana rugosa; assembly: GCA_018402905.1. Classification (NCBI taxonomy): domain Eukaryota; kingdom Metazoa; phylum Chordata; class Amphibia; order Anura; family Ranidae; genus Glandirana; species Glandirana rugosa. The sequence continues at coordinate 699,767 of BLSH010367049.1, forward strand.
GTATACAGCTCAGCATCACAGTATACAGCTCAGCATCACAGGTGGGGTATATTGCAGCCAGTAACACAGTATGCAGCCAGTACACAGGTATTGCAGCCAGCCAGTACACAGGTATTGCAGCCAGCCAGTACAGAGGTATTGCCAGAAAACAGATATTGCCAGTACACAGGTATTGCCGCCATCCAGTACAAAGGTATTGCCAGTACACAGGTATTGCAGCCAGCCAGTACACAGGTATTGCCATTACACAGGTATTACACAGCCAGTACACAGGTATTGCCAGTACGCAAGTATTACACAGCCAGTACACAGGTATTGCCAGTACACAGGTATTGCCGCCAGCCAGTATACAGTTATTGTAGCTAGCCAGTACACAGGTATTGCCAGTACACAGGTATTACACAGCCAGTACACAGGTATTGCCAGTACATAGGTATTACACAGCCAGTACACAGGTATTGCCAGTACACAGTTATTGTCAGTACACAGGTATTACAGAGCCCAGCAGCACAGCAGTACTTACCTCAGAGGGACTCGTCAGTCTCTCTCTCCTTCGGTCGGCGGGATCACAGGCATGTGTGCATGCAGTCCAAGCACATCTGCCAGTCCTGCCCCCGCTCCTGATGAGGCCAGAGCCAATCAGTGTACAGATGTGCGCCTGGCTGGCGTACATCTATGCACTTTAATGGCTGACCAATGGGCTTTGGGAATTGTTGTCAGCTGACAGCAAATCTCCCAAAAAAGCCAGGACAGCCATATACCGGCGCACCATATTTTTTTTGTTTTTGAGAAGGATCAATGGGGGGATGGCGGCGCACTAGTACCCTCCATGGGGGAGCCACCGCTGGTTGGACTTCCAGTGACCAGTATGAGAGAGTAAGAGCGATAACACCAAATTTAACACACCTGCTCCCCAGTCACACCTGAGACCTTGCAACACTAACGAGTCACATGACACCGGGAAGGGAAAATGGGTAATTGGGCCCAATTTGGACAGTTTCACTTAGGGGTGTATTCACTTTTGTTGCCAGTGGATTAGACATTAATGGCTGTGTGTTGATTTATTTTGAGGGGACAGCAAATTTACACTGTTATACAAGCTGTACACTCACTACTTTACATTGTAGCAAAGTGTAATTTCTTCAGTGTTGTCACATGAAAAAATAGAATAAAATATTTACAAAAATGTGAGGGGTAAACTTAGTTTTGTAAGTTACTGTATATAGATCAGTCCAAAATGAAGGACAAATGAGGAGGAAAGAGGGAAAGAGGGACTTTGTTCCAAATCATGGACAGCCCCTCAAAATCAGGGACATTTGGGAGCTATGGGTATAGGGTTTCCTTTATGTTGCTCTGGGTTGTGTGCAGTTTTTAATATAGCAGTTAGGTGTCCCTATAGCTTTGGAATTACCTTGCGATGAATTAGGGTAGATAAAAAAGGAAGTAGTTGGATTGTGAAGAGGACTGTAGAGGGGCAGAGTTTCTGGTAGAGTGGAGTGAGGACAGTTCTCAACCTAGTGGGATAGTTGGGGCTGATTTGGGAATCATTTCAAGACATACTGTGAGACCCCCCACCACCCTACTTTCCTGGGGACATTCTGGAACTAATCTCTCAGAAAGACTGACCTGAGACAGGACTGCTGGAGTGCCTTTGAAGAGAAAGATGTATTTAAAAATGTCCCTTTTGCGAGAAGTGGACCTGGAACATTAAAGTTAAGGAAAGGGAAGAACAAATGGATTGCTCAGAAACATTTTTCAAAAAAGTACTATACAGTCTGAAATCTCTGGTTGAGGTAAACATTGCTACAAGTTAGAATTGGGTTCTTCTTACTTATTCCTTTGGATGTTTAGATAAGCTATACTAGGGAAACTGCGACTAAGACACTAGTTCTGCTCATTAAATTGGGGGTTACCTAGTTTAGGAGACTCAAAGGGGTTGATTTACTAAAACTGGAGTGCAAACTCTGGTGCAGCTCTGCATAGAAGCCAATCAGCTTCCATTTTTTTTTGTCAAAGCTGAATTGAACAAGCTGAAGTTAAAAGCTGATTGGCTACCATGCACAACAGCAACAGATTTTTCACTCTTCAGTTTTAGTAAACCTCCCCAAACTGGTGGTGGGAAAAGTGTTGCCTATTTTGCCACATGCCAGTAACCTGGGATCCCCATGTCACATGAGCCTAGGTGTTCAGCTTGATCCATCCATAAACTGACCCTGGAACCAACAGAAGCGGGAGGGTTCCTTTTTGTGTGTATATGACTGTGTCTTGATCAGCGGCGGCTGGTGGGGTTTTTTTTTGGGGGGGGGGCCGCAAACAATCACCCCCCCCC
>BLSH010367049.1:702342-723371 GCA_018402905.1 Glandirana rugosa
ATGTTTAGCTCCTGGCTGCTAGGCCCCAGAGCCTATCCAGGAGGCTGCCGGCTGCTAGGCCTAGTCAAGGCCTATCCGGATGCTGAAGCTGCAACCCACAGTTCCTTCTAAAGCTGACAAGGGGAGGATGTCTCTGGATTTGGTCTGATACTGCAGTGGCAAAGTGTCGCTTAGAGGTTGGCAGAACAGGCTACCGACTGTCCCAGGACATGGTGTGAGTACAGATCTGTGAGAGAATCCCTGAAACTGTGTGCTAGAATTTCCCCTGCTCTCATATCAGCTTTATTGGGTGTGCCAGCTAGAAAGGAGACACTGGAGAGTGTCTTGAAGAACAGAGTCCAGCTTCTGTCCTTACTGTTTAACAAGGGACCTGTTCTGCTAAAGTCAGCCTGCCATAGAGTGCCTTTGGTAGTCTGCTACATTGAGCTAGAAAGGAGACACTGGCTTGTGTCTTGAAGGAAAAAAGTCCGGCATGTCCTTTGTTGCTTAAAGATGGACTTGTTTCACTGGAGTCAGTCTGCTGTGTGAAGCCACTGATTGCCTGCTGTACAGAACCTAGGGAGAATTTGTCCTCAGTTACATTAAGTTACTTGGAGTATTCTATCTCTACCCTTCTCCTATCCAAGTTCAATAAATAAAGCATTGAAAATTCATCCCCTAGACTGGTCATTGGAAACAAGCAGGATTGTGTGTGTGCACCTGGCTGTGTGAAAATACCATAGTGACTGGCTGCAAGAATATTCAGTGGGAGGCTCGGAAAAATATAAATTTAAATATAAATAAATAATAAAATATAAATATAAATTTCATTAGCAGCTCCTTCGGGGGTACCGCTACACGTCCAATAGGATCGCCTGTCCTTTCAGCCAATAGGGTGACGGGTCTCTGTGCCCAGGGCCCGCCCTATTTTGAAGTCTATTAGAGCCTCAGGCTCTAATTGGTGCTTAGAAAAACACTCCCCGTTGGAATTCATGCGCCTGGCATTATGCAAGTGGCCGGATGCATGGATGGGGGGCAGCGGCATGGATAGGAGAGGCGGCGCCCATGCCCCCTCAATGGACGGGCCGCCACTGCTCTTAATGCAGCCTAATTGAGGACTAGTTAACCGGAGTGGTGGTTTTGTTACAGGGCCTCAGACCAGTACATGTACAGTAGGCTAAGAGGCAAGAGCTGGTTTAACAACCTGCCAAAAGCAGGGCTCTACATGCAGTTATACACTTGCCATAAACTATAAAGCTATAATTTAAATCCAATAAGATAGTCAATAATATCCAGCAACAGCTACCACTAGTGACTTACTACACTTCTTCTCTACACAACCAATATGTATCAAATGGTATGTGGATAAAACATCTTTTGTGGAACGGTCAGCCATTGTAGCCACAAGAACAGTTAAGAAGTAAATGCTATTTGGTTTTTAGCAAGTGTATAGATGCAGATTGTATCTAATAGTGTGATCTAAAAACTTCTCATTATCTATGTAACAGGCTTATGTTGTTTATTTTTCACAATTCCCAAATAGTTTGGTTCATAAACACGTCTGAAGAAGGAACAATCCATATTGACCATAAGAAATCAGAATTTCAGATTTGCCCACTCATACTGGATGAATGGGGGCAAGGTGACCAGGGCTCTTTCTGTTCCAGGCAAATTATTATATGAAGTCCAGAACTATCTCCTGTTTTTAATATGTAGCCAATGGCCCCCCGTAGGGGTGACTGGTAGTTGCGGTTCACCTGTCACTCTGCAATGAGTCACACACTTTTCCTCACATCCGGAGTCATGGAACAGGTCGGTACTTTGTTTTGTTGTTTTATTGGGGGGATAAACTTGGATGGTGTAGGGATGACTGTGGGATGCCCAGTAGATCGATGAATGGGACCAATCTATATACACCGCAGTATATACACTCCTCTTCCTCCAGCACTAACACTTGCTGACTGTTACACTACTTTTCCTTCTCTCCTGCACAACGCTTGATTCTTCACCTTTAGGCCTGAAAGGACATTTATCAGGCCTCCATTTCCTCTTCCTCCACCCTAGCTAGCACATAGTGAGGCCTGCACTGTGTCAGCAGGACCTCCGGAACACCCATTACAGGCAAGGGGCACGGGCCCTCGGATTGTAAGGCCATGGGCCCTCAAGGTGTAGCTAAGTACAATTTTGCTAGCCAGGTTCCGATAGACTACTGCTCCCAGCCCATCCTCTCTGGCTCTGGCCTACCTCACTGTCCAGTGACACTCCTTCCCCTGACTGGCTCCTCCGACTTCCACAGACTGTCCACTGACTCCTACCAGCCTGCTCTAGCCTTTCTGTCCAGCTCCCAGGGTCTGTCACTCACCGACACCGGCGGATCCTTTAAAGAGCCTTTCCTGTAGCCTCTCAGTTGCTACCCTGCTCCCTTGTGCTGTTCCAAGATCTCTCTCCACTCCTGACTGCACCCAAGCTTCCAGGCCTCAAGGTCACCCCCCCCAAACTGGGAGCTCCCTCCTGGGTGAGGCCTCCGCAACCCTGCTACATCTCTACTCTTCCACCCGACACTCTCCTCCCCCAGCTGGGCAGATCACAGTATTTAAGAAGGCCTGCCCCCTGCCAATCCAGGTTGAGGATTGGTCAGGGTTCCTTAACATACTTCAGAAAGTGACACCTCCTTTTCCACCCCCTTTTCCAGAGCCTTCTAGAAAAAAAGGGGAGGAATAACCAAGGGGTGTTCCTTCCTGTAATCTCCAGCCCTCCCTGGGCCACTCCCCTGCTCAGATCAAAACAATCAGGCCTGCACTTTTTTTTGTCAGGCCTGACTAAATTTGCCCCCCCTAGTAAAAATCTACCACAAAAAGAACCTATTACTATGGGGGGGCGCTACAAATACATTTTTTTTTTACTCCTTATGAATGTTCACAGTAGGCTTGTGCACAGCCGAAAAATTTGTTAATTTTTCGTTTACGTTTTTTTTGGAAATTCGGAATTTGGAAATTCGGGAATTCAAAAAAAATTGGAATTTGGAAATGCGGAAATTTGAAATTTCAGGATTCGAAATTCAGGAATTTGGCAATTCGAAAATGCAGAAATTCAATATTCGGAAAGTAAAAATCAGAATATCGGAAATTCTAAAATAAGAAAGAACATTTGAAATAATAACTAACTAATGAATAACTATTAAATTATAGTTATTGGAATTTCCTTGAAAGTATGGCTGTAAGTGATACATTTCGTATTTAAGTTCACTAACAGCCAAATATGAAAGGAAATTCCAATACCTATAATTAGTTATAATTTCAAATGTTCTTTCTTATTTCCGAATTTCCAAAATAAGAAAGAACATTTGAAATAATAACTAACTAATAAATAACTATTAAATTATAGGTATTGGAATTTCCTTTCAAATTTGGCTGTTAGTCATACATTTCGTATTTAAGTTCACTAACAGCCAAATGTGAAAGGAAATTCCAATACCTATAATTTAATTTATTTATTAGTTAGTCGATATTTCAAATGTTCTTTCTTATTTCCGGATTTACAAATTTCAGAAATTCGTAAATAGAAAGAACATTTGAAATAATAACTAACTAATAAATAACTATTAAACTATAGCTATTAGAATTTCCTTTAAAATTTGGCTGTTAGTGAACTTAAATACGATATTTATCATTAACCACTTCCACACCGCCTACCGTATATTCATGGCGGCAGTGTGGACGTGTAGCGCGAATCGCCGTAAAAAAGCGGCGATCTGCGGGTAGCCGCTAGGAGGCGCGCACGTGCCCGCCGTGCTCCTGAGGAGTGTGCCCGCGGCTTGGGCGGACCCGATGTCCGCCGGTGAGCCGCGATGAGCGGCCACAACCAAAGAACGGGGAACCGCCGATGTAAACACGGCGGTTCCCCGCTCTGTCAGTGCGGGCATAGGAGATCTACTGATCCCTGTCACTGGGATCAGTTAGATCTCTTATGCCCATGGTAGCCCAGTCCCCCCACAGTTAGAACACACCCAGGGATCACTGTTAACCCCTAGATCTCACCCTGCAGGTTAACCCCTTCACTGCCAATTACATTTATACAGTAATCAGTGGACATTTAAATTTCTGATCGCTGTATAAATGTCATTGGTCGCAAAAAAGTGTCAAAATGGTCCGACATGTCCACTGCAATATCGCAGTACTGCTAAAAATCGCAGATCACTGCCATTACTAGTAAAAAATAAAAAAAAATAAAAACCTGAGAAATTAATTCTCATCATCCGTAAACGCGGCCACTTTTGCGCAAACCAATCAATAAACGGCGATTGCGCTTTATTTTTTTTACCAAAAATATGAGGAAGAATATAAATCGGCCAAAACCGATGAAAAAAATGTTTTTTTATATTTTTTTTTTTTTGGATTTGTATTTTACCAAAAAGTAAGAAATTTGGGGTTTTTTTGCAAAATTGTCGCTTTTGTTTATAGCGGTGATCAGAAATGATGCAGAGGCGATCAAATACCACCAAAAGAAAGCTCTATTTGTGGGAAAAAAAGGATGCAAATTTTGTTTGGGTACAATGTCCCACGACCGCGCAATTGTCACTTAAAGCGACGCAGTGCCGAATCGCAAAAAGTGCGCTGGTCCTAACCTGGGAAATCCTTCCGGGGCTGCATATTTTCAAGGAAATTCCACTACCTATAATTTAATAGTTATTTATTAGTTAGTTATTATTTCAAATGTTGTTACTTATTTTCGGATTTCCGAATTTCGGATTTTCTCCATTCCGATTGCAGAATTTCCGAATTATCGCTATTAAGATTTTCCGACTTTTGGATTAACAAAAATTAGAAATTGGAAAAACGAAAATTTGGAAAGATTCGGAAATTCAAAATTTGGAAATTCGGATTCGTCCGAATTGCCGAATTTATAAAAATTTATCAAAAATGAAATTCGGAATGAAACAAATTGCACATGCCTTATTTACAGCCAAATACAGTATCTCACAAAAGTGAGTACACCCCTCACATTTTGGTAAATATTTAATTATATATTTTCATGTGACAACACTGAATAAATGACACTTTGCTACAATGTAAAGTAGTGAGTGTACAGCTTGTATAACTGTGTAAATTTGCTGTCCCCTCAAAATAACTCAACACACAGCCATTAATGTCTAAACCTCTGGCAACAAAAGTGGGTACACCCCTAGCTGAAAATGTTCAAATTGGGCCCAAATTGTCAATATTTTGTGTGGCCACCATTATTTTCCAGCACTGCCTTAACCCTCTTGGGCATGGAGTTCACCAGAGCGTCACTGGTTGCCACTGGAGTCCTCTTCCTCTCCTCCATGACAACATCAAGGAGCTGGTGGATGTTAGAGACAGATGCTCAATAGGGTTTAGGTCTGGAGACATGCTTGGGCAGTCCATCACCTTTACCCTCAGCTTCTTCAGCAAGGCAGTGGTCATCTTGGAGGTATGTTTGGGGTCATTACCATGTCTGAATACTGCCCTGCGGCCCAGTCTCCGAAGGGAGGGGATCATGCTCTGCTTCAGTATGTCACAGTACATGTTGCCATTCATAGTTCCCTCAATGAACTGTAGCTCCCCAGTGCTGGCAGCACTCATACAGCCTCAGACCATGACACTCCCAACACCATTCTTGACGGTAGGCAAGACACACTTGTCTTTGTACTCCCCACCTGATTGCCACCACACACAATTGAGACCATCTGAACCAAATAAGTTTATCATGGTCTCATCAGACCACAGGACATGGTTCCAGTAATCCATGTCCTTAGTCTGCTTGTCTTCAGCAAACTGTTTGCGGGCTTTCTTGGGCATCATCTTTAGAAGAGGCTTCCTTCTGGGACGACAGCCATGCAGACCAATTTGATGCAGTGTGTGGCATATGGTCTGAGCACTGACAGGCTGACCCCCCACTCCTTCAACTTCTGCAGAAATGCTGGCAGCACTCATACATATATTTACCAAAGACAACCTCTAGATATGACGCTGAGCACGTGCATTCAACTTCTTTGGTCGACCATGGCGAGGCCTGTTCTGAGTGGAACCTGTGCTTTAAAACCACTGTATGGTCTTGGCCACCATGCTGAAGCTCAGTTTCAGGGTCTTGGCAATCTTCTTATAGCCTAGGTCAGGGGTAGGCAACCTCGGCCCTCCAGCTGTGGTGAAACTACAAATCCCATGAGACATTGCAAGACCCTGACAATTACAGGCATTACTCCTAGAGGCAGAGGCATGATGGGATTTGTAGTTTCACCACAGTGCCGAGGTTGCCTACCCTTGGCCTAGGTCATCTTTATGTAGAGCAACAATTCTTTTTTTTAGATCCTCAGAGAGTTCTTTGCCATGAGGTGCCATGTTGAACTTCCAGTGACCAGTATGAGAGAGTGAGGACGATAACACCAAATTTAACACACCTGCTCCCCATTCACACCTGAGACCTTGTAACACTAATGAGTCACATGAGGGAAAATGGCTAATTGGGCCTAATTTGGATATTTTCACTTAGGGGTGTACTCTCTTTTGTTACTAGCGGTTTAGACATTAATGGCTGTGTGTCGAGTTATTTTGAGGGGGCAGCAAACTTACACTGTTATACAAGCTGTACACTCACTACTTTATGTTGTAGCAAAGTGTCATTTCTTCAGTGTTGTCACATGAAAAGATATAATAAAATATTTACAAAAATGTGAGGGGTCTACTCACTTTTGTGAGATACTGTATATTGCCTCTAAAAGGTTAGTCACTTAATTGATTAGTTGACCTTGCATTTTCTTGGGCCAGCAATATTACACTAACAACTGCTCTTTGAATTTGCTTAGCTATATTTGATGCCAATCAGCTTTGACATTAACTAAATAAGGTAACAGAAATATTTTTTTAAAAGGATCCAGTCCTTATCTGCCATTTCAAAGGCAAAGTTGGCTGCCAATGGCTTTATGTTTGCAATATTTGATACCGGTAGGGGAAAGGGACACACTGTTCTCAGTGTTGTTTGTTTTTGTTGTGGAGATATACTGTACCTGATAATGGCAAACACCAACATACTGTACATAGCTTGGCTTGCTAGGCATTACATTTGCTTATAATATCATACTTTCATAATCCTCACATTAGCCAGATTTCCTTATCTACATTTTCTGTTGGATCAATTTTCTAAACTATCAGGACTGAAGTTCAGTAACTTTGCTTTCAAAGCCCTTCATTTCTAACTCCCCCTACAAATAACTAAAAGTGAATTTTGTCTTTCTTAGGGAACCCATACACATTTCTCAGGAATCCACCAATATGGTGGATAGGGGTTGTTTGTAAATGGTTTTATTTTGGTTAAGACTTGGGTTTTCGTTCTTACACACCTTTTAAAGTGGTAGTAAACTCTCATACTTTTACCCGAAAATACACAGAATGAAGTTCATTAAGTTACTTTAAATTAAATCCCTGCCTAGGGAAAATATATGAAGGTTTCTTACTTGTAAAATAATTGCATTTGATAAAGCTGTTTTTCCTGCCGCCATTCTAACTTCTGTCTTCCGTGTTTATTACTGATCTTACTTCCGCCCTTACTTCATTCCCATGTCCCTAATCTCGCCCATGCACAGTACTTATCAAAAAAAACAAAAAAAAAACATTGAAATCCCTGCATCTGGTGCCCTGCATGTAGATTAGGAGCTGGGCGCATGGATTAGGTGGGCGGCGCCCCTGTGCCCCATATGGATGGGCCGCCACTGGTAGTAGTAGAACTAGTAGAGCAAAGTCCCTTCTCTTAGTGGACAATATCTTGACAGAGCTCTTCAGGACCACCAGCCAGGTCCCTTTTAAATAGACCCACAGCTGATTATAAATAGGCACCAGAGGAGTAGCTAGAACACAAGGTCTCCAAGATCTAGCAACGTCTGTACACACAAGGCCCAAGGACAGATGGATGCTGCCTTCCAACCTTCCAAGTGATAACCCCAGTGATACCAGACAGATCTATGGCAGACAGCTCCCCTCAGTCAGGTTCTTATAAGCACCTGGGTCTCTGCATTCCTCCCCCCAGGTCACCCACCTAAGGCCTCCTTTCAGCAGCTTGTGCCAGCGTGTCCTTCCCAGACCAGACTGTTCCACTCTGGGACAAGACCCAGACCTCAGTTTGCCCAAAGAAAAAATACAGTCACCCAGCCTGCCTTCACAGCATGCCTCTCTGGGATAGGCCAAACATATTTATGCTGCCATCTGCATAGCCCCACACCTATCATCCAGAAACTTCTCCCATCTCTAGGATACAGAGGAAGCCATAGGCAAAACTAGCAGAGGCTAAGCACACTGAGCAGACCTAGCTAGCAGATTGCAGCTTTATTCACAATCACAGCCACACTGCCTACCGCGTGGCAACTAAATTTTCCTATAAAAAACTTAACAGCTATCTAACTATCCTAGGACCTACCTAGAAGGGTGCTACATCTATAAGAATAGCTAATAGTAGATAGTCACATTCAGTTGGACTGGTTCTGTCATGTTAAAGAGCAGATCAGTCTCAAGGAGCTCCCTGTAGTGTATCCTGTATTTGATCCTTTCCCCGGTCACTAATCGATCTGAGACTGGTACCAAAAGCACCAGCAGACCGCAGGGATCACGGAAATACCAATCAAGCCGTGAGTATTCCCCAGCATGTCGAAGGAAGGCAAAACTAAGGGCAGTGCTGTGGCCAAGGCAGGCCAGCATGGCGAGGAGGAGCTTCTCCCTCAGAGAACCACGAGTGGTACAGAAAAGCTGAAGGACCTGGAAACCAAGAGCAAGCTGCCGAGACCAACAGGTAAAGACAACCCTGGGGATATACTTTATTGCACAAAAAGACTGTCAGATCTGTGGGGACGTGAGGAGGAGGCACCTGAAGGTGACCCTGAGGACTCACAGACCAAACTATTCACAGGACAGGAGACAGAGGCGGATGCCATGTTCCAGCCAGACCCGAGGCAACACTCAGGCTAGGAGGATTGGGCAGAAGAAGAACAGCATCCCACCCTTAGGGAACAAAATTTCCTTCAAAAAGGAGGAGGTGTATGGCGCTCACCTAGCCTTTAAAAATCCCACCCTTAGACAGATACTGCAGGCAGTACAGAAGTGTACAGTATCAGTTAATAAAGTGAATACCAAGCTGGTGAGCTTAACTGAGGAAGTGGCCCTTTTAAGACAGGATATCCAGAAGGTCTGGGAACAAACGACAGCCGCAGAGGGTTGGGTTAGTGATCTAGAGGATGCCATGACACCTTTGATAAATGAATCTCGCTCCCATTAGCTCATAATAGGGCTAAAACAGATGACATTGAAAATAGGCTGAGATGAAACAACATGAGGATTGTTGGGCTCCGAGAAGAAAGTGGAAGGCAGGGAACCCACTTCGTTTGTGGAACAATGGCTCTTTGACACCTTCGGCAAAAAGGCGTTTACCCCATTATTCGCGGTAGAAAGGGCCCACCATGTTCCAACCAGAGCCATACCGGGTAATGCTCCCAGACCAATGTTGGCATGTATTCTGCATTACTGGGACAAGGAAAAGATATTACGCATTGCCCGAAAAAAACAAGACATCAAACACAATGATGCACGGGTGTTGTTCTATCCCAACTTCTCAGCAGAAGTGCAACAACAAGGATCCAAGTTCTGTGACATCAAACAGAGGCTGAGGCGACTAAATCTACCATATGCTATGCTCTACCCAGTCCGTCTGAGAGTCACAGCAGAGGGGCGAACACAATTCTTTGCTACGGCACTAGAGGCCGTGGCCTGGCTGGATGTTCATGAGACGGCACTGAGACGCAGGACGAGGGATGATCCAGCTCCCTGAGGGCTGTTAAACAAGTGTGTAAGCTGAAGGACTGCACCTTTCTGCTGTAAGTGGCTAAGTAACTTTACCCCGGCCGGGGAATAATCACTAAATGCCACGGTGCACAAACACAATTATGCGTTGCTGAGTAATGACCTTACTTGACTGTTTCTTCTTTAACCTGTGCCGTACTGCAGTCTGCAGGGCACAGACCTGGTTTCCAATGCTTGAATGTTTAGGGGCATCATTGTGCTCCACTGGATTACAAAGTCTGTTCACTTTCCTGTATAGCCATGACTGTGCAGCTACCGTATACTAAGACTAGTTGATTTCTGTTCACCCTTGTGCCTAACAAGTTGGACCACTGTTACATTGCTTCACAACCAAAGATGTCACATGTCTGCTATTTACCCCGAAGATCCACCATGGTACTGTGAGTATGCATCATGTTTGCTATTGGCCTCCTTGCAGGCAGGCCCAGACTGGACCGGATGTATCCTACAGCTTTCATTGACACCACAATCCCAATATGACTGATGTGCCCTTTATTACATGAAACGTATAGGGGACTGGGTACACCTCTGAAAAGGACAATGGTAAATTAATTTTTATGGAAATATCACCCAGCAATTATAGGCCTTCAAGATACTCAACTGCCGAGAGACTCTGTCTGTTGTTTAAAATACTCCTGGGTGGGCCGGGCCTACCATTCTAAACATACCTTCTATTCCAGGGGTGTGAGTTTGCTGATACATAGGACCTTGCCCTACATGTCAGGATGGATGAGGAGGGACGCTTTATATTTTTACACTGTCAATTATATACTGAATGTATTGTGGCTATGATATATATTCCACCCGTTCTCGGCGCTTGTTCTCCGGGAATTGGTGGCTTTCACCATTACCAGACCCACTCTCTTGTTATACAACTTGGGAGATTTCAACAGTGTGATCAATCCCAAGATGGATAAACATCCACCCAGCACTCAGCATAATGTAGATAGGGGCACCCTGGTGTCCAGGTTCCTTTCTGATGTGGGTTGGGTTGATGTCTGGAGGATGAAACATCCAGACCTTGTACAATTCTCGTGCTTCTGTTAAACTCATGTGTCATTGTTTCGCTTTGATTTGTGTATGGGAAACGCTGTGGCCCTGCCACTGGTGACGAAAATACAATACTGCACGAGAGGGGTATCTGACCACTCTCCACTGGTGGTGTGGGTTGCGGTGCGACCCAGGGATAATTTATCCCCTGCGCCATTGGGGGCTTGAATGCGTTTTGGATACAGCTGTTCCCAACAGATAACTCAATCACCAGACAAATGGAGTACTTCTTCCTAGATAATGAACAACACGAAAATAAGCTTATGTTGTGGGACACTTTTAAATGTTATCTATGGGGGGTATTTGTCTCAGCCATTACCAAAATTAAAACAAATACGAAGACCCATGAAATGAACCTTACCAATATGGTGAATAGACTGGAGGGGGAATACTTGGCTGATCCATCAGAGCAATCAAAGGCTTCTTGGCTGTCTGCTCAGGATGCGCTAGCCAAAGTGGTCAGTTCCAAAGCAGAAAAAAGCGCTTCTTTTCAAAGGTTACCTTCTATGAAGAAGGGGAGCAAACCGGCCGCCTCCTGGCCAAAATTGTCAATATACGCCCCTCAGCCCCAGCTATAGGAGCCCTGAAATTACATGGTGTACATTGTCATGGCTGAACTGACCCGATTTTATACTGACATGTATACCTCCAAGGCATCATACCCAATGGAGGAGCTCTTTTCCTATTTGTCTTCCATTTCCCACACTCTAAAGCTCCAGGGGACAATGGTATCCCTATGGAGATTTATCAAACCTACTCTGATTTTTTGCTTCCTAAGCTACTGTATTTATTTAATACTGTTAGCTCTGAACAGAAACTGCCAGGGTCTATGTCTAGGGCATGTATTACACCACTGCTAAAGCCGGACAAAGTGGCCACCGATCCCTCCTGATATAGACTTATTTCGCTTCTTCAAACGGACATTAAAATACTGGCCAAAATTTTAGCCAGAAGGCTAAATTCAGTTATCTCAGACATAATCCATCCCGACCAGGTGGGTTTTATGCCCAATAAATCCACTGCAGTCAATTTGCGGAGATTATTTGTGAATATGCAATCCCGGGAGGATAATGGGGCACTAGGGCCTTGCTATCATTAGATTCGAACAAGGAATTTGATAGTGTGGAATGCGGTTATCTATGGGCAGTACATGAAAAATTTGGGTTAGGGAGCAAATTCATATCCTGGGTCCGGCTTTTGTACTATAAGCCACAAGCCATTATACGAGAGGGTGGTCGGGTTTCCGCAACTTTTAAGCCGGGCCGGGGTACCTGTCAGGGATGCCCCTTATCGTCACTCCTCTTTGCCATGGCAATAGATCTGTTGGCAGCGCTAATTAGAACACACGCTGACATTACGGGCTTTAAGTATGGTGACAGACACGAGAAACTCCTTCTTTATGCTGATGACATGCTGGTTCTCCAAGGAGATAGAGCTGACTTCCTACAAAACGCCATGAATGTAATTTCCAAATTTGGGCGATATTCGGGACTGACCATTAATTGGCCTAAGTCTGCATTACTGCCACTGGACCAGTCAGACACTCCCCTTTTCGGTAACATCATGCCCTGTACCCGTGGTAACTTCATTTAAATATCTGGGAGTTATTATCTCACCCCCAACTCACAGATAATTGTCGCCTAGATATCACCCCATTACTGACAAGATTTAAAGACAAGGTTAAACTGTGGAACAAATTGTGGCTTTCAGTGGCAGGAAGAGCAAATTTATTTCATGATTTTTATGCCCCAACTTCTTTACTTTCTCTACAATTCCCCAGTGGTTATCCCCCTCTGAAAGTTTTCCGCATAGTAAACTCCATCTTCAGATCATTACTTTGGAAAGGGGGGAATGCCAGAATTTAACTAGAACAATTACAAAAACCTAAAGATAGAGGAGGGCTAGCTCTCCCAAACCCTTGGTTATATTATGTAGCTTCCCAGCTTCAACATCTGATGGGAGGCCTACGGGAACGAAATTTTGAAGGGGAAGAAATTCAGGATTCTACACTGTCAATCCTATTGTATGATACTGGTGCTCTCTCCCTGGCGGAAGGCATGGAGGCCCAGCAGTTTTGTAAACCAAACAAACAATTCCCGACCTATAGGCTTATACAAAAAATATGGGATAAGGCGAAACATCTTCAAAAGGTTACAGGGTACACGGAATTTAGCCCTATATGGGGAAATAACTCCTAGCCAGCAACATGCCATTGGAGGGCATATGGCGTGACACACATTAAACACATTTTAGCTAATGGGCGACTTTTAACTTTTTCCCAGCTGCAGGATAAATACACAATTCTGGCAAGCAGCTTACCCAAGATGCTTCTTTAGTTCAAATGAGTGTCAGGAGCATATCCCAACATTTATAGCCAATGGGGTAACTCCTTAAAGTGGTTCTAAAGCTAAAACAGTTTTACCTTAATGCATTGCCTGCATTAAGTTAGAAATGTTTTACTAATTGCTGTGCTACCCACCTCCCCAAACACTTACCTGAGTCCTGATCCAGTGCTGTGCTCATTTGCATCTCTTCTCTCCCCTATCCTTAATTTTACAGGCTTCACTAAAAGCAGGTGGAGCCATTGGCAGTTGTCAGTCAAATCCTGTGAGGAGGGAGTGGGGGCGGGGCCTAACTGCTGTGTGTTTCTATGGATACACACATCCTGGCACAGCAGCACGACCACACATGTGCTCCCATAGCACACAGCTTGCTATGGGGGCACACACAGAAGAGGGTAGGAGAGGAGAGCACCAGCAGGGGTCCCAAGAAGAGGAACAATAGGGCTACAGGTAAGTATAACATGTTTGTTATTTTAATAAAAAAAAAATAGGATTTAGAACCTCTTTAATCCAATCTCTATGGAATGGGTAAATACAGATGTTGATTGTCCAGGTACACACAGGCAGTGTGAACGATGTGTCTTTACCCTATTCAATTTACATAATCCCATCCTTATGCTTCAGGGGCCCAGTTGTACCATTGGTGCACATGAGAGCAGTCCCAGTCAAGCCTACAGGCAGCAATAAGGCTATTAGATGGATGTATGGTCAGTTCCTAAGGGGCTCAGTCTCTCTAACAGCAAATAGTAAATCCCCACAGCAGCAGTTTACCAGTCCCAGCAATATTGCAGCTCACCATCTGGTCACACACAGCGATCAGTCCACTCTCTTCTGATCTGCACCCAGATGACTCTATCTGTTGGCAAATTCAAACTCAGCACTCTGGATCCGGATCTGGATCTGGATCTGGTCTGTGTCCTGTACAGCCTGGAAAAATGCAGCTCTTTCTCCTCCTTTCGGCAGTCTCTCCCTGAGGAAAGTAGTTCAAAACTCTTAATTACATAATAGAATCTCTCCCCAGGACTACAGTTCCCACAGTGCATTGCTGCCTGACTAAGTCTATTGAACTCTACCTGCTCAGCAGCTCCCTCCTTTTGCTGAAATAGCTGTTAACCAGTTCAGAATCGCAGGGCAGCAGCTGTAGCCAGCGTTTCTTGCACTCTCATTCTCCGCCAAGCGCCTTGCTACATAATAATATAGATAATAACATCTTTTAAATGCATTGTTTTAGTCCAGTGTTTTTCAACCTTTTTTCAGTCAAGGCACCCTTTAAAATTCTTGACAATCCGGAGGCACCCCATTCTAAAATGTAAATAATGAAACAAATAGTTTTACATAATACAGCAATATCTACATATATAGGACACTCAGCATTAGAGGTGATCTATTCTTCCAAAGGAAATCCACCAGTGCACATTGGTACTGACTAATATTCCAACTTTTCGTTTGGGCACCCTGGTTGAAAAAGACTGTTCTAGTCAATATCTGATTATGTGGCTTAAGCTAATGTTGGCTTGTGGAAATGTTCAAAGTTAATTTGACCTTATAAATTTATCACAGCCTAATAGCAGGCACAGTAAGATGTTTTTAAATAACCTTGACTTTCCTGAATGAAGTTAAAGCACTTCTTGGCAGCATCCACCCTCATTTCTATAGAAACACTTAGCATTTAAAGTAAACCAGTCAGCCATTTTAGTATATTAAAATAATTAGAGGTCTGGCTAAACTCGTATTATTTGGGTCTTAACTGCCCTATTATCAGGGCTAAGATTTTATACATGCCATGCTACACCCATGTCCAATAACAGTGTGTCAATAAAAGGTGAGAACCAACTGGACACTATTGGCCATTTCACTCTGCTTTACTGAATACAATGAAATGTAAAGATTTTAATTATAGAATCTCTCCTATTGTCTACAGGAGAATCCGATACTTGAAGTTACTGTTTACTATTTTTATATTTACTGGAATTATTTGTATGCTGGCCATACTGCAGAATCAGAACACATCAGCATGGTAAGTAGTAAGAGCCATACTGTCAACGTATACATAAATGTTGCAATATGAAAGGGAAAGGGGCATACTGTATTTGAGTGATCCAAATGAAATTTACAGTGCCGTTCATGGCTGAGCCAAAGGTCTCCCTGCTGGTTGCAATGAAGGGTGCTGGTGTCAGTGCACCATTCAGAGGTGTAAAAGCATTATGAAAGAGAAGAAAAGATGCCGCTCATCAACCCAGAGCATTAGTATGTAGATGAATGTGGCCTCAGCCAGTGCCGCTCCAGCCACACCCACCTGACATGTTTTCCCCCTCTCTTCGTGGATCCACAGAGGTTCATTCCGCTTTCCTATTATTGATATCCCTGGTTTGTGGCAATGGAGGGGACTGTGCCATGGTGAGTCCTAATAAGAAATAACCTATGAAGTAAGAAAAATCTGTATGTAGGACTATAATGGCCAAACGGCAAAACAAAATCCTCCTATGGAAGGTCTGTGATCCAAAAAAAAAAATGAAAGTGTCAAAGTATGCCAACAAAATCGATTAGCAACTAACCTTCCAACTACAGGCAAGTCCAAGGCCCCAGTGAGCAGGGCGAAACATGTCAGGTGGACCTGGCTGGAGCCGCACTGGCTGAGGCCACATTCATCTATGTACTAATGCACTGGGTTGGGAGTGGCACATTTTCTTCTCTTTG
Source organism: Glandirana rugosa (assembly GCA_018402905.1). Taxonomy (NCBI): domain Eukaryota; kingdom Metazoa; phylum Chordata; class Amphibia; order Anura; family Ranidae; genus Glandirana; species Glandirana rugosa. The sequence goes on from BLSH010367049.1 coordinate 718,271, forward strand.
ATAAGGCATTTTTGAGCACTCATTTTCCCCAAAAAGGGAAAGATAAAAAAAATATGGCATGTTTAAGAATTCTTTCAAAGATTTGTGAGCTAAGTGATAGTATGGATGCATGAGACGAGAGAAAAACTTAAGCTATGCCCAAGAAGTAACTCTTAAGTGCACCTATAATCAGGGACTGCCCAAATTATATATAACAACTAGTCAAATTTTTATTTTCATGTACTGCAAAATTTATTGAAAATATATGATTGTTGGTAGTCATTCGATTTATACCCCAGTTAGCTACATAGCTGAGCTGTATACTCTCACTGGGTCCTATGCAACTTGCTAGAGGCCAAAGCTTCTCTATGTTCCCCCGTCTGTCCTTGGCAGAAGCTGCAATGGTAAAGATGGCAGCAAAAGCACTGCCATTCTTTTAAAAGGGGAATAGTTGACCACCTTGGCAGGTCCTACACATGGAAAATAGGGCTTCTGCGGTTCCACTATGTTACATGATTGCACAGTGTGCCAAGCCCAGACCAGTGGGGCAATAACACAAAGTTAAAGCAGAACTCCGGGAAGAAAACTTTTTTCCATGTCCTTGTTGCTGATCTCCTTCCTTCACCAACTATGCCATCCATCTTCTTCTGAGCTCTGTAGTTCCTCTGTAGTAACCTGCTGAACTTGCTGAAAAAACATTATACCCCTCTGGCATCCTGTTTGTAAGACCGCTGACCCCTCTCCGTCCTGTACTAGCAGCAGTGGTCTGACATGCCCACTTGTAGTTTTCTAACATCCCAGCAGGCATTTCTATTTCTGCCTGCTGGGCTGTAATGGGCGGAGTGGGTCTCTTAGCCCCCCGGTCTGTGCCGCCCATAGAGGTGGTGTTCCTCCTCCCTCCTCCTCCTCTCTGTCAACAATGCCCCCTCCGTCCGCCTGCGGTCTCATCAATGATAGCAGAGATCTCCTGCTATGACATGCCTGGTGTTTCTGGAATGCCTGGCATGTTTGCTATGTAAACTCCGCTCTGTATTTTTCCCCTGTCACAGCCATATTATGATGCAGAGCCCAGCTCTGATATGGCTGTGACAGGTGCATTTTACAGGTAAGAGACCACGATGGACTGACTCCCTCAGTTCAGAGTCTGTGCGTGAATAGTGGTGGGAGCATACACACTCCCAGTGCATCTAGCTGGCTACATAGAGGAGAGGTGGTGGGCCCTCTTGCGGGGCTTGGGCTGCTACCTCTGGATACGGCTTGCAAAGCCAGATCAGAGGGTAGGTGAAAGGAGCACCCAGAGTCAGGTAAAAAGTGAGTGTTTATTTTTATTGTAGTAGATACAATATGGTCAAGCCAACGCGTTTCGGGGGATCAAGGACTCCCCCTTCTTCAGGGCAGTGATGCTGCCATAGAAGGATCAGGAATTTCCTCTGAAACATGTGGTGTAGCTAAGTCTACACCACATGTTTCCGAGGAAATTCCTTTCATTTTGTGAGTTTTGTGAGTTCCATTTTTATATCTTATTTTCAGTGTGATGTGTATTATATGTGACTTTACATATCACAGAGACCGGTATTGTGGTAATATCAAAGTTTATTGAGATTTCCATACATTAGAGGGTTCCATCATTATTGCGTTATTGATTAGTAAGTTAGCGCTGCGCTTTTTTGTTCATTCTCTCATGCTGACATTTACTTGTGTCACATGCTGATATAAAACATCACGGCTCTTTCATTCTGTGTTGCGGCTGGGGATGTTCTCATACACCATACCAGCACTGATTGTTGTTATAATGATCTCAGATCTGCATGAGGAGGTGGAATATTTCTAACGCTAAATTACAGCAGAGTACAGAGTGTATAATATATCATTATGGGATGTGTCTACAGATCAGTAATGATTACAGAAAGCATGTAAGGGCAATATGTTTATCTCCTGTTGTGTCTGGAAAGTAGAGAAAACACATGTTGTGTGTCACTGGTTAGTGGGCCTGGCTGCAGAATGAGGGGTGTGATTCACGTTGAAGTTGGCTTGTTCACATTTATATGCACAGGCCTAGTGTAGGTCCCACATTCATTGAAATGTGCAAAACATGATGGGAAATGTAGTCTAAACAGAAAGAAGAAGATATGATGCAATCACTCTTCTAACAGAGCCTGCCTTGCAGAATACATAATGCATCATTCGAATCAGAGAGCTGACTTCCTGCTAATTAAATTAGACATATCTCTTCAAAGGTAAAGAATTTTACAAATCTAATAACTGTTTAGTGTTTAGTGTGGGGAGGTGTACTAATGGGGGATATTTTGAAAATCCCGGAGTTCTGCTTTAATCTCTTTTTTAAAGATGATTTTTATTTAAAGTTTGCATGTACCTGTATATCCTAGGAAAACAACAGTGAAATCAACTGAACACTCCACCCTATTCTTGTTGTCTCTCATCATTTAAAAGATGGAATGCATAAAAATGCATGTATAAAAATACAATACAATAATACAATACAATAAAAATGTAAAGACCTATCACAGGACAATATTATGGTACAATTCATAGAGGCCCCAACTAGGAATGACACTCTGCTGGACCTGGTAATCTCAAACCATGCAGAGCGTATTACTAATGTTCATATAAAGGAACATCTGGGTAGCAGTGACCATAACATGATGTAAGCAACAAACACATACGGGAAAGATAAAACAACTTAACTTTAAGAGAGCAAATTTTCCAAGGATGAGGGCTGCTCTCCAGGACTTAGACTGGGAGGGAATATTGGCGTAGATGAGCACAGAACAGAAATGTGAATTCTTCAAAAAGACTCACTGTGAACTCACTGCAAAGTATATTCCCATGGGCAATAAGTTTAAAAGGTTAAAAATAAAACCTATGTGGCTCATGGCCAAAGTTAAAAAAGCTATAAATAATAAGAAAATAGCTTTTAAAAAATCTAAAAATGAAGGAACACTATTATTGTTCAAATGTTACAAAGAATATAACAAAATATGTAAAAAGGAAATCGAGGACGTAAAAATTCAAAACGAACGGCAGATTGCAAAAGATAGTAGGACACACCCCAAAAAATTCTTCAAATATATAATAACTTGGATAGGGATTGGAGATTATGGGATGCCCATTCGACTTCAGGGACAACTCTTCCTATATACAGTCTATATATACAGCTCCTCTTCTTCCTCCAGCACACACTTGCTTGCAGAATCCAGCTATGTAACCCAGTAGTATTTTTGTAGCAAAAGCCCATTACAGACAGGGAATCAGAACCCCTATACTTGAAGAATAGATGCCGTAACACAGCTCACACTTTCCCAGTGCTTCTTCTCTGTGGTCACTGATCCCAGCAACACCTCTTCAGGCACTGACAACCCACCTGGCTTCAGCTGCCCCTTTCCCTAGCCCTCCAGGTTAACCTCTCCCCACAGTCTTCCAGACTGATACTCACCAGTCCATCCGGCTGACTCTCAGGAGATCTCCCAGATGTGCTGACGTGCTCCTGCTGTCCTCTCCTTTCTCCCATGCCTTCAGGAAGGGAATCATCTGTGTGTTTTAGGGGGAATCTTCCAGCACTCGAGCCATAGGCCCAAAGTCACCCCCCCCCGACTAGGGGGCGCCCTCAAGGGCCACTGACAGCCACCTCAGCACTCCATTTCCATCTTCCACCCGACTGCCATGGCCCATGTCCAGGGCCGGACTGGGAATAAAAACCAGCCCTGGAAATAATTTCGTACCAGCCCCATAACATTTTTATATTGGCCCAACAGCATAACATCATTATTTTTTTTGTTCACAAAAGGGAAAACCATGCATGTTAAAACACATTTGAAGAGTGTATTATAAAATGGCCATTTTCAGCACAAATATCAATATTTAAGCTATAAACATGTAGTTAGTGCTATTAGCAATGTGTTTAAGTTAATCAAAAGTCAAAAAACATATTTCTTTATTTACTTGAAGGTCAGGTTAAAATAACCCAGCACAGAGTTCCCCTATATATCAGAGTCTGCAGGAATCCCCCTTACAGTGCAAGGGAACTTTGACATAAAGGGGAACATTGCAGATCATAATCTAAGGGGGGACTCTGATATTAGGGGGGCTCTGGTGACCAGAGACCCCCCTTATATTAGAGTCCATCACATTCCCCTTTACATCAGAGTTCCCACTTACATCAGGCTTTGCCGCATTGCCCTTTACATCAGGGTTCGCAGAGTTCCCCCTTGCACTGTAAGGGGGAATCCTGCAGACTCTGATGTAAAGGGGAACTCTGGGAATGTGGGGAGGATTCTGGTGACCAGAGAACACCTTCCGCAGAAAGAAAACACTAAGGTAAGGGGGGTTACTGATATAAGGGGGAAACCTTTATATCAGTGCCCCCTTACATTATTGTATTCACTCCCCTCTTACATCACTGACCCCCCCTTCAGACTGGCCTTGCGGTGCTGTCACTGGCCTCCTCTCAGATGCACCATGCAGGGCTCAGTCAGTCGGCTCCAGCTTGGTGGCTCTGGTTTTATCCCATAGTCTCTTCTCCAGCAGTCCACACACGTCTGACTCCTCCCATGACCCCCATCCTGGCAGCACTCCCAATCTTGACTGCTCTCCAGAATCCCTCCTCAGAGACTGCCAACATGTTAAAATACAAGAGATGGTCAGAGACTGCAGACATGATAAAGGAGATGGTCAGAGACTGCAAACATGACACAGGAGATGGTTAGAGACTGCAGACATGATACAGCGGGTGGTCAGAGGCTGCAGATATGATACACAAGATGGTCAGAGGCTGAGGATGGTACAGGAGAAGTCAGAGGCTGGGGGATGGTACAGGAGAGGTCAGAGGCTGCGGGATGGTACAGGAAAGTTCAGAGGCTGTGGATGGTACAGGAGAGGTCAGGGGCTGCGGATGGTACAGGAGAGGTCAGAGGCTGTGAATGGTACAGGAGAGGTCAGAGGCTGTGAATGGTACAGGAGAGGTCAGAGGCTGAGGATGGTACAGGAGAGGTCAGATACAGACGTTAGAGACTGGAGAGGACATGTAAGGAGGTCGGACTGGAGAGGACATGGTAGGGCGTCGGAGACTGGAGAGGACATGGTAGGTGTCGGAGACTGGAGAGGA
>BLSH010367049.1:736948-747153 GCA_018402905.1 Glandirana rugosa
CCTGATTTCCTGTTCCTGCGACCCGGCTAACCTGACCCTGCTGATTTCCTGCCTGCACCGACCTCTGGATTACCTACGACTACTCTCCTGCCTGATCCTCCTGCACTTCTGTCTGCCTGTTAACGACCCAGCTCGAACCGACCATCCTTCTGCTTGCTCCCTTGTACCGCACCGCCAGCCTGTTAACGAACTTTGCTTGGATTTGACCCTTCTTCTGCCTGACCCCTTTGTACCTCACAGTCCGCCAGTTAACGACCCAGCCTGTACGACCCCTCTCTCCGTGCACGAGTGCACCAACGGACTTCTATCTACACCAGTGACCCAGTCCGACCCTCGTGCCATCCTGCACTCCCGAGCCTCCTGTCTGCTCTACCAGGGGTTCCCGAGTCAGGGTCGTAAGGGAGGTGGCCCACTGCATAAGTCAGACTCATCCACCAGGTACGTGACAGAAGCGCTAAGCAATTCAGCCACCGACTGGGGAGTACAGACTTCATGCATCCACTCCTTGGCCCATTCTTTAATCAAGGTCGCTACTTTCCAGACATCCCCTTCTTTGTCAGTTGTTGTTTCCTTCAAGCAGACTTGATATACTAGCTTATCAGGCAATGACTTTCCACCACAAACGTACAACCATTAGGGCTGGTAATCTGTGGTGTTTGTAAACGAGGAGCAATAATAATGTGAGGTAAGATGATGACCTTGATCTACGTTGCCTGGATGTCTGTGCCTAAATGGTGCTCTGGCTTTTACAAGGCTCCCTCCATCTTGAGGTCCTTGCAGGGCTGTATCCTGCTTGGTCCAGGCAAACTTGACATACTAGTTTGGCAGGCAATGCCTTTCCACCACAAATGCAGTAACTATTAGGGCTGGTAATCTGTGATGTTTGTAAATGGGGAGCAATTATAATGAGAGGTGAGATGATGACCTTGATCAACATTGCCTGGATTTCTGCTCTTAGATGATGATTTATCTTGTTTATAACTTATGTTCATTAATTTTTTTTTAATTTATTTTTTACAACAAACATTCAGGGAAGGGGACCTATAACAATATAATAGATAGAAAAATACATTTTTTGTCATCAAGGATATATTTACAAAGTAAACAATTACTATAGAGTCAAGGAAAATATCTCCCTTAATCCTAGGAGTCTGTATATCTTCCCTCTATATAATATGATCTACCCATCCAAATCTGTAGTATCGTATTGTGCTTAACTTTCCCATGCTGAGCACTGCCCATATCCATAGGCCTACCAGAACTAGGACTATATTTCCCTCTACCCTCTATAAACGATTCCCTCAAATAGGACAGAAAAAAAAAAGAAAAAGAAAAAAAAATATATAGGCATTCGTTTTTCTATTTGTGGGCCTACGGAAATATTTGCTTATAAGTATTTCAATAGTAATCCTGAGGTGCAATAATCATCCCATTTATCCTATATCCTTCTAAAATGCTCTTTAGAGCCAATCTCAATACTAGTTATTTCCTCCATTGATCGTATCTCACCCATCTCACAAACCCATTCTGTAATTGAGGGGGCCGTCTCTTTTCGCCAAGAGCTGGCAATAATTGTTCTTGTTGCTGTTAACATGTGTCACAGGATATCTTTCTTAATAGTCTGCAATGAGCCAGGAATAATTGATAATATCGATATTACTATGTCTAATTGTAGTGTGGAATTAGAGAGTTCTTTATAGATTTCAAATATGACTGTCCAGAGTTGGCTGACCTCCTGACAGTAATACCAAATATGTGACGCATTCCCTGCCGCTTTTTTACATCTCCAGCATGTTTCTGAGACACTCTCCCCTATCTTATGGAGATCGGTAGGACACCGATACCATCTGGATATAATTTTATAATTCCTTTCTTGATGCTTAATTGAAGGAGATAGTTTATGGGCAAGAGTCAGTGCTTTCTCCCATTGTGGTATAGATAATGTCCTTCCAATCTCTTCTTCCCATTTTTTTAGATATATCAATTCTCTCTCTAAGCCTTTAGGGAGTAGTTCTTTATATAACTTTGACGGTATGTGGGCTGGTTCATGGTCCTGTAAGAGAACTTTCTCAATTCTGTAGGTATTCTTGCTAACTCAGAATATTGTTCCAGTGAGTGAACGTATGCTTGTCAATTGTTGGTATTGTATCCATTTATTTGCCTTTTCGCTTCTTAATGTACTCAGTGGGGGGATCTCCCCATCCACCAGGATCTGGGCCAATCTAGGATCGTCTTGTCTCTGCCAGTCCAGGAAGTCCAGAGCCTCCATTGCTGGCAGAAAGTCAGGGTTAGAGAACAAAGGTGTCATAGGCCCAATCCGGGTTGAGAGGATACCCCTCTTTATAAGTGCATCCCATATCTTCAATGTAGAAAGGACCAAAGATGGCATTATTTTAGGGCGATTTATTGGTGCAACCCACGGCAGGGATCTCAATTTCAAGCCCAAAATATCTTTCTCCAATCCCACCCATTGTTTACGTTTGGTCCCTGAAACCAGTCCACTATCCTAGCTAAATGTATCGCCTGTATGTATTTCGTAAAGTCCGGGAGGGCTAGTCCCCCCTTTTGTTTGGATCTAACAAGTATATTGCGTTTAATTCGGGGAGATTTATGTTCCCAATTGAACCCCCCTACTGCCGACCGCAATATGCGGATTAATGCCGCAGGGGGACACACCGGGACTGTCTGAAACACATACAACAGTATTGGAAGTATGTCCATTTTTATTATGTTTATCTTTCCCAACAAAGAGAAAGTTTTTTTTGTCATATTTTTGTAGCAATTTTATTATTTTATCGGGGCATGATTATATTCTATTATTTTGTCTAAGTCTTTAGGTATTTTTATCCCCAAATACTTAAGAGCTGTTTAAAAGGAAATGTTTTCTGGAGATGGGCTTGGGTTTTATTTGATAATGACACATTTAATGCTTCGGATTTGTCATAATTCACTTTGAAATTACTTACGGCTCCGAACCATTCGAATTCTTGAATAAGGTTTGGGATAGTTATTATTGGGTTGGTAATGTGCAACAAGAGATCATCTGCATATACTGACATTTTATATTCCTTTCCTTTTATTTTGATCCCTTGTATATCAGGGTTGTTTCGTATGGCCGCAGTAAGATGTTCCATTACCAGAACGTACAACAATGGAGAGAGGGGGCAGCCCTGTCGGGTACCGTTCGAAATAGAAATTGGACCCGACAGGGTGCCATCAATCCGGACCCTTGCTTGGGGTTTGTGGTAAAGTGCCATTATCTTTCCCATTAGGCAGGGGCCAATGCCCCATTGCCTCAATATCTCTTCTAGGAAACCCCATCCCACCCTGTCAAACTCCTTTTCGGCGTCTACGGCCAGGAGGCAGGATGGGATGGAGTTCCTCTGTGCATATTCAACCAATGACAAATGATGACTTATCTTGACCTTTAGAGGGCTGCCTCCATCTTGAGGTCCTTACAGGGCTGTAAATATTGGCTCTCTTATTCTCAATCTTCACTACTTATCTAATCCCTATACCTTAAAAGCAATGATTGGTCTGACTGGGCAGCATTCCTCATAGAAACAGAGCAAAGCAGCAGACTGAAATGAAAAACAACATGACACAGTGATCCCAGAGCAAGCATTGAGAAAGGGATAGGACGAGTCAAGGTGAATGCCATAAAGAGCACAGTGATCCCAGAGCAACACTGAGAAGAAGATAGGAAAAGCCCAGGTGAATGCCATAAAAAGGGAAAACATACCTGCAAACAATGACCACATAAGCACCCAGCATGCATGAATAGAGGACTACCATGTGTTGCCCAAAAATGCCATAAAACCATTTAGAACTGTCCCAGGAGGGGCTAACCAGGTCAATGGACAGTGTGTGGTGAGCATTCTGAGGAGTGAGGATAATATACTCAGAGGTTGAGAGCAAGTGAGGGATCCGGTTTCTGACCCAGGAGAGCTGCAGATCTCAGGGATAGGAGGGACCTGAATTATCCCACTGATGAGTATATGTGTATTTTACTTGTAAGCATGTGAGCGTTTTTATTGAAGTTTTTAAAAAACCCTGATGTTAAACGTAATTACGCAATGTTGGTATAATATCATTTTGCATGATCCTCATCAAGCCTTTAGTGAAGAATTTGAAGGAGGTTAAGCGGTTCGGACATAGTGAGCAGAAAATGGTGTGCAATATATGAAGAGGAGGATATATTGGTGTCTGTTAATCTGCTCAAAGGAGGATATTTGAAGGCGTTTTAACAACGCCCAGGAGGTGAGGGCACATCTAGTGACGGGCACAGGGTGATGTGGAGAGCAGGATAAACTATCAAGACTGTATTATATGGACTATTGCATGAACTCTAAACTCTAGGAATTAATTCTGTTGCACTTTATTAATGCATCACTTTGCACGTATGTAGTTATTCTACAAGGAGGATATATTTATTTGCACTTTATGAATGTATGTACTGTATTTAATTAGCATCTATAGTTTGCACTTGATTTAGTTACAAATAGCGCTGCACTCATATATATAACTTTTAGTTATACTGATTATAGTGTGACAACAGCCGTGTTGGGTAAGCGGGAGATCCCCTCTCTGTGTAAACCAGCAGCTCTCCCCTCTCACCATGCACTGGCAAGGCTGCGCTGATGGGCACTGGCAAGGCTGCGCTGATGGGCACTGGCTAGGCTGTGTTGATGGGCACTAGCAAGGCTGTATTGATGGGCACTGATGAGGCTGCGCTGATGGGCACTGCTGTCTGATCAAGCTGCATTGAAGGGCACAGGTAAGGCTGAGCTGATGAGATGGGCGCTGATGGGCACTGATGAGGCTGGGTGGATGGGTACGGATGAGGCTGCATTGATGGATGCTGATGAGGCTACATTGATGGGCACTGATGAGGCTGAGCTGATGGGCACTGATCAGGCTGCATTGATGGGCATTGGTGAGGCTGAGCTGATGGGCACTGATGAGGCAACATTGATGGCCATTGACGAGGCTACAATCATGGGCACTGATCAGGCTGCATTGATGGGCACTGATCAGGCTGCATTGATGGGCACTGGTGAGGCTGCATTAATGGGCACTGATCAGGCTGCACTGATGGGCACTGATCAGGTTTGCACAGATGGGCACTGATGACGCTGCATTGATGAGCAGTAATCAGCCAGCTCAAGTGAGCCCTCAGCCCAGATTCAGTGTGCTGACAGCACTGGAACAGGCCACAGCCCAGCCAGACAGCAACCAGCAAGTGAACCTACTCCCCCCCCCCCCCCATAATGCCGGGCTTGGGCTAGACTTACGTTAAAATGTGGGAGGGGTTATCAAATTTACCTTCAGGCTGAAGCCCTTGGTCTTTTTCCCACCTAGCAACACCCGTGTGTAGGGCTGAGCTATTGTTCTGTGTGTGCTTTGATGGAGGTTCCCTGTACACCACGCCCGCAGCCTGTTCCATCTGTTCCCTGAGCTGTCAGCCGGAGGCTTCCTCTTAGCGGTGAACCACTGGTATACCTCGCTCATTAATTTCTGCATACTGGTACTCTGTGAAGTGTTTTAGCATTTTTTAATAAAGTGACCTTAAAGTTTTAAATGAAGACCACTATTGGGTCCTTTTTTGCATTTTTGCAAATGGATGGTGAATCTATCCAGGAAGAAGGAGAGAATTCTACGTGGAGTGTTTGCTTCTGAAAGCTGCTGAGGTGAGCGACCAGCCTGTATGGTGGTGGTTTGTCTTCATGTTTGGAGGTGACTGACCTTACCCAGTTGTTGAGATTATTAAAAACTACTCCAGGAATCTAGAGATTTGCAAGCCTTTCGGATACAGCGGCCATCTTTTGTTTCAAGGTGGTGAAACCTATACAATTACACAATAGATGTTTGTTGGCGAAGTGGATGAAAAAGAACACAACAAAATACTTTATTTGATAGTCATTACATTTATTATTTTATAACTCAAAAACTTGATTTATATTTTGAAATTTGCTTTAGATATGCGTGACCCACTTGTCTTTACACATCACAATATCTTTATTGTTCACAATTTTGTGCGCGGCACAAGTAGTAATTTATAGTTTGGAATAAATGTCTCTATATCAGGCTGTAGCTGTAATATACACTAGTATAGGAATTATTTGCATGACTCCATCCACTATCTTGAAATGAGGTGTAATCCTTTTTTTGAAATATGCAGTGCATTTGCTATGTGAAAACCTCCTGTTCTAAGAAGGCTGTACTGTTACCCACTGGTTCAGTTGGAGGGCTAATTTCAAAAACAAATTACAGTATTATGCGATAATATGTGAAACAGTGATAAAATGCTTGGATCAAAAGTAGATATTCATTTGATTTTACATAAATAATAAGTCCCAAATAATAAAGTGTATGTGCATCAAAAAGTGATGAGATGTGAAGATCAAGTGCTCAAAAAACAGTTCTTGAAAGTAGTGAACACAATTGCTCCCACCATCCAGGCATCCACCAGGAGTGTGTCCTAGCAACTCACCTTAAACAAAAGACCACAACAGGTCTAGTGGTACTTTGGTATACAGATTATTTACGGCAGTTCACGTTCCACTCTCCTCTCCTGCATTGAAATCCACAGCTGGTCTGACAAGGCTTTAATATATGGATCCTTTATGAAAAATCACATTCCACTCGCCTCTTCTCTCCTTATAGCCAGGGCCATCTTTAAGGCAGGGCAAAAGCGGCAGCTGCCCTGGGCCCTGTCATTATTGTGGGGCCCAAAGCAGCTGCCTCATACTTGCCAACTATCCTGGTTTAAATCCCCTTGTCATTTGAAGTTTTAGTCCTGTGCTGTGCTGTGTCCCAATATCTCAGTGTGAAATGCTGCTACTAATGCTACCCAGCTCTGCCCTATTGTTGTGTACAGATTACATACCTGCAGACCCTGTGTTTACAAGTAAATAACCGTCATTGATATGTAAATAGTGGTGGCATTCATATGTAAATAGTGGTGACCGACGGCATTGATATGTAAATAGTGGTGGCATTCATATGTAAATAGTGGTGACCGACGGCATTGATATGTAAATAGAGGTGGCATTCATATGTATATCATGCCACGCTGAGGTCATATCCACCATCACCTATACTGAATGCTGCCCACTGGGGATACAAAGGGACATGCTTAAAAATCCTGCCTGCATCTGTGGTCATTAAGCCTAACATCAGCCTGTTCTGCAAAGGTAAGCAAATTGGTTGGGGGGGGGGGGGTAGTGTGGGGTTTGCAGAGTTAGGCAGAGAATGAATTACAGTTTGGGGTGCACAGGTGAGTAAGGAGGGGATTTATAGAGGTAATGAAGGTGGGTGCAAAGATGAGCAGAGGAGGCAGGTAGAGTTAAAGGGGAGGGAGGGTTGGAGTGGAGAGGATGGGGGAGGTTAGGGGTGCAGAGGTTAGCAGGGGTTTTAGGAGGTAAAGGTGTACTGACAGGGTGGATAAGATGTAGGTCACACGTGGGACAGCCCATTCATTACAATGGGCTGCTCTATGCGTTAGAAATGCGGAACAAAAGTCCCTAACCCTTTTTCAAAATCACACGGTGCCACAGCACATGTCACCATATGCGTGAGGGTGTCATTAACAATTATGGTACTGCTGTGTATCTGCTATAGGGCAGCACATTTCTGTGGTGTCAGGAAAGCAACGTTGCGTTTCCCAGTCCATGGTGTGCAGGCAGTGAGGAGATGATGTGCTGTAACCTCTAGAAACCAATCAGTGAGCAGTAATGATGTGCAGTAACCTCTAGCAACCAGTCAATGAGCAGTATTGATGGACAGTAATCTCTAGCAACCAATCAACAAGCAGAAATCATGTGCTGTAACCAGGGCTTTATTTCTCAGAGAATAGGAGCAGGAACTCCTCCCTTTCGAGTCACCCCTAGACTCCGCCTCCTATCTGCCTCCGAGGACCATTCCTTTGTTCCATCCCCTACCCACCTCCCAGTACCAACCCTTTTAGAGACTACAGAACCAAGTATCATTTTGTGGTGCTAAGTATTTGGTATGGAATTTGTTAATAACAAGAAAGGCAGTAAAATAGATTAGGCAACAACAGACACCTCAGCAACAATAGATTCACCCCAGCAACAATAGATTCACCCCAGCAACAATGGGCTCACTACAGCCAGCATCAACAGACCCTCCAGCTGCCAACATCATTAGACCCTAACCTCAACAGTAGATCCCCCCAAGCAATGATTTACCTCTGCAACATAAGACTTGAGGGTAGGGATTGATGTGAATATACAATGTATATGTAAGGCGCTGCATAAATTGATGGCGCTATATAAGTACCTGAAATAATAAAACCCACCCCAGCAACAATAGATCCTTCACCAGCAACAATAGACCTCCCCAGCAACAATAGACCCTCCTGCAAAATAGATCCCCTCCAGCAACAATAGATTCCCCAGCAGCCAGCATCAGTAAACACTCTAGCAGTCAGCAACAAAGACCCCTTTCTCAACAGTAGATCCCACCCAGAAACATAAGACCCACCTCCAGCCACAATAGATGCCCCATGAGACACAGAAGACCTCCCCAGCAACAGTAGACCCCCTTCCTCCACAAACATAGATCCCTTCCAGCAACAATAGATTCCCCAGCATCAATAGACCCTCCAGCACTCCCCAGCACTCCTTTCCATTACATACAGTCAGGTCCATAAATATTGGGACATCTATACAATTCTAATGTTTTTGGCTCTATACACCACCACAGTGGATTTGAAATGAAACTAACAAGATGTACTTTAACTGAAGACTTTCAGCTTTAATTTGAGGGTATTTACTTCCAAATCAGGTGAACGGTGTAGGAATTACAACAGTTTGTATATCTGCCTCTCACTTTTTAAGGGACCAAAAGTAAAAGGGACAGATTACCAATCATAAATCAAACTTTCACTTTTTAATACTTGGTTGCAAATCCTTTGCAGTCAATTACAGCCTGAAGTCTGGAACGCATAGACATTACCAGACGCTAGGTTTCATCCCTGGTGATGCTCTGCCAGGCCTCTACTGCAACTGTCTTCAGTTCCTGCTTGTCCTTGGGGCATTTTCCCTTCAGTTTTGTCTACAGCAAGTAAAATGCATGCGCATTCGGATTCAGGTCAGGTGATTGACTTGGCCATTGCATAATATTCCACTTCTTTCCCTTAAAAAACTCTTTGGTTGCTTTCGCAGTATGCTTCGGGTCATTGTCCATCTGCACTGTGAAGCGCCGTCCAATGAGTTCTGAAGCATTTGGCTGAATATGAGCAGATAATATTGCCCGGAACACTTCAGAATTCATCCTGCTGCTTTGTCAGCAGTCACATCATCAATAAATACAAGAGAACCAGTTCCATTGGCAGCCATACATGCCCACACCATGACACTACCACCACCATGCTTCGCTGATGAGGTGGTATGCTTTGGATCATGAGCAGTTCCTTTCCTTCTCCATACTCTTTTCTTCCCATCATTCCGGTACAAGTTGATCTTGGTCTCATCTGTCCATAGGATGTTGTTCCAGAACTGTGAAGGCTTTTTTAGATGTTGTTTGGCAAACTCTAATCTGGCCTTCCTGTTTTTGAGGCTCACCAATGGTTTACATCTTGTGGTGAACCCTCTGCATTCACTCTGGTGAAGTCTTCTCTTGATTGTTGACTTTGACACTCATACACCTACCTCCTGGAGAGTGTTCTTGATCTGGCCAACTGTTGTGAAGGGTGTTTTCTTCACCAGGGAAAGAATTCTTCGGTCATCCACCACAGTTGTTTTCCGTGGTCTTCCGAGTCTTTTGGTATTGCTGAGCTCACCGGAGCGTTCTTTCTTTTTAAGGATGTTCCAAACAGTTGATTTGGCCACACCTAATGTTTTTGCTATCTCTCTGATGGGTTTGTTTTGTCTTTTCAGCCTAATGATGGCTTGCTTTTTCTTGCGAGGCCACTCGAGTCGTTATGGTTTTCTGAGCCTTCTGGTGCCTTTTGTTGACACCACCTACTGGCTTCTTAAGAAAGGGACCACTTCTTTTGTGGGAAGTGTTGTCAACCGGTCTAGTTCTTGTGAGAGGTCCTCCATCCACATACTCACAGTTTCAGTTGTTAGTTCTCTTCTGAAGTGGTCTCACTTACGTCTCCCAAGTGGTGTTCTACATTTGGTAACCACTCGGAGTTTTTGTCCTTCCGGTCTAATCTCAAACGGTTTGTTGTAGAT
>BLSH010367049.1:753990-770266 GCA_018402905.1 Glandirana rugosa
CCCCAGCATACCCACCTATGCCTCTAACTACCCCCCCACACATATACCCACATACATGCAGAATTGCAGAAAGTTAAAAAAACGTCAGTACCTTCTCTCTTCCTGCCGAGTACTGCACTGTAGGGGGAGACAAAGAGCACAGCACGCACTGCTTTCACTTTCAGAGTGTGACGAGGCTCCCTGCAGCGCCGTTCGGCTGAGGAACGGAGCGCTCCAGTCCTCATCCCCTCACCTAATCTAGGCATACAGGGGGCCCTTATGGGCCCCCCCAGCATGAGGCCCGGTCGCCATGGCGACTCCTGCGACCCCTATCCGCCCGCCCCTGGGGGTACGCTACATTTAAGTGAGTATAAAAATGTTATTTTAAAAAAACCTGACCTCACATATATTCTCTTTTCCAACAGTGATATAGCACAGAAGCCAACTAAGAGCTCTTCTAAAGAAGATGTTATAAAGAAGAATTTGTGTAAGCCTCACAAACATATTTTCTTCATGAAAACTCACAAAACGGCCAGCAGCACTATCATGAACATCCTGTTCCGCTTTGGAGAATCAAACAATCTGATCTTCGCCTTACCAGCTTATAACGCATCACAGTTCTTTTATCCTTTATACTTCAACGCGGCTTATGTGGAAGGCTATATTAGGGAGGCCATTCTTAAGTTTGACATAATGTGTCACCACATGCGATTTCAATTGGGAGAGGTAATCCGTAATTAAATATCATTAATAAAGACAACATAAGACTTAATAGATTAGGTCATTAAAGGAGAACTCCAGGTTTTACAAAGTGCAATGGATAATATACACTTGCCCGTCAGTGTCCATTAGTGGGTGAAAGACTCTATAACTTGGTTGTCACTGTGGTACCATTAAATGAACACTTCTGACCACAGCACACTAAAGGTGCAACTGGTATCAGTACACAGCACTGACAGCGAAGTTTCCAGAGCCTTCAATCCGCCAAAGGACAATGTGCACGTAATTGTAAACTGCACATTACACTTAGCTCTCACTATAATTTAATGTTATGCTTCCTGGAATTCTAATTTAAAACCTGAGAAAAGAAAATGAACATACAAGTGGAATTGTTATTGCGGTATTCTTCTAAAATATTTATTTTACCAAATCCAGAATTCCATGAGATTGCCAACATGTGAAACTAATGAAAAGCGATTGTTGACATGGTACAAGAGACAGGTTAAAAGTAACATTTCCATAGATTGCACAAATTTATAATTATAAAGGCAGACTCCTAATTTTACAAGTAGCCATAGTCAAATGATTTAGGAATATATAAAGTAAATAGTAATTTGCACTTCTGGGTTTCCTAGGTCACTAAGGCTCCATTCACACCTCAGTGTTTTGTAGCTTGAATCTTGAAGCTCCAAAACGCTGGAGAAAGAAAGAATTATTCTCTATGGAGAAGGGTCACATCTCCACTCCAAGTCGCCTGAAGACAAACACCTGAAGCTCAAAAAAGTTCTTGAGCTTTTTTTGTAGCTTGAATCAGGCAGATTTGAGTGTTTTGGTGCCCTTGTTGAAAGAAGCAACAGCAAGTAGCTTTCTATATTGTGAACTATATATATACACATTATACTTGTCTACACCAGCAGGTGGCATTGCAGTATGATAGTGTGTATTCTATGGTACAAAGTAATAACAGGATATACCTTCTGAACCTACGTGTGTACTTGTTTGTTGTTCTCTTCCTGTCTATGATAAAAGGCATGTAATATATTCCTCCATGAAAGTAAAGTATTCTCTGCAACCAAGAAGCTTCCAAAGCATGATTTCAATACTCAGCTAACTGGTTATGGGTCCAGGTACCCAGGCAGTGAAGAGGATACTGCAAGTCTGTGATTACTGTATACAAGCGGCTGGAAGATGGCAAGTGATTCAGATGTGAAGTTTGCAATGACAAAGCTTAACAATGCCAATTACCAGCTATGGAAGTTTAAGCTAGAAATGTTTTTGAACAAGGATGGCTTGTGGCAAGTGCTGAAGTACTGAATACAGATGGGTCCACAAATGGAGAGACGGAGGACTGGGACAGGAAGGACAGACACGCAAAAGCAATTATAAGCTTATTAGTAGAAGATGACCAGCTTATCCACATAAGAACATGGCCAAAGGTATGTGGACTTCATTACAGAAACTGCATGAGTGTTCAAGTCTCAACAGCAAATTGTTTTTGCTATGAAAGTTATATAAGATGAGACTAGAAGAAGGCCAGCAAATGTGTAACCACGTGAAAGCTATGCTGAAAATCATAGAGCAGCGACGTGCCATCGGAGAGGACATCAAAGATAACCATATTGGTGCCCTGCTGCTCTGCAGCCTTCCAGAGACATATACTGCTCTTATTAACTGTCAGGGAAATAGACAAAGGATAGCACCCAATGCCAATTCCCAACATGGCTGCTGCTGACTGGAATACTTTGCTGGATTATCTCTCAGCTCTCCCGTGATTCCTGTGTTCCTAAAACTTTGATTGATCTCCTGTTATCCGACCAGGCTTGTCTTGACCTTGTACCTGCTCTCCTGCTTGACCCCCAGCTTGCTTCACCGGCTACTCTCCTGGCTTGATCCCTCTGTGACCCAGCTTGGCTTTTGATCCCGCTCAGACCTGCTACTGTGTACCGATCCAGCTACTCCTACTGGTGTATGGACTTGTCTTACTGTGTATGACCTTGGCTTGGCTTCGGATTCTGTCTCCAGTCTACTCCTCACAGAGTTACAAGCACGCCAGTTACCTACCATTCATCTGTTCCTGTGGCTTCCTGCCTCCAAGTCTTCTGGCATATCCTAACTGGCAACCCGTGCTTCTTTGGTCACTGCTCCCCTGTCCCATCTTCAGGGAAGCTTTGCACTTAGCCGCAAGGGAAGCCCTCTAACATCTCGGCCTCACACCCGGTATGTGACATTAACGCTTTAGAAACCAGATCCGAGCAGGAGCTGACACTGAAATATGTCAAAGGCAAATCAATTGATGAATTTGACAGAAGGAAAGAAAACACACACCATGATGACAAAGCTCTTAATATGTACAAAGGCATAAAGTACAACAAAGAAAGCAGAGCCTGTTTTCGTGGTAAATAGACTGGTCACTTAAAAAAGGATTGTTTTATCTGGAAAGCCGAGCAGTGAAAGCCATGCGGCTGGTGCATAGACTCAGGAGCGACAAGCCACATGACTAGCGATGAGACCTTCTTCACAAACATTGATTACAGTGCAAAAGACAAAGTTTTCCTAGCAAACGGGAAAAGCATCACTGCGGAAGCTAAAGGCCAGGGCTTGAACTGCATTACACCACAAGGAGGTTACCACAGTATACTTGTAAAGGAAGTGCTGTATGTTCCAGAACTAGAAGGCAGCCTTCTATCAGTGAAAATTTTTTCAAATAATGGTTTTACAGTTAAGTTTCAGGGTCATAAATGCACAATTCACAATAATAAGCAATTCCTTGCAAAAGGAAAACTGGATGATCACCTATACAAGCTCATCACCACAGACCAGCAAGCTAACATAGTCTCTAATGACATACACAGCAAATGTATTCACTTATGGCACAGGCGGTTGGGGCACAGAAGTCCAGAAGCTATAAAGAACATTATAAAAAGAGGCTTATCTGAAGATTTGACAATAATGCCTTGCAAAGTGCTCATGTAATGCAAGTGCTGTATTGAAGCAAAAGCCATACATGCTCCCCTTCCACAGGCTTCTCAAAGAAAAACTACCCACCCCCTACAGCTCATACACAGTGATGTATTCAGTCCAATGAAAACTCCCACATCAGGCAGGAACAGATATCTACTGACTTTCATTGATGATTATTTCAGGTACGCAACCACTTATCTTATGAAACACAAGAATGAAACATCAGAGAAACTTCAAGAGTTTGTTGCCATGTCTAGCAACAAATTCCAACACAAACCAGTAATAATACGCACCGACAATGTAGGAGAATACATAAGCAAAGACGTGGCCTCATACCTGAAGAGACAAGGAATAGTACACCAGACAACCATACCTTACACTATTCCAAAATGTGAGGCGATGACGTCAGCGCCTCACATTTTGGAATAGTGCATGCTGGCTGGCTTGTTTGTTTTATCGCTTTATTGATCTTCATACAATGTAAGTGCACATTTTATTCTAATAAATACTCATCAAGAAAACAGGATTACACTATTGGAGCTCTTTTTTTCTTTTGGTGCCCATCGATGAGGGGTTCTACCTGCTTCTGTCGGCTGAAAGCTTGTGGCTAATAACCATAGCGTGGGAGATCCTCCTACCCCCCAAGGGGACCCTGGTGGGGTTAACAGCCTCATGTGTTTTGATGATATACATTTGGTGAGCATATATGTTGCACGGTGAAGGATTCACACTAGCGTGTGCCGTTATCATCACGTTTGGTGACCTGCTTTCTCCACACACTCTGTGCCCGGTGTGGCCCCATACTATAAGGACATTTTCATCTTCCTTATATAGATACTTTTTACATGGAGTGCTTGCACCTTTGTACTTTATTCATATATGAACTTATTGCCTCATAACTCTGACAGATGAGAGATTATTACATCTCCACTTTGGGGCATAGGGCTTAGCGCAGCTCAGATTATATAACTTTGGTTCTTCTCCTAGTTGTGGGGTAGAGCTGCAGCTTGCCATTCCCTCCCCTCCTACATTTGGATATATTTATGGACCTTTAGCACAGTATTAATACAATACATATATTGATCCCTGAAAGCTGTGAAGTGAATATGCCAAACAAACCAGAAGAAAAGGTCAACCAAAGCGAACCTGTGCAGGAATCAGAACACAAGTTGGAACTCACATTGCCTAAATTAAGTTCCCCACCAGATCCTGCTGAATTGCCTGAAATCAGAAGATCCACTTGGACTACAAAGGGAATACCACCCCGCAAGCTGCCATACACTGTCAAATCACACAGCATACTTGAACCAACATCCTGGGAAGACATAGAAAAACTGCTAAAATGTGCAGCCAATAAACGGAGAAAGGCAACAGAAGAAGTATTAAAGTCACTTCAAGAAAATAAAACCTGGACACTCACAGAGCTCTCTCCTAAAGGCAAAACTATAGGAAGTAAGTGGACTTTCAAAGTAAAGTCAGATGCAAAAGGGAATATCCACAAATACAAAGCCACATGAGCTGCCAAGGGTTACTCCCAGAAATTCAGTGAAGGAAAAATTGTAATTTAGTATCGCGGCTGTAATGTATTGCCGGCTCCCAGCAATATACAGAGAGATCACTGAAAAAATTTGCGTAGGGTCGCCCCTAGCCCCCCCCCCCCGAGTCCATACCAGGCCCTTTGGGTCTGGTGTGGATTTTAAGGGGAATCCCGTACCAAAATTTAAAAAAAATTTACTTGGGGTCCCCCCCAAAATCCAAACCAGACCCTTACCCGAGCATGCAATCTGGCCGGCCAGGATAGGGGGGGCAAGCGAGCGTTCCCCTCCTGAACCAGGGTGGGTACTTTGGAGCAGGGGGGGCGCTTTGCGCCCCCCACCTCAATGCACCTTGTCCCCATGTTGATGGGGACAAGAGCCTCTTCCCCACAACCATGGGCTGTGGTTGTAGGGGTCTGCGGGCGGGGGGCTTATCGGAATCTGGAAGCCCCCTTTAATAAGGGGGCCCCCAGATCCCGACCCCCCCATGTGAATTAGTATCGGATACATCGCACCCCTACTACTTCACCAAAAGTGTAAAAAAAAGAAAAAAAACACAGGAGACAATAAGGGACGAGTCCTTTATAAAAAAATTAAAAATAAGTGTCCCCCGTTGTAATCCATCATCAATCACGGTAAGTAACGGACCCAAAAAATAAGGCAACAGCTCCTTCTCCATGGGAGGGTTCCCGCCGACTGAGCTCTCTTTGTGTTGACGTTTTATTTATATGGCTGGACGGGGCCACTCCGTGACGTACGCGCATGACCCACCCCTTCTGATGTCACATGACGTCAGAAGGGGCGGGGTCGCTTGCTTATGTCGCCAGGTGGCCCCGCCCTGCCATATAAATAAACTGTCATAAACAGCGGGCAGACGGCGGGAGCACTCCCATGGTGGAGGATCTGTATGCGCCATCTGCACACAATGCATTATGGGGAGCTCTGCAGTGGCGAAGTTGCTGCGTATGCCCCCTAATGTTCTCAATTCGACAAACGGGCGAACGCCCGATGTTCGAGTCAAACTTGTGTTCGACTCTAACCGCAGGCCCATCCCTAGTTTGCACTATATGGAATGTCGCTAACAGTTGCGCTGCACTTTCTTTAGGGTATTGGTCTTGTAAAAATATTGGTGTCTGAGAGCAATCTCAAAGCCTCATTGTAATAATCTGAAACATTGTGAACAACTGCTCCTCCCCATCTGCCATTTTCACAGTCACTTAAATTTCACAGCAAAATTAACTCTTCTCCTGACTATTCTTTAAAAAGGAAGTGAACTCTCCTTGTTTGTTTGTACATGTAGGTAAGCCTATAATAAATCTTACCTATAGGTACTGTAAATATCTCCTAAACTTTACATCATCAGCGCATGCGCTCTGAAGGAACGGTCGCCCGTGCCGCTTCTTCAGTGCCATGTGCTGTGACCGGCGGCTCCCGCGTGAGAGTGATGTCTTTGCGGCTCCGGCCACTCACATCGCTGGAGCCCGCGAACCCAGAAGAAACACCAGAGAAGATGCCAGCCATCTCAGCGGTGTTTGGGCGCCCCTGAGAGGGCTTCATTCTAAAGTAAGTATTTCATAATATCATCATCTTAATTCTATTTCTCCACCATCCCTTTATTCTTTTGGCCTTCCTCTCTTGCTTGTGTTTTGGATACGAGTTTTCTCTTTCGATCAGTTGGAATCTCTATTTTTTAAAGTTCCATAACATTTTTTGTAAGGCGATATTACACAGCTTTAAAATATATATAATACGCCAAGCTGTGGACAGTGAATCTTTGTGGCCTTGCATTTGTTTTCAATAGTCATTTTTTCATATCTGCTGAGATTTCTGTTGACACAAAAGTTTCCCCTTCTGTAGCTGGGAAGTTCATGTACTTATTCTGCTTCACTGATGAGGAATTGGCTGAGGAAAAAAAAAATCACTTTGCCACCTTGTGTGTTATTTATCCTTCTCTTATAGTTCTTCCATTTCCACGGATAAACATTTTCATATTGGTCGTCATCTCTATTTCTCATAAATTTGGATTGCCACTGCCCTGCCTCTCCATCTCATCCAATCAGAGAACACTTTGTATTCATTTAGAATATGCAGAGCAGTCTCTGAATGGCGCCCTTACCAAGCAGCCAACCTCCGGTGTTCAGTAAGCAGGAGTGAAGGCCCTCATCACGGGACCTGGAAGCAAGTGGAGATCACTGGAGTAGTGAAGTCTACTTCTGTGATTTCCAGCTTCCCAGGGAAATGGGCAAAGGTATGGTACAGTATATGCATAGCTACATTGGTTCAAGTTGGATGAATGTAACTATGTAGAAAATATCCATGCCTTGAGCTCCTCTTTAATGAAAGTTTCCATGCCTTGGAGTTCAGCTTTACTTGTGGTCAGCAGTGTTACACGCTGGGTAAATTTGTACACTTATTGTAATTATTCACATTTACTAACACATGAAATGAATACCTTTTCAGCTATACTATGATACATATTAGGGCTTTAGATTTCTCACATTAACAATGTATCATATTTCAAACAAAACAACAGGTAAAGATTGTCTTTGTGACCTTTACTTACAGGTGGAGAAGGTGATGCCAAAGGACACTTTTTATTTCACTATATTACGGAATCCTGTGTCAGTCATGGAATCATCTTACACATATTACAATGCTATAGACAGCTTCGTCAATACTAAAAGTTTGGAAGATTTTATTATGAATCCCTACAAATTCTATAACAAAACAAGTGTGTACAACAGTTATGCAAAAAATTTAATGACATTTGACCTTGGTTTTGACAACAATGGACCAGAGTCATCAAAGTACTTCCAACTAGTCCAGAAATCTGTAGAGATAATGTTTAACATGGTCCTTATAACTGAGTACTTTGACGAGTCACTAGTGCTTCTGAAAGATGCCCTTTGCTGGACCTATGATGATGTCCTATCATTTCCATTAAACAGCAGAAGTAACGCCACCCGAAAAGTCCTCCCTGTAAAAATTCAGGAGAGGATCAAGATCTGGAACCAGCTGGACTGGCAGCTGTATGCTTATTTCAATAACACTTTCTGGAAAAAAGTGGATGAGTTTGGACGAGAGCGTATGCAACAGGAGGTAGAGGAACTGCGGAGGAGAAGGGCTTTGCAAATGGAAATCTGCCTACAAGGTCAAGTGGATCCAAACCACATAAAAGACGATTCTCTGAAACCATTTCAGGCTGGGTTAGCCAGAATCCTGGGTTACAGCCTGAAACAAGGGCTGGCAGAGCCTGAGAGGTCACTGTGTAAAAGACTTATCACCCCAGAACTTCAATACAGCAATTTGTTGCTGACCAAAACAAAACATAAAACTACTAAAGTTAAATTATCGAGAAGGATCTTTAAAAGCAAAATCAGCAGGTTTGCACACAAAACAATACCAATATAATAACATTTATAAGTTGGCTGTGCTTTTAATCAAATTTGTAACAAGTCTATGGTATACCTCAAGTTTGCATGGCCAATAAAAATCCTCTTTAAAACCTTCACATATGGTTTACTATACTATAGGTATACTATTGTGTTGATGATTTTTGTATACAGCATTATCAGTGTTCTACAACACAACAAAATATCTATAAGGCTACTATTTGAAATGAAAGCTCTGAGCTTCAAATTTGTTTCAATGAAACTTGTAGTAAGGAAGTCTTTAGACTGGCTTTGCTGATCTTTAAAAAAAAAAAGTTGCGCTGAAATTAATTCGTGATAATGTTCTATCTTAAATCAAAAGACATGGAACCAGTGCTTTTATTCAAAAAATTGTGCAAATAAGGGTGAAAAAACACTGAAATAAAATGCTGATATGATAAAAGCTATAGTGGATAAACACACAGTCAATAATAATCATAAATATTAGGTGGATATTAGCTGGAATAAAGTGATCCAAAACAGTCTAATATCGAACAGAGATCCCAAACTCCAAAGATGTGTGAGAAAGGAGGAAAATATCTTTCACAATACAGTCCTCAGTGAATGGTCCACCACCGGAGGGCATGCACACCCTGTGAGATACTAGGGGTGGGTACTCTTACCAGCAAGCGGGGACACACTATTTCTAGTGGGTCATAAGAGCAGGCAGAAATAACCTTCTGCAGGTATTATCAGGACCGTGATCTCTTCTGTTCTCCCTCTCCAGATGCCCTGGCACATACAGCACTTGGGTGAAAATGCGTATCAAGCCTTAATCTCGACAACCCCCAGAGGCAAAGAGAAGAAGGGACCAATAGTGTAATAACGTATGAACAGGTTTATTAAAAACAAGAAAAGTACTCACATAGAAAAGGTTAAAATCAGCATAACTCTCAATAGCCGGAAAAACTTTCAAACTCCTACATCGCCCGTACTTCCCGTCATGTAGAGGCATGGTGACGTCAGAGCGTGGCTCCGCCCTACCAATGTAGGAGTTTGAAAGTTGGTCCCTTCGTCTCTTTGCCTCTGGGGGGTGTCGAGATTAAGGCTTGATACGCATATCCACCCAAGTGCTGTATGTGCCGGGGCGTCTGGAGAGGGAGAACAGAAGAGATCACGGTCCTGATAATACCTGCAGAAGGTTATTTCTGCCTGCTCTTATGACCCACTAGAAATAGTGTGTCCCCGCTTTCTGGTAAGAGTACCCACCCCTAGTATCTCACAGGGTGTGCATGCCCTCCGGTGGTGGACCGTTCTCTGAGGACTGTATTGTGAAAGATATTTTCCTCCTTTCTCACACATCTTTGGAGTTTGGGATCTCTGTACAATATTGGACTGTTTTGGATCACTTTATTCCAGCTAATATCCACCTAATATTTATGATTATTATTATTAATTTTTTGAATAAGAGCACTGGTTCCATGTCTTTTGATTTAAGATAGGACATTATCACAAATTAATTTCAGCGCAACTTTTTTGTTTTATGTTTCTTTTCATGATTTAGTATCACATGGTTGGTTGCTGCTTTTATTGACACTTTAGCGCAATACTTTTATTTTTAATTTTTACGGTGTATGTGTTTGCTGATCTTTTCCTTTAAACATGCTGATCAGGAGTCCTTACTTCACACTGACTTTCTGGATCTGCATCCTTGTTTATGGGCAGTGATTGTGAAAATACTGAAGCTGGAGACAGGCAGGTTAGTAGTGTTTTATGAAGTGGACCAGGATGGCAGCTTCCATATATCTCACCATGTAGGTTTAGAAATGCAGTTAAAATTGTTTCTCCATTTTGGCTAGGGTTGGTAAAGGTATGAACACTCACTGGGTCTATACTGATGCCTCGTATATAGGCAAAAAGATTCTCCTCTAGCACAATGATTATAACAGGCCAAGCTCCCAGTATCAATAAGTTAAAGCAATATTAACAAAAATGTAATATATTACAGCTTACCAATTCTTTAACTCAGCCATGCTGTAGACAGTTCAAATCTTGGCCTGTTCAGCAGGGATTGGATGAGGATTTGAGCCATGTTTGGGCAGGCTGAATGCACCCAAGTTGATCGATTGATCAACTTTGGTACAACAAGTCTGATGGATTTTACATGCGATTATTGCTAACGGATATTTTATTTCAGCAAAGAAAATCACTCTGTCTATGGCAGGCTTTAGATGTGGTGACCGCATTTATTTTATTTCTGTAGGTTTTTTTTTCCCCCTTTATTTCACTTGGTGATCAGTAGCCAATAACACACTTTGGCACACTTGACAACCACTTTAAACTACAGGTAAGCCTGTAATCAGGCTTGCCTGTAGCTTCCCTGTATATCAACTAAACCTGTATGGTTTAGGAGATATACACTATACTGGCATGTGCCAACGTCATTCGGCACATGCACAGTGAAGAAACGACCTCCATGCCATTTCTTCACTGACAGCACGCCACGATTGGCAGCCCCCGTGCGCATGCACGGCAGTGACGTCAATCGACTCCGGCCAGTCACATCGCCGGAGTTTGCTGCCCCGGAAGGAAGAGGGGCGAAGATGGACGCTTCCTACTGCGGGGACAGCATGGGCGTTGGTGGCAGGTAAGTGGCACATAATAAATAGGCTAGTATGCAATGCATACTAGCCTATTATGTTTCTACATTGCAGGTGAATAAGAGGAAGTAAACCCCTCAGAGTTTACATCAGGGTTTACTTCCTCTTTAATTAAACCAGCTAAAGTTAGAAGCTGATTGGCTAACATGTCTTTTAGGGTGTCTGCATTCTAAATGAAGAAGCAATGGTGACACCTTTGGACAACAGCATTGTCAGTCTGGGGAGAGGGTAGTGTTAGACTAATATATTTACATATACTTGGTTAGCAAATTTAAGCTGAACTCCAGCTAACACTTTATTATAAGCAGTTACGGTAAACAGTTTATTTTTATTTTGGGATAAAGGTTTAATAAAAATGAATAAAAACTGACTATTGTAAGCACCCCTGTCAGTGGTAAATGGTTTGTCCTCATCCCTCTAACTGCCACTTTGCCTGGACACCTTGGTCTCTTAAAGTAAGTTGAAAAATAACAGACTTACTGGTGGGAACACAAGGTGAAAAAAAAGGGAAAAAAGCTTAAAAAAAACAATGCTGCCACCACATTTGTGAGCTGCAATTTATGTTGAATACATTTTATTCTATTACAGATAAACAAATTCAAAGGGGTACAAAATAAAAGAGGGTGGGGGGAAAAAGGGAGTAATACTGGATAACAGTACATAAATAATAGCGCAATAATCACAGATAGGCATTTAGCCAAATTGGATGAACATGTTATGAATGATATATCATATAATTAAAGTAAAACAAATAGGAGGGTCAATGGGCTCACAGAGGAAGGGCCCAGAAAAAAAACAGGTGTAAAAGATGGGAAAAGTAACAAGGAAAGAAAAGAAAATGAGTAGAGCCAAGGAAGTGGTGGACAGGAAGTAGTTCTGAAAAACTGCAACACTGCCGAGTTTTACCTTCAAACAGGTGGACCGTTAAGGGGGGCTAGAGGTGTACAACGCCCAATAGAAGGTTGGTTGAAGAGCAAGCAAAAATGGGGTAAGGAACGTAGGGCAATTATCTATTATCCGCAGCCTGGACAACCACTGATCTTGTATTAAGTGGAGATTTTACTGAGGAACTTGTTCAAGATAGAGTAGTGAAGTCATATGTACCACAGTTTTTTTGTTTTTTTTAATCTTTTTATTGTATTTCAATAAGACAAAAACAATGAAAAAACAGACATTGCAATTCTAGCCCTCGCAGGGGTGGAACAGCCGGTCCAAAACAGACTAACAATCATACTATTAAAACTTCTACCAACCTCTACATGGTCCCTCATGAGAGGATGGGGTGTCTTTTAAAAAGCTACGCATTTCAAGCAGTGTGTGCATGAGTTGTTTTGGCTGTGGGCTCCGCACCCCGAGTAGATTAAACATCATAGTTCAGTCTCTTAATTTATAATTCACAGTTCTTGGGTCTTATGCTGCAGTAGAGGAGTCTTTTATCCAGCAAGACCATATTTTCTTAAACTTTAGAGGACATCCCCTGTTTATGTAGGCCGCCTTACAGAGGGGTAGGTTATTATCAATCAGTTTTTTCCAGAACCCAGTTGTGGGGGGTGATGACTGTTTCCAGGTCATTGTGATTGCTTTACGGGCGTAAAAAAGTAAGACATTTATAAGTGATCTTTTGGCCGTAACTACTACCAGCTGCTCCACCAGCCTCAAAAGACAGTATCTTGACTCCCTTGGTACTACAATCTTGGTGGTTTGAGTGATTACCTCTAATACCTCTTGCCAGTATTGTTCTATGCTCGGACAAGACCAGAAGACGTGATAAAAATCTGCTGAGGAACTTCCACATCTCCAACAGAGGGGAGAGTTGGGGAAATTTTGTGTAACCTGGATGGGGTATAGTATGCCCTATGAAGTATCTTATATTGTACCATCTTGTCCCAAGCTGATATCAAAACTGAGAAGGGGAAATCCCAAATCTCTAACCAGTCATCCTCATCTAGATCTGGTATATCTCTCTGCCATTTTTGATGCAAAGAGGATAACTCAGGGCTAGATACTGTTATTAAATAGCCATACATCTGAGAGGTGGGT
This sequence comes from Glandirana rugosa, assembly GCA_018402905.1. NCBI lineage: Eukaryota > Metazoa > Chordata > Amphibia > Anura > Ranidae > Glandirana > Glandirana rugosa. The sequence continues at coordinate 767,257 of BLSH010367049.1, forward strand.
TTCTCCAGGTCTGGCACTGTAAGGGTGGCTTCTAAAGTTCAGAATATGAAAGACAAACCTGCTAACCATTAAATTGACATCTGAAGGCATGCTCCAATTGTAAGTATCTGAACCGGTAATGTTCAGGTATATTATATTTTTCCTGGAGGACACGGAAAGGGGCTAAGTGATGGTTGGATATGATTTGTTCCAATGTAATAATTTTGTATTTGGCCTATGCCTGTGGATCAGGGATAGTAAAGAAATGGGAAAGGTTAGGGTTAAGCCACAAGGGGGTATGTGGACATCGTTCAGTTGGCTGACATGGTTGTAGTAACTCAGCCGCCTTCCAGGCCTGGATAGTAGTATGCATGGATGGGGTGAGTGAGGGTGTAGTCTTCTTCCCTCTATAAAGGAGAGATTTAAAGGCCTCTAAAGATTTAACTATTGCCACCTCCAGCACAATTGCGTGATTAGTAAGGTCTGGTTGCAACCACCAGTGAGCGGTTACTAGCCAGCAGGCTAGAAAATATTTATAGCAATCTGGCATAGCCAGGCCACCCGTATCTATTGGCCTTAGGAGGGTGGAGTATTTATATCTAGGGGGCCTGGCGTGCCATATAAATGATAGAAATAGTTTTTTTAGTGAATCAAAAAAGGTTTGTGGGAGCCATTGTGGGGAGTTCCTAAATTTGTAGGTAAGTTTAGGGAGCACCTTCAACTTTATCAGATTGATGCATCCTTGGAAAGAGAGAGGGAGGTTATTCCATGCCTTCAGTTTAGTCTTGACATCGGTCATTACTAGGTCTAGGTTGTCTTTCATAAATGCCTGGTTGTCTAGATATCACAATCCCCAGATAGGTAAAGCTTTATACCCACCGAAGTGGAAGGTCCGCAGAGGATGATGATTTAGCCCCCTCATCCACCGGGAAAAGCAGCGATTTGTGCCAGTTAACCCGTAAGCCCATGAAGGTCGAGAAGGTATTTATGACCTGAAGGGCACCTTGCAGAGAGGCACCAGCATCATTTAAAAATAGGAGTAGGTCATCAGCATAGAGTGCCACCCTCTCCTCCAGCCAGCCCACCCGAAGGCCATGGATGTGTGGTGACACTCTAAGCGCTTCGGCGATGGGTTCCATGGCCAATGAAAAAAGGGTGGGGGAGAGATGGCAGCCCTGCCTGGTACCCTTCTGCAGGTGGAAGGGGGTAGAGATCAGACTGTTCACTCGAAAATATATGCCACCAGATCAGTGTATAAGGTCTTAACCCATTCTTTGAAGCGCATCGGAAACCCCATCCTCCTCATCGTCTCCCACAGGTATAACCACTCTACCGTATCAACGGCTTTCTCCATGTCTAATGTGGCTATAGTGCGGAAGCCCTGGTTACTGTGGGGGCATGAATGTTGGTAAAAAGCCTGCGAATGTTCACATGAGTGGATCTGCCTGGCATGAAACCTGTTTGGTTGTGGTTCACCAGGGATCTAATAATTTTATTGAGCCTGGATGTCAGCAGTTTGGTTAGAATTTTTAGATTGCAATTCAAAAGTATTACATGAGCTTCTTTCATAGAGGGAGGAAGGGAGCCAGAGTGTAAGCATGTCTTATACAAGTTCAATAGTGTGGGTGCAAGTAAGTCAATATGGGTTCTATAGAATTCAATCGGCAGGCCATACGGGGCCGGGGCCTTGCCCGCCGGAAGAGAGTGAATGACTAGTGCTACCTCCTCCGGTGTAATGTCAGAGACCAGTAGGTCTCTCTCAGCGTCTGACAACCATCCCAGTGCTAGTGTATCTAGGGCATTAGTCATGGATAAGGGGTCAAAGTCAGGTGGTAATAATGAGGTGTATAATTTAGTGTAGTATTTTGTAAATTCAGAGAGTATTTCTGGTGGGGAAACAGCCGTCTCACCCATTTCCATGGTAATTTCTGGGATAAAAGTAAGGGGTTTGTCATGTTGGGCCATCATTGCCAGCAACTTACTGTTTTTCTCACCGAATTCGAAGAACTCTTGACGTTGCATGTTAATACCCAGACTAGTAGCCTCTGAGACATGTAGATGCAGGTCCCTGTGCTTAGAGGACAAGTGGTCATAATTCTCTGCTGTGGGCAAGGAGGAGTACTGGGCCGAGGCAATCTCCACCTCATCCTGGAGGGTGCAGTGGAGATATAGTGTCCTCTGGTATCAGCCTTAAAGGCCTCCCAATCCATTTCAATGGAGGCTAACTCCGCATTGTGTTCCCAATATCCCCGCAGTCTAGTAGGCAGTCGCCACAAGGCACGGCTACGCTGTCTTTGGATTGCAATACACAATTTAAGGGGACTGTGGTCCGACAGGCCTGAGGGGAGATAACTTGGCTCCCTAATTTCTGCAAGGAGGGTAGGGTTAGCAAACGCTAGATCTATGTGTGAGGCAGTTTTAAATGTGGCTGAAAAACAGGAGTATATTCTATCCTGTGGATGTAGCCATATCCATGCCTCAGTAAGGCCGGCCGCCTGTGCCCATGTGGCCAGGTCAGAGTTAAAGGAGGTGTTGGTCTGTCCAGGCCTGTGGACAAGATGGCATTAAAGTCCCCAGCAAATAGGATACGGGCGCGGATATGCGGAGCCAGCCTCTCTCTAGCAGTGCATACAGGGGTTGCATATGGCTAGGAGGAGGCAAGTATACATTAATTAGCATATATTTCTGATTATATATAGTGAGTTCAAGCATAGAAAAATTCCCGTTAGAGTCAGTGTGCACATCCTCCACCGTACATCCGGACCTGTCTGGTTGTGGAGGAAATTGAGACTGGACCGGTGTACCCGTGTCCGCCGGCCGGAATGACTCCGTACCTATACCGATGTAGGTGTCCTATCTTATATGAGGACAAAAAGTCGGTGTAAATTTTGACGGAGTGTGTATCTAGATCGCAAACGATTGGGATGGGAGGAACGTCTTTAATCCCTCGGTTCAATAGAGGGGAGTCCGGACAGCCTGGTGTCAGGGGAATTTAACACATAACGTTAGGTTTCTGTCGCATCGGCACGGA
>BLSH010367049.1:777512-807076 GCA_018402905.1 Glandirana rugosa
TCGACCGACTGATTCACACGCATACTGAAACATTGATGATATAAACGTATGTGTATGTACATTGCACTGTTGATTTGGGCGGCTGCTAGCAACAGTTATAATGAACTCCTTGTAAATGGATCATAATCTCAAAACTACTCACTGCCATTGTATAATGTCACTTTACAAAGCAGTGCTGTCTAAATACAAGTTTGTCTGGTTCATACAGGTGAGGGGCTACTTTGCAACTGCATACAGGCATATCCCGCTTTATGTACACTCACTTTACGTACACTCGCGAGCACAGACACAAACCTTGGTCAGCTTGACATGGCACTTCTCCTGAACCATAAGTGACAGGGACACCAAACTTGGAGAGCACTGAGAGGGAACCCAGGACTGCGACATATCCAATTTTGGGGTCAGCCAGCTTGCCTAGGTAATCCCCTTAACATGCTGCCCAAATTTGGCGCCCCTGTCCTCAAACTGACCAAGATATCCCATAGACGCTAATGTTAAATATTAAAAACCGCAGTGCCTTGTCAAGCTGACCAAGATTTCCCATAGAGCTAGTGTATTTACATGCACTAAAAAGTGAAAAAAGGTATTGCTTCACTTTAAGTACATTTTCATTTTACATACAGGCTCTGGTCCCATTGTGTACATAAACGTGGGGTGTGCCTGTACTTTTTCCTGATCTGTAAAAAATGCATTAATGTGGAAGTCAAGTCAAGCCAAAACATTTGTTAAGATTTAGTGTAAAGGTAGAGTGTCAGAAGTGCCAGGTTAATAAAAACAAGCAACGCACAGTAGAATTGTCAAGGTGAGTAGCCCAGGGTATTGTCATTGATAACGAGAGCAAAGAATCTAAGCCAAAGAGATGTACAAAGATGTAGTCAACTACAAACCCAAGGTTAGGACTATCAGGCAAAGGCATGTAACAGGGTCTAGATAAAATAAAAACCAACAGGTACCAGGAGTAAAACGGACTATGGATCAGAGCCAAGAGTACAGCAACAAGTATTTGTAAACTACAAGAACAGGCTACAAGAAAACAGGATAATACAAATGCACACCTAGGCAACAACATGTTGTGTTCCTTTCAAAGGAGCAGGACCAAATTTGCTCAGGCCAGGACACATGAAAGGGGTCTTGAAGTGGACAGAAGGAACAACAGCAAGTGCAACAGGTGGACACAGCAAGCAGAGCATGGGTAGGTTTCTGACGTTTAGACAGAATGGGGAAGGGTTAGAACCTCTGTTTCTGTTAAGGAAATTCCTCTTACTTTCTGTCTTTGGTGGCACTGGAAGAAGTAAGGAAAAATCTTCCTTGTGGGGGCAGAAGCAGAATAAAAATTACAAGACTGTAACCCTTTCTCCACTCTGCTTGTCATTTTAGCTCTTCATATTATTCTTCGTGGTCCATGTTACTGGGGTAAGGGCAGGGGTTGTCCTTTGTCTGCACTTTGTGCTTAAAGGTGTCTCTCTCTAATTTTAGAAAGTTGGGAGGGATGGGTAACAATTATCAAGAAATGAGGGAACATTGGTTTGTAGGGTAGGGCACGAAGGTGTCCCATTGCAATTCATGCTTAAAGTGTTACTAAACCCAGGACCCTGCATTCACTATATCTGGTCTCCCACAGTACACAGAACATGGAAATGCAATAATTTTAGTAAATATAAACTAAAAATAAAAAAAATATATATTAAAAAAAACACGAAAAACCTTTTCTCATCAGAAGTATATATCAGCCTTGTGATTTCTTTTGGTGTCTGGTTAAAGCTTTTAGGAGGAGTTTTCATTCTACTCTGACTGTCCTATGAGGTTGCATGACTCCTGAACCTCTACCTGGACAGTGCTGATTGGCCAATCACATACTCCCTCCCAAGAAAAAAAAAATTCTCTAGCAATACATACCAAACTGAGCATGTACAGAGTGCCCCCATGGGTATGTACTATCAGCAGATGGATTGGGGACAGTGGAAGAAGGGGAAGATCAGAGTATAACAAGCATGCTTTACTGCATATACAGACTGATTTTTCTGTGGTGGGTTTAGTAACACTTTAAGTGACTAGATGTCATCATAGCCAGTCAGGGAAGACCCAGGCATTTGTAGAGTTCAATGGCAGCCCTGCCCTTGCTAGTGTACATATTAGGAAAGCAAAGAGATTCCTGGGTTAGTCGCCAAGAGGAAAGCGAATAATGAATTTGTATTTCTATAGCACTTTTCTCCCTGGGGACCTAGTGTTTAGGAGATGAGGCAGCCATATTGAGCACACTCAGTTGAGTCCATTAACCTACTTCCATGATTTTGAAGCATGGGAGGAAACTGGAGTACATGGTTTCCCAGGGCAAGCACAGGGTGAACATGCATATAGTGTTCTGGTCGGGATCCAAACCTGAAGACCCTAGTGCTGCAAGGCAGAAGTGCTAGCCACTAAGACAAAACAATGAGTAAAAGGGTCCCTCATCGCTCCTCTCATGCCACATCTCTCTGAACTATGCTAGACTGATTTTAACTTAAAGCAGTATTAAACCCAACTTTTGAACTAACCTCCTATATTAAAGCCTGTAATATGTCTTAGTTGAAAGTACCTTTGAAGCCTTCTAAAGCTGTGCCATTTAGGAAATTTAGATGTCTGTGCCATGATTGCAGAGAGCACCGTGCCATGATGGTAAATGCATGAGTGTGATACCACCGCGTTCTGACCATTCAAGCGGCATGTGAACCTGAAAGGAAGACCAGGCAAAGATGGAAGTGCTGGGAGCAATGACAGTTCGGTGCTGGAAGGCTTTGCTTGTAAGGTAAGTCTGTCATAATATGCTAATATGGAGTGCATACTAGCATATTATTGTGAAAACCAAACAGCCTGTTTAATTAAAAAAAAAATACAGTTTGAGTGCCACCACCTTTAAGGGATGGCTTTAAGGGTAAACTGATTCCTGGTGTGAACTCCTCCTTAGATTTATATGGGGACACCCCTGAAAATTAAACTTGTGCCCAAGGGGCAAAGCGGGGTCCACTGGTGTAAGGCCTGAAGTAGGTGCATGAAGTACTGTACTGGTTGCCACATGAATGGGGGAGTAGAATAGTTCCCCTCTGCATTTCCTGTGTTCATGGCATGCTGTTAAGACAAGGTCACTACTCCTGAATTTGAGCAGGAATGGGTTAAAAAGCACATATGTTCCCCATAACACAACCGGTTCAATGACGGAAATATCAAACTCATATAGATTGTCTAAGAAGTATGATACCCACTATTATTATTATTCAGAAGCAAAGGTGAGCAATTTGGCCAGTTAGTAACAACTAGCATGCATGGAACTGATAATGGACCATGCAGGCCTAGATTTACCCTGTAGGCCTTCTGCTGTGAGTCAGAGAGGGACTTTCACAATATAGTTATCATGCTACATATTTTTTTCCTATCATCAGTATAAATACAGTCTTCTTGCATGAGATAAACACATTTTACAATTTCTGATAACATTCTAAACTAGGTGTGGACTAGCAAAACAAGGAAAAGTTTTTGTGTAAAATTGCTGATTCTAGCAGTGAGGAGTTGCTTTGAGCAACAAAGATTGGGTACCTGCAGCATCCAGTAAAGGAAAACATATCTGACAAGACTCTTTGCATGCAGGCCTTCTTGTCAACTACATTCATAATTTAGCTCCAGTGCGGTGCTATAAATACCCATCGTACTTGACACCCGGGGCAGATTATATTTTAACACTCTCATGTTCCTCGATATGTGAAAATTTCTTTCAGTAGTAATCATGAAATTAAATATATAATAATAATGATCAGAAAAAATGGAAACAGCAAAGATGTTCATTGTCTGAATGTTTTACATATAATCATGTTGGTAAAAAAATTTAAAAAGAAGGTTGGTGTTACTAGCAGGGTACTTAGTGCTCCGGGGTGAAAAAAAAGGGAATATATCTGCATGCTAACTAGAATAGAACTGGAAATTAGCAATTAGCTCAATAGTGAAAAATTGAAAAAATAACAGCATGCCATAAAAAATAGCAAAAAAGTGCATTTTGGAAAAGGATAACAGCACTGTGCTTTGATAGTGGCATATCTATAGGGGAATAAATGGTAGTAATACGATCCTCTAAACAACAGTGACTATATATACTAGTAATAATATATAGGCAAAAATGGCAGTCCTGACAATGCGTGGGCTTTAAATGGGCAATTGTATACACAATACACAGGCAACAATCAGTCAACTGTGCTAAAAAAGCAGGCAGCAAATAGACTATCATTATGATAACTATGCAAAAAACTGACAATTTTGACAATCTGCAGGGAACAAATATCTAACCAAGCCAATATACAGGCAAAAATAGGCAACTGTGAATATAAGTAGACAACAAACCAGCAATATGTGAAGGAATAGCGCTGTCAATCTAGGAAAGGAAGTGTATCATGATTACCTTCTCATCTTAAAATGTAGCACCCTCTAGTGCTAGAATAGGTGAAGGAACATTTACTTGACTCATGGTTGTTGCATGAGTCTGTTAACTGGGTCGGGATTCAGGTCAGGCTGGAAGGCTCTGCAGGCCTCTATCTCCCTCCCCCTGGTACTGGAGGTTTCATGGAAACTTCTAGAAGCTAGTGGGCAGGGGTATAGAGACAGGGATCTGAATATTTATGGGAATCTGGACAATCTCCAGGCAGGAGGCTTGGCAGGATAGCAGAACCAGCCCTTAAATATTGAGGAGTCTGGCCAACAGGGGAGTCGGGTGGAAGATGGATGGTTGAGGTGCTGCTGGTGAAGGGGTTCTGCTTCCAGGCTGGAGGTGGGTGGAAGGAGGAAGGCTAACAGAGGGAGTTCCATTGCCCTGCCCTGGGAATTACTTTGCTAAAGACTCTTGTTATTCTGGAGGGAATGCAGTCAAGTATCTGTTGTTAAAATGGGGTTGATTTACTAAAGGCAAATAGACTGTGCACTTTGCAAAGTGCAGTTGCACTCTGTAAAAGCAGTTACCCCAGAGCTAATTAAATAAAAAGAAGCTCTGCTGACTTCCATTACCCAATCATTTGGAATCAAAAAAGCTTTTTTTTTATTTTCCTTGCACGTGATTGGGTATTCTTTGCAGGGTGAAGCTTTACCTCATTTACTAAGCCCTGAAGCAACCACACTGTGCCAAGAGCACAGACTATTTTCCTTTAGTAAATCAACCCCAATGTGCCAAGGAAAGAAGAAGGAAATAGTCCTCATTTGTTGTGCTTTGAGTCAAGTTGGGCATCCCATAACCACTTTTACCCTATCCAAATTGAAATCCCTAATAAATCCAAAAAAACATGCCCATGGACTGTTTCTTGTGTCTGAATGCAAGTTGGAAAATGCATGCTGCCTGGCTGTGCAAACAATAGGGGAACCCAAAACTCAGTGGCTCCTTAGAAGGTAGAGCTACAATAACATGGGAAGATGTGTCCTGTAGTCCACAGAGAGAACTGGGCAGGGCTGATAACAGTGCTGGAGATAACACTGCAGAGGGCACAGGAACGTACAGGCTCTTGGATTTCTGATGGGATCAGCAAGTATGTTTTACACTTATTGAAGACATATAACTTAACACGTTCAATTGTATATTTAACAGACTAAGAAGAAACAAATAAAAAATAATTGTTTGGGTTTAATGTAAAACATTTAGGTGATACCCTTTTATTGGGTAAGATAGAAGCTTTCAGGTCCTTCTCCAGAAGTGAAATCTCCCCAATGGGACACAAATGCCAAAAAAAACTCTTAGGGGCTATAACCCTCCCTTACTCTATCCAAAATGAAAATCAAGTTTTGCCTTTAGTTTTACTTTAAGTGATTGTGACCTTCTAATGGGAAGCCAGTACAGGCAAAAGTTTAAAACCAAATTTCAGAAAATTAAAAAGTCCTCCCTTGCATTAGGACTGTGGCTGCATTTCATTGATTAAGTGCTTGTTTAGTCTGGGGACAGGAAAAGTACAACCCCAATTCCAAAAAACTTGGGACGCTGTGTAAAATCTATGTAAAAATAGAATGCAATGATAGTCAAATTTCATAAACCCATATTTTATTCACAATAGAAAATATAAAAAATATCAAACGTTTAAACTGAGAAAATGTACCATTTTATGAAAAAAAAAAGTAATTTTGAAATTTATGACAACAAAATGTCTCAAAAAAGTTGGGACAGGGCAACATAAAGCTGGCAAAGTACAACTCCAATTCCAAAAAAAGTTTGGTGCAGGACCATGTTTACCACGGTAGCATCCTCTCTTCTTTTAACAGCACTCTGTAAATGTCTGAGAACTGAGCAGACCAATTGCTGGAGTTTTGGGAGAGGAATATTGTCCCATTCTTGCCTGAGCATATGCTGCTCTAAAACCTGGATATATCTTTCAGCATAGATGGTGCCTTTACAGACTTGCCAGCTGCCCAGTCCATATGCACTAATTCACCCCCATGTAGGCAGGTGCCTGCAAAGGGGCTAATGTGTTTTTTATTTCTGTGTTCCTGTTTTTTCCTGTCTGTACTCATATCCTCAAGTTTGATGAACCAGCCAGGTGCAAATTGTGGTGGATATAATGAATTGATTAGCTAGATTTTCCTATCTATTGTTTAGAGATCCACATAAAAAGGACTCACAGAAATGCCCTAGGAGCTCTGCCTGGGAAATACTGCTAAAATGTAGGCTGTTATGCTGCAGGACTGTGCCCCAGGTGGGGGGTGACAGTCAGGGTTCCCTGAGGGTCTGTGAACCTGAGGACTCTGATGGACTTTCAGTTACCAGCTATAGACTTACTGCCTTTAAGGATCATTGTTAATCATGGACTTTAGGGAAACGTACTACCTCTGTGGAGTATTTGCCTTTATCGACTCTTGCCTTAACGGACTGCTTATGAACTTGCTGCCAACTCAGGTATGATTACTGTAATGGCACTAGAGCACTTCTGTACAGGATTTCATGTAAGAAGTTGCTATGCAAAGACTGCTCTTCAATGTCTGCATTTCTTCAGTAAAGTCTGTTTGTGTTCCTTTAAATGCCTCATCTAAAGTCTCTCTAAGTGGTGCATTGCATGTCATATCTAAAGAACAAGGCTTGTAACAAGGACACTGTAGGTTAGAGTAGATACAGTACATTTTAGTTCAGCATGTAGCTTGCCGTCTAGTGTAGGCTATAGTGCCATTGCTAGGCACAACCATACATGTGTCATTTCTTAAAGCAACCAACCAGCCAAGGAATGGGTGACTTGGCGTAGGCTGATGGCTACTCTGGTAGTGAAGGGGGTAAAGTTCTTGGCACGTTCATTTGTGGCTAATTCTCCACACACAGCGACCAGACCTGTGACACAGCGCACCTAGGGACCTAGCTTGGTAGTCATTGGAAAGTATGTTATGTAGAAAGGGCCCTGGGAGAGAGCAAACACATAGTTGTGGATTGAGGTTAATTTCCTTTATCCATTAGTAACTGTGGAAATGTCACTGGGAGTGAGGTGACAACTATTGCTGGGTTGGTGAATACCAGTGCAGAGTCTGCAGCACCAGTTCCTAAATGCTGTGCACCTGGGAGTTGGTATTCTCTAACTGTAGTTAGCCTCTGGAGTGCTTAGTGTTAGCAGAACAGCAAGTTAACCTTGTGTTTGTAGAGGGTTAATTGTGTTTATTGTGACTTGCTTCTAAGTCTGGATTTGTGCTTTAATGCTGATTTTGCATGACCGCAAACTTCTGCTTAGAACCTAGGCAATTAGCGAGTGTAGTTCTCAGTGTCCCCCCTTGGGTGCCTAAGCCCTGCCTACACCCATACCATCAGAGATGCAGGCTTTTGATAACAAGCTGGAAACTCCCTCTCCTCTTTAGTCTGGAGGAAGCACAGTCCATAGCTGCCAAAAAAGAATTATGTTCAGATATGGCTTCTTGTTTGCATGATAGAGCTTTAACTTGCATTGTTGGATGGCATGTTGAACCATAGCTCCCAATCGTCCCTGATTTCGATGAACTGTCCCTCATTTGGAACAAGGTCCCTCCGTCCCTCTTTCCTCCTCCTGTGTCCCTCATTTTGGTCTGATCTATATAGTTTTATATACAGTATCTCACAAAAGGGCCTCATCTCCACCACAACTGTGGCTGGGGTGGTTGTGGGATTCTGCGGGGTGTAATAGAGTGTAATAAAAACAAGAGATACCTTTTTGAAAAAAAAAATTTTTAAAAAATAAAAAAACAGTCTCCCTCGATGTAAATCCATTGTCAATCACGCCGCCCGCCGACCTGGAAAAAAAATGCTCCACCTTCTGCGATGGCCTCCTGCAGAATGCTTCCTCTGCGCTCTGACAGTTCTTATATACAATATCTCACAAAAGTGAGTACACCCCTCACATTTTTGTAAATATCTATTTATATCTTTTCATGTGACAACACTGAAGAAATTACACTTTGCTACAATGTAAAGTAGCAAGTGTACAGCTTCTATAACAGTGTAAATATGCTGTCCCCTCAAATAAACTCAACACACAGCCATTAATGTCTAAACCGCTGGCAACAAAAGTGAGTACACCCCTAAGAGAAAATGTCCAAATTGAGCCCAATTAGCCTCCCTGGTGTCATGTTAGTTGTTAGTATTACAAGGTCTTAGGTGTGAATGGGGAGTAGGTGTGTTAAATTTGGTGTTATCGCTCTCACTCTCTCATACTGGTCAATGGAGGTTCAACATGGCACCTCATGGCAAATAACTCTCTGAGGATCTGAAAAAAAGAATTGTTGCTCTACATAAAGATGGCCTAGGCTATAACAAGATTGCCAAGACCCTGAAACTGAGCTGCAGCACGGTGGTCAAGACCATACACAGCAGATTAACAGGAAAAGTTCCTCTCAGAACAGGCCTCGCCATGGTCGACCAAAGAAGTTAAATGCACATGCTCAGCATCAGATCCAGGGGTTGTCTTTAGGAAATAGACATATGAGTGCTGCCAGCATTGCTGCAGAGGTTGAAGGGGTGGGGGCTCAGCCTGTCTATGCTCAGAGCCTCAGACCATACACTGCACACTGCATCAACTTGGTCTGCGTGGCTGTCATCCCAGAAGGAAGCCTCTTTTAAAGATGAGAAAGAAAGCCCACAAACAGTTTGCTGAAGACAAGCAGACTAAGTACATGGATTACTGGAACCATGTCCTGTGGTCTGATGAGACCAAGATAAACTTATTTGGTTAAGATGGTGTCAAGCGTGTGTGGTGGCAACCAGGTGAGGAGTACAGAGACAAGTGTGCCTTGCCTACAGTCAAGCATGGTGGTGGGAGTGTCATGGTCTGGGGCTGTATGAGTGCTGCTGGCACTGGGCAGCTACAGTTCATTGAGGGAACCATGAATGCATACATGTACTGTGACATACTGAAGCAGAGCATGATCCCCTCCCTTCAGAGACTGCACCACAGAGCAGTATTCCAACATGATAACGACCCCAAATAAACCTCTAAGATGACCACTGCCTTGCTAAAGAAGCTGAGGATAAAGGTGATGGACTGGCCAAGCATGTCTCCAGACCTAAACCCTATTGAGCATCTGTGGGGCATCCTCAAATGGAAGGTGGAGGAGCGCAAGGTCTCTAACATCCACCAGCTCCATGATGTTGTCATAGAGGAGTGGAAGAGGAATCCAGTGGCAACCTGTGAAGCTCTGGTGAACTCCAGGCTCAAGAGGGTTAAGGCAGTGCTGGAAAATCATGGTGACCACACAAAATATTGTCATTTTTGGCCCAATTTGGACAATTTCACTTAGGGGTGTACTCACTTTTGTTGCCAGTGGTTTAGACATTAATGACTGTGTGTTGAGTTATTTTGAGAGGACAGCAAATTTACACTGTTATACAAGCTGTACACTCACTACTTTACATTGTAGCAAAGTGTTATTTCTTCAGTGTTGTCACCTGAAAAGATATAATAAAATATTTACAAAAATGTGAGGGGTGTACTTACTTTTGCGAGATACTGTAAAATAAACTACTTATCTATCAAAAAGTGTTTTAGAGTGCTAAACGTTTCATTCAGTTTCTAAATTGTTGCCTTTGTAAATTCCAAAAGTCAATATAAAGGAATAGTAGTGGTAAAAAAGCACAATCATTTTTTTTGTACAATTCTCCTTTAAGGGGGGTGTGACAGGGGGTGTGTCCTATGCCTACATCATTTTTCTAATAGGTGTCCCTTATTACCATCTCAGAAAGTTTGGAGGTATGGGTGACTCATGTTTTTAAAGCAGAACAGTTTAAGGGCCCAAAGATCACAGGTGTTCCGGCCTTGTCCCATGCTCCCAGAGATTTCTGCAGACCTATACATTGATCCTTTCATCCGGGTCTGGGGCGCCCACGCGCTCTGCCAGCGACCCCCTTCCGCTTTGATTGGACAATCAGCGGGTCGAGCATACGCGATTTCTGCAGGGAACTGCCGATCGTTGACAGGAGAGGCAGAACGGTGGTCTGCCTATGTAAACAAGGCAGACTGCGTTCTGTCAGAGAGGAAAATAGAGATCTTGCGTTTCTGCTAAGCAGAAACACAGATCTTTGTTTTCCTCCAGTTAAGCTATCCCCCACACAGTTGATTGCCTCTGATGTTAACCCCTTCCTTGCCAGTCATTAGTACAGTGATCACCGTATTGGTGTCACTGGTCCCCAAAAAGTGTCACTTAGTGTCTGATTTGTCCGCAGTCCAATGTCGCACTCCTGCTAAAAATCGCTGAGTGCTGCCATTACTAGTAAAAATAAAAATATCCCATAGTTTGTAGACGCAATAACTTTTTCGCAAACCAATTTATATACGCTTACTGGGGTTTTTTTTAATCAAGTATATGTAGAAGAATATGTGTATAGATATTATACCACGCTAATAGCACATTGTTAGGAGAAAAGGCAAGTTGCAGCCCCAACTTAGAACAAGGTACAGTACACAATTTTTATAAAATGGGCTGCGCTAGACCAAAAACATTTAAAACTGATAAAATTACATGAAAAATGGCACAAATTATAGTATAAATAAATCCCCCGTACAGCGTATGAGGTAAACTCAAACCATTTGGAAACATATATCCATATGATAGAAAGTGTGGGCGTGGATACCCAATTAAAAAAAACATCCTGCACACTGTGATGTTATTGAATGTTCATAAAAATAAATCCACCCGTTGTAAAGCTGGAACTAAGATGAGGGTGTAGATCTCCAATTAAGTCTAGTAGGTATACCCTTAAATGTTCATAAACATTCATAAAAACAAATCTGCACATTGTATGGTAAAGGGAAGGGGAGCGGAGCACCCGGTGTTCATAAGCTGCAAATAATTGTGTGGGAAGCCATCACCAAATGCTAAATGTGCTCACCAGACATAAGCAGAAAAAGCGCCTAGGCTTTTCACCCAACCAGGGTCCCCCTGGGGAATTGGGAGGGTCCTCTCCACTGTGATGTCCGTACTGTATGATAACACACTCCAGATCCGGTCCCCCGTTGGGCCAGTATTCACCATAAAATAAAAAGCTCCAATAGTGTGATATTGTAAACACCTCTATTTATTAAATAAAGGTGTTGCACTTACATGTCCAAACTTACACAAAGCATGAAACAGCATAAAACAGCCGGCCGGCTAACCCTAGGTAAAATCAGATGGCGGTGACATCAGCGCGTCCTCCCTCCCACCACCATCTGATTTTACCTATGGTTAGCCAATGTTGGATGCCACCCAGGACCACCAGGGAATGCCTCAAAAAAGTGCCATCTATCATTGCCGCCTATCAGTGCCCACCATTCCCATCTATCAGTGCCACTTATCAGTGCCCATCAGTGACACCTATCAGTGCCCAATGACACCTATCAGTGCCCATCAGTGCCGCCTATGAGTGCCCATCAGTGCTGCCTATGAGTGCCTGTCAGTGCTGCTTATCAGTGCCACCTATCAGTGCTGCATATACGAGCCTCATCAGTGCCCATCACTGCCTCCTCATCAGTGCTACCTCATCAGTGCCAATCAGTACTGCCTCATCAGTGCCCGTCAGTGTAGCCTCAACAGTGCCCATCAGTGATGGAGAAACCGTACTTATTTACAAAGTTTGGTGACAGAAACAAAGAAAAACTTTTTTTTTTCAAAATGTTTGCTCTTTTTTTATTTGTAGCGCAAAAAATAAAATCCCCAGAGGTGATCAAATACCACAAAAAGAAAGCTCTATTTGTGGGAAAAAAATGATAAAAATTTTGTTTGGGTACAGCGTCGCACGACTGTGCAGTCGTCATTCAATGTGTGACAGCGCTGAAAGCTGAAAATTGGTCTGGACGGGAAGGGGGTAAGTGCCTGGTATTGAAGTGGTTAAAATGGTACATTTTCTCAGTTTAACCACTTGTCTGCTACTGGGCACTTTTACGCCCTTCCTGCCCAGGCCAATTTTCAGCTTTCAGCGCTGTCACACTTGAATGACAATTGCGTGGTCATGCAACACTGTATCCAAGCAAAATTTGTATATATTTTTTTCACACAAATAGAGCTTTCTTTTGGTGGTATTTAATCACTACTGTTTTTTTTATTTTATGCTACCTAGGTAGGTGCTAGTGTGAGGATTTTGGTAGGGATAGGTAAATTTAAGCAGGACTAGCTGGCAGCTGGGCCTGTTTGTTTTGGTTTGTTGGGCTGAGAGTGGTTTAGAGTAGCAGCTGGTGACTCACAGGTGGTGTCACTTCTCGGTTACCTCCCTCTAGCTTCTAGAAGGTGCTAAAAGAAGAGAAGGGGAAGAGAGGTGGAGCTGCCTGGGGTATTCTAAGGTGCCCTGACCAATCCCCAACTTGGATTGGCAGGGGGCAGGCCTCCTTAAATACCCAGGGTCAGCCTAGCTGGGGAGGAGTTGTCAGGTGAAGAACTGGGAGATGGAGTGCTAGGCTGTCGGGGCCTTTGAAGGAGCGCCCCAGTGTGGGGGGGGGGGTAACCTTGGGCCTGGAGTGGACAGGACCCCTGTACAAACCTCAGGGGCGTCATGGACAGGAGCAGGAGAGGACAGTGGAGAGTACTGCCGGGCAAGTCTCCAGGAGGGGTCCACCAGTTGCAGCCAGGAGGGCTGGTGAGTGACATGCACAGTGAAGAGGACTGGGGAGGCATGCCTAAGAGGACTGGGAGGTCTGAGATGGGTGCAGAGCCAGTGAGGACTGTGGTGTCATGGACAGTGGAGTTGGGCAGCTGCAGCCAGGAGAGCTGGCAGTGCCCAAAGAGGGCTGACTGGGATCAGTAGTTCACCAAATAGGACAGCTAGCAAAAGGGCTTCCTATTGCTACACCATAGGGGACCGCGGTCCCTGCCTGTAAGGGCTTGTTTACACTTGCTTTGGCTTCAATGCACATTAAAGCCCCTACTGCTTCAACAAGCTTTTATGATGTGTTTTTGAAGCTTCGGTGGTGCTTCAATGAGGCTTTTTTGAAGCCTTGTTGAAGCTTGGACGATGCCTTGTGTGTTTGTTAATATCTCACACCTGCAATTTCTTCAAAACAAAGTGAATCTAAAGCTGAATTACAGCCTCTGAAAACCCGCAGGTGCTTCAAGCAAGCTTCCAACAAGCTTTGTCATAGACTTCTATGGAGGCGTTGGAGAGGCTTTGAAGCCTGGCTAAAGCTACATGGGGTATCATTTGTGACGCAAAGCTGAAGCAAAGCAAAGCCAACGCAGGTGTAAACAGGACTGTAAACCAACCATTTTATTTAGTGACATGGGCTTTGACTGACATTAACAGAGTTTTAACAACGCCTGTCTGACACCCTCTTTTGAAGCAAGTGTAAACGAGCCCTTATAAGGCATTCTTCTAAGTCCTGGCTAAAGTCAGGGTCAGACTAAACTTTATGTGCTAGCTGATCTTGGAGTAAACTGTTGTGCAGGAGGAAGAGAGGAAGAGTAAGGGTCTTTTCACACAAGCGGATTGTTCAGGTCTGCCTGTCAGTTTTTCAGGCTGACCCGAACGGACGCTTCAATGTCCTCTATGGAGCAACGGATGTCAGCGGTCACATGTCCGCTGACATCCAATCCGCTCTGATCCGCCAAAATCAGACAGATGGAAACCCTATTTTCCATCCGTCTGGCAGATCGGATCGGATGAACACGGACAGACGGTCCGTGTTCATCTGATCCTCCATAGAGGAGAATGGAGCTGTGACAGGTCAGTCTCTGCACTAAGTGCAGAGACTGTCCTGTCATCCGCTGGCTCAGCAGGGATAAACGGATGGATCCCCGCTGAGCAGCGGAGCCCGTCAAAATGGGATCCACTCATGTGAAAGGACCCTAACAGTCTGCAAGCAAGTGTTGTGCTGGAAGTATGTACAAAGAGTGTACATAGTTGTCCCAACCTAACCTATCCAAGTTCGACCCCCCCCAATAAAAATACAAAACAAGCACATGTGCTGTTTATTGTCTCTGAGTGATTGAAAAGGTGAATGTGGGACTGGGCTGGGTGACAGGTGGGCCACAACATCCAGCAGCCCCTTCGGAGGTACCGCTACACCAAAAATTTTGAAAAAAAACACAAAACTTTTTCATAGTTTGTTATAAAATTTAGCAAACTGGTTTTTCCTCTTTCATTCATGTGCGCTGATGAGGCTGCACTGATGGGCACTGATGAGGCGGCACTGGTGGGCACCGATTGGCACTGATAGGTGGCACTGATTGGCAGCACTGGTGGGCACAGTTTGGTAGCACTATTGGGATTGCACAGGTAATCAGGACACTGATAATCAGTCCCATGTTTATCAGTGTACATGTCCCTTTTACACAAGCTGGTTATCGGCTCTCTTCTCCTCTCCTCACGCTGTCAGCTGATAACTGCCTTCTGTTTACATCCATGATCAGCTGTGATTGGACACAGCTGATCACATGGTAAAGAGCCGATGATTGGCTCTTTACCACAATCTGTGATTAGCAGTGTCCGGAGGACACTACGATCACAGAGCGCACTGCCCGTGCTCTGCGGCAGGCGCGATCATGGGAGGCTGTCATATGATAGCATCCCAGAACTAGCCAGCTGCGCTGTAGTCGTCATTCGGCTATAGCGCAGTCGGCAAGTGGTTAAACATTTGATATGTTTTCTATTTTCTATTGTGAATAAAATTTGGATTCACAAGATTTGCAAATCATTGCATTCTGTTTTTATGTAGATTTTACACAGTGTCCTATTCCTTTTGGAATTGAGGTTGTACTTTTACTTACCTGACTTTAGTTGATCCTCCACTCCCCTGGCAAGGCAGGGCTATGAGGTCTGCATCAATATGGGGCAAAAGAGGCTTCACACGCCTATGCCAGTTTTATAACAACACCTGTGAGCTTGCTAAAGCTGAATAATAGCAGAGAAATGCAATTAAGAAGGTTCCTATGGCACCATCTGGTATGTACTGTATCTAACATTCACCTACCTGAAACCTTCATTGATATTTGTTGGCTTTAATGCAAGCAAAAACATGTTAAAACACCATTAACCAGACCATTAATTTCATCAAAAATCCTCCCATAGGATTATACAGTATGTACATTTTACATACACTATATTACCTAAAGTATTGTGAAGCCTGCCTTCCCAGAACAGTTGAAGCTGTTATAGCTGCAAAGGGTGGGTCAACTCAATATTGAACCCTACAGACTAAGACTGGGATTCCATTAAAGTTCATGTGCGTGTAAAGGCAGACGTCCCAATACTTTTGGTAATATAGTGTATATTATCCACATGATTTACCTGTAAAAGCCTTTATTATTGAAATCCAAAAGCCCCAAGACTGGGCTAGGAAACTGACTAGTAACATCACATTGCAAGTAAATAAAATTAATTTATGAAAATAAGCATTTAAATACTAGATTTTTATTTTACCTGCAATTTTGGCAAAGTTGGTGACAGGGTCTTTTTAATCAAATGAATTATATCTTGGCTTGCATTTCAGACATTTATCAATTAGCATTTCAAATATTCTGATCAAATTCATTTTGTGATAACAGTTCATTTTATCATTACTCACCAATGAATGAACCACCCATGTAGACTGCAGAGTACTCCTGAAGGCTCTTGCCAGGGCAGTGAAATGTCAGGGCGTAAGCCAGGACTGGGTTGAAGTAAGCCGCTGTGTATGAGGCACCTGAGGACAGGAACAACTAGGTGAGCATTGCTAAATAGAAGAACCAACATTGGATTAGATAAGATGTAGTGAGCCAAAGGTGCACTTACTTACCTTGTTAGCTCATTCATACACATAAATAAGCATTTATTGTGGTGTTATGAAAAATGGTGCTTACTATCGTGATTTATGCTTAACATAGAAGTTAAAGTGGTTGTCAAGTCCACCCCCCCCCCCCCAAAAAAAATTAACCTGCAAAGCAAAGGCATAATGAGCTAGTATGCAGCGTACTAGCTCATTATCAAATACTTACCTTGGAACAAAGCTGTTGCAGCGGTCGCGGCACACCGCTGTGACCGGCGATATGGTGCTTCCTGGTCCGCGGCGCCGTCCAATCACAGCGCGGGCTCCAGCGCTGTGATTGGCGGAGCCGTGCTGACGTCACTCCCGCACATGTGCACGAGAGCCGTCATTTACCCCCCACCCCGGGGGCCGATTCTTCAGTGCGCATGTGCCGATGATGTCGGCACATGCAGATACAGGGAATATCTCCTAAACCGTACAGGTTTAGGAGATATTCCCGGGACCTACAGATAAGCCTTAATATAGGCTTACCTGTAGTTTAAAGTGGTTGTCATGAGTTGACAACCACTTTAACCACTCTCCATCTAACGGTTCATGAGGTAATCAGAGGAAATAAAATGATGTTTGTAAAGGAGACTGTGTGGGACCAACGTTACCGGCCATTTTATGTGTAGGAGTTAATTAAGTAGCCAAAAAGACAACCTTGAGCCTATTTGAGCAGGATGTATAGACTTCACTGCTTTGTTTTAGAAATACATATACAAACCAGCAATTTGATGTAAATACAGCAAACGCGTCAACATTTTGCTTTTATATACAGTTTTTATTTTTATATGTATGGGGGGCAGCCATATTCACTCATTTCACATACAGGCTGATTCCTGCTTTGTAGTGCTACATGATAGTGCAGTAGCCCAATAGCAATATACATTACTGTGAAAAAGCTTTAGGCAGTTGTGAAAAATGCTGTAAATTAGGAATGCTTTCAGAAATAGAAGTGTTAATAGTTTATTTTTATCAATTAACAAAATGCATAGTAAATGAACAGAAGAGAAATCAAAAATAATATTTAGTGTGACCTCCCTTTGCCTTCAATTTTTCTAAATTCCCATCAATTCTTCTAGGTACACAGTTTTTTAGGAACTCGGTAGGTAGGTTGTTCCAAACATCTTGGAGAACTAACCACAGATCTTCTGTGGATGTAGGCTGCCTCAAATCCTTCTATCACTTAATGTAATCACAAACAGACCAGATGACGTTGAGATCGGGGCTCTGTGGGGGCCAAACCATCACTTCCAGGCAGGGGAGGGCTGGCAGCTTAAGGCCTGGAGGGCAAGTCCAGTCAAGTGGCCCATTGAACCACTGAATCAGCTCACCATCCATGCCCACCTGGTTTTATAACGGATCTTGATGCTATCAAGCAAGACAAATATGTGGTAACATAATTTAATGTTAATAACAACAAAGGAGGTTTAGCAAAAATAATGCATCAATGCAGCCTCACCAGTGCCCATCAGTGCAGCCTCACCAGTGCCCATCAGTGCAGCCTCACCAGTGCCCATCAGTGTTGCCTCACCAGTGCCCATCAATGCATCCTGATCAGTGCCCATAAATGCCCATCAATACAGCCTGATCAGCGTCCATCAATGCAGCCTCACCAGTGCCCATCCATGCAGCCTCACCCGTGCCCATCAATGCAGCCTTACCAGTGCCCATCAGCTCAGCCTCATCAGTGCCCATCAGTGCAGTCACCAGTGTTCATCAGTGCAGCCTCACCAGTGCCCATCAGTGCCAATCAATGCAGCCTCATCAGTGCCCATCAGCTCAGCCTCATCAGTGCCCATCAGTGTAGCCTCACCAGTGCCCATCAGCTCAGCCTCATCAGTGCCCATCAGTGAAGCCTCATCAGTGCCCATCTGTGCAGCCTCATCAGTGCCCATCAGCTCAGCCTCACCAGTGCCCATCTGTGCAGCCTGATCAGTGCCTATCAATGCAACCTCAACAGTGACCATCAATGCAGCCTGATCAGTGCCTATCAATGCAACCTCACCAGTGACCACCAGTGCAGCCTGATCAGTGCCCATCAATGTAGCCTCACAAGTGCAGAAAGTGCCCAATAGTGCAGCCTGATCAGTGCCCATCAATGCAGTCTAACCAGTGCAAACAGTGCCCATCAGTGCAGTCTGATCAGTGTCATTAATGCAGTCTGATCAATGCCCATCAATACAGCCTCACCAGTGCATCCTGATCAGTGCTCATCAATGCAGCCTGATCAGTGCCCATCAACGCAGCCTCACCAGTGCCCATCCCATAAGCTCAGCCTTACCTGTGCCCAACAATGCAACCTGATCAGACACCAGTGCCCATCAGCGCAGCTTTGTCAGTGCCCATCAATGCAGCCTGATCAGTGCCCATCAATGCAGCCTCACCAGTGCCCATCCCATCAGCTCAGCCTTACCTGTGGCCATTAATGCAGCCTGATCAGACACCAGTGCCTATCAGTGCAGCTTTGTCAGTGCCAATCAATGCAGCCTGATCAGTGCCAAACAATGCAGACTCACCAGTGCAAAAAGTACCCATCAGTGCTCATCAATGCAGCCTAACCAGTGCAGACAGTGCCCATCAGTGCAGCCTGATCAGTGTCCTTCAATGCAGCCTCACCAGTGCAGACAGTGCCCATCAGTGCCAATCAATGCAGCCTAACCAGTGCAGTACCCATCAGTGCTGTCTGATCAGTGCCAATCAATGCATCTTCCCCAGTGCAGACAGTGCCCATCAGTGCAGCCTGATTAGTGCCCTGGCCCATGGGATGTGGGGGTCAGCTGGGGGGTTGTCTTACCTCAGCAGGTGCTTGCACCGTGCACGACTTCTTGAGGGGGGGTGAAGATGATGATGTCAACTTCCAAGCTGACTGCCTCTCTGCTCTGCAGTCTGCTTGTCTCTCTCTTTTTTGTTCTGGCCCGGAGTGTAGTGGTGGAGAGGGGTGCTCAGATAGGTGCCTCCGTTGTTGTCTGGTCTCAGTTCACTGACTAAAAGTAGGCTGGCTGTGGCTGCGGCTGCTGCTGCTCAGTGCTCTCTCTCTGTCACTTCAGTCTCCTCTCCTCTCAGAACAGCCTCAGTCACGTGACGTTCGTGACACGTCCCCTCCCTCCCTAGCGTGCCACATGCCATGCCCTGCCTCTGAGAGACTCCTGGATGGTGGGAGTTGTAGTCCAGCTGCCTGCTGAGTTCCTCCCACCCCCAGGAACTTGATTGTGGCCAGACTAAAACTTCCATGAAGCAACAAAGCAGACGGCCAGCCAGTCAGCGGCCGCCGCGGCCCGCAGCCAACGTCTTCGCTAGTTCACAGGCTGCGCCACGGAACTACAAAAAAAGAGTAAACAGACAGCCAAGCAGCACGCGCAGCGGCCGTTTTCAAGATAAGGTAGGCAGCCTGGGGGGAAATTTCCACCCTGCCCAGCCGCCCCTGCTTCCAAGACTTCTTGTTCTTCTTTATGCTGAAGATAATGATTTTGCAAGAATGACATTGGCTGTATGTTTGGGGTCATTGTCCTACTGCAGAATAAATTTAGTGCCAATCACATGCCTCCCTGATGGTATGGCATGATGATAAGTATCTGCCTGTATTTCTCAGCATTGAGGACACCATTGATCCTGATCATATCTCCAAATACATTTTCAGAAATGCAGCCCCAAACTTGCAAGGGACCTCCCCAATGCTTCGCTGTTGCCTGCAGACACTCATTTATTATACCGCTCTTCGGCAAACAAACGTCCTCCTGCTACAGCCAAATTTTTCAAATTTTGACTCATCAGTCCAGAGCACCTGCTGTCATTTTTCTGCACCCTCAATTCCTGTGTGCATAGTTGAGTTTTTTAGCCTTGTTTCCATGTCAAAGATATGGCTTTTGGCTGCAAATTCTTCCATGAAGACCATTTCTGGCCAGACTTCTCTGGACATTAGATGGGTGTACCTGGGTCCCACTGGTTTCTGCCAGTACTGTGCTGATGGCACTGCTGGACATCTTCCGGTGTTGAAGGGAAATAAGGATAATGAGGTTGATTTAATAAAACTGGAGAAAGAATGCAAAATCAGCTTCTAACTTTAGCTTGTTCAATTAAGCTATGACAAATTAACCTGGAAGCTATTTCTATGCAGAGCTGCACCAGATTTTGCACTTTCCAGTTTTAGTAAATCAACCCAGATGTGCTGCATTAAATTTCCTAGGCTGACCACTGCATCTATGGTCCTCAACATTGCCCATTTCTTTGTTCTTCAAAACAGCTTGAACATCACATCTTGAAACCCCAGTCTACTTTGAAATCTTTGCCAGGGAGAGATCTTGCTGATGCAGTATGACTACCTTGTGTCTTGCTGTCTGTGTCTTGCCATGGTGTATGACTTGTTACATGAAACTGTCTTCCATAACCTCACCTTAGTAGCAGAGTTTGGCTGTTCCTCACCCAGTTTTAAGCCTCCTACACAGCTGTTTCTGTTTCAATTAATGACTGTGTTTTAACCTACATATGAAATTGATGATCATTAGCTCCTGCTTGGTATATTTGATTAAACATACACCTGGCTCTAATCCTATAAATTCCCTAACAAGTGTGCAAAGTGTAAGAACTGATGCTGGTTTGAATACAAAGGGTATTCACACCAAATATCGGTTTGATTTAGCTTTTTCTACTGTTAGCTCACTTAGCATTTTGTAAATTGATAGAAATAAACAATTCTTACTTTACAGTACTTCTTTACACCTGCCTAAAAGTTTTGCACAGTATTGTATATATTATGGAGACACGTTAATAAATGATTTATGTGCATTCATTGATTTCAGTAGGTACCTAATGTGCATTGTGTCAAAACCCGTACCTACATTTTTTTTTAAACAAAGAGTATGCCTTTACTATGGTTCTTTCTGCAAATGCTAGTTGTTTGACCTTGAACAAATAAGTGGATGAATGCTTTTGACTTTACTGCATGCTTGTTCTGGGACAACGACTCAGAAATTATTTAATGAGTTAGTCCACCTTCTCACAAAACATTAAAAGGGGAACTAACTCACAACACCTTCCCCCCACTACCGCACCCTGCTGCATTTACCTCCATAAAGGGTTAGTCCATCTTTTCACAAAACATAAATGGGAGCACTCAACCATCCCTACACCCAGGTCCTTAAGGCACTTGCCTCATGGTTTTCTTTCACTGCTCACGCTAGTTGATGTAGTGGTTTATTGCATTTTTCAAATGCCCAGAATGCTATACTGGCTGGCATGGGCTGCAGAAGATAATTATTAAAGGAGATAAGTGTAGCAGAAAACAGGGGTGTTGCGAAGGGTGTTGTGAGTTAGTTCACCTTGTGGTGTTATTTTGTGCGATTTTTGTTCAGTCAGTGTTGATGGGGGGATTCCTCCCCCAGAGCTATTGTGTTCCCCTGGTGGGGGGAGCCATCCCAGCGGGTAGAATATACAGTGATTACTGCTAGCGGCTATAGCAGGCAGCAATAATCGCATGAAAAATCCAACAGGCTAGATTTACCCAAGTTGATTGATCAATCAACTTGGGTACAGTCAGCTTTCCCATACAGAGTTCGATTCTCGGCTGGTCCCTGCTAAAATGGCCTAGATTTGGACCATCTATGGCCTGCTTTAGTGCTGGACCGTGGCTGCTAATCATATTGTAAGAACAATGCACAGGTCAAAATTGTTAAAGGACATTTCTGCCTTTGTAACTTGTCCCTGGAAACCACAAGGTTTCCTTGACTCATCCTTTATGTAATTGTCAGAACATCTCTCCTTTCTCCAGTTCTGTATTCTACTAAAAAAACAAGTATGAAGGAACAAATACTGTTAACTCACAACTGAAATTCGTATTGATTGATCAATTGTAATTGTCACTTATAAGCCCACCCTCCAGCCATTGGTGACATGAAAACTGAGCTCCATCATCTACCCCTTGCTGCAAACACCAAAATGTAAAACTGCACACTGCTTCCAATCCCCCTACACAACTTTATTGAACAAGAGGCAGAGACACTACACCTGTTCCTTCCATGACGAGTTTCACCCCCCTACTGAGGCCTAATGTTAGATTAGTGTGCAGCATTACATTTTTCTGTCACCTAAGGCCCGTACACACGGTACAATGGTTGTACAACAACGGTCGTACAGCAGCTTGTTGTATGATCATCCGACTGTTAGTACACGCGATTACAACAGCCGATGTGCGACGGTCATCCAACAGAAGTTGGATGAGCAGACTAGAAAACTTTTTTTGTACAACAAGCAGTTGTATGACTGTTGACTCATGTGTACAGAGAAGTTGGGCCAAAAAAGCTGTACGTGCAAAACACGCATGCTCAGAAGTCAGGAACGCCCAGAAGTGTCCGTTCGTGTAAACCTACGTTCCTAATTCTGAAATCACATTCACCTGAACTTCCTCTTTATACGCTCATAGCACGTCACCACGTTAGGCTTGGTTGCACAATCGCATAGTGCCCGTCAATATGCGAGACACAACAGCCAACATGCGATTTTGGACGTCCGGTCATACGACCATCGCACCGTGTGTACGAGGCGTAAGTTCTAAGGTAAGTATCTGCATGTGCAAAGTACATTTTAATGAAGATTTGATCACCTTTATCACCTTTGTTACTTGTGACATATTTGTTCTGAGTTTTATCTATCTCAGCTATATTTAAATACCTTCCATTCCCCCTTTTTTTTATAATTCTTGGCATTACTGTGTCCTGTTGGACCTGTCAATTTGTTTAAAGGACAGCTCCAGGAAATATTACAAGAAATTTACATAGGAGGTAAGTGTAAAATGTTTATTACTTTTACCTGTGTGCTAAGGATACACAATGCTTCAGGTCTGTGTGATTTTCACTTTCAGTCCCTGCTACTGTATGAATGAAATTATTTGCTGCATGTGATGGCCTTGTAGAATTTTTTCCAGTGACTAACTGTACTGCTGCACTCCCTGCTCTCTGTTTTTCGAAGTGCACTGCATTCGTCTTTTCTCTCCAGCTTGTTTTCTCTCCAGAGGGTCGCAGTCATTTATCGGCCTCCTGGACCAGTGTCAGGCTTTCTGGACGACTTCTCCGCATGGCTACCCTATTTTCTATCCTCTGATATACCTGCCATCATCCAAGGTGACTTTAACATTCCAATCAATATTAATATCGCAATCACTTCTCAACTACTCAACCTAACCTCCTATTTTAACCTAACGCAATAGACACAAGCCACCACTCACTCCAACGGAAACATTCTTGACCTCGTATTCTCCCATCGTTGCACCCCCTGCAACCTCTCTAACACCCCCTTTCCTCTCTCTGATCACAATCTTATCCGTTTCACACTCTCTCTATCTCCTACCTCCCATGCTGCCCACCTACAAACCACTACCCGCAGAAATCTTTGCCACTTCAACCCTTCCCTCCATTCTGCTACCAATGGCCTCTACGACAAAATCACACCCCTGTCCTGCCCAGACCAAACTACTTCCATCTACAACAACACGCTGTCCTCCTCCCTAGACGCACTTGCTCTCCTTTCTACACGCAGAACTAGGCCTCATCTGCCACAACCCTGGCAAAAAGACGACACCAGCAGTCTCAAGAGATGCAGCTGTGCTCTTGAACGAGCATGGCGTAAATCTAAATCCCTGCATATCCCTCCTAAATACCCTCTACAAATCTGCCCTTCTCAAATACTACTCCTGCCTCCACAGTGCTAAACAAACATACTACAATACTCTCATCAAAACCCTCTCACCCAAACCTCGTCAACACTTTTCTACCCTTAATTCCCTTCTTCACCCCCACTCCCCCCACCTACCAACTTGCTTACAGCTCATGAAATTGCCAACCATTGCAAAATCGACACAATTCTTAAGGAGATATCCAACATTCAACTTCCTCCCCTATTCAACACATCAGATCCAATACCACACTCAACACTCTCCTCCTTCTGCCCTGTTACCACAGAGGAAGTTAATGAACTCCTCTCCATGGCCCACCTCACCACCTGTCCCCTGGACCCTGTCCCCTCACAATTACTGCAACCACCTTCCTGCTCTATCCTAAACCCCCTAACCCACATCTCCAACCTCTCCTTCTCCTCCGGTATCTTTCCCTCCCCGCTCAAACATGCACTGGTTACCCACATACTTAAAAAACTCTCACTTGACTCCACCTGTTTGAATAACTTAAGACCCATTTCCTTACAACAATTTTCCTCCAAGCTCATCAAACACCTAGTCCATGACCGAAACAGTTGCTACCTCGCTGACAACAACCTACTCAACCCCCTGCAGTCCGGTTTCTGCCTACAACATTCCACTGAAACTGCCCTACTAAAACTCACCAATGACCTACTTACTGCTAAAACCAATGGCCAGTACACCATACTCATACTCCTGGACCTTTCTGCTGCTTATGGCACAGATGACCACCCCTCCTCCTCAGCAAACTCCACTCTCTTGGCCTCCGTGATTCTGCTTTATCCTGGTTCTCCTCCTATCTATCTCAGGGCACTTTCAGTGTCACTTACAACTCTATCTCTTCTGCTCCACTTCCTGTTGGGGTACTCCAAGGCTCTGTCTTTGGGCCCCTTCTATTCTCTCTCTATACCTCTTCCCTGGTCCAGTTGATAGCCTCCCATGGCTTCCAATACCACCTCTACGCCAGATCTCTCTCCACTCCTCAACTCACCCCCTAGATCTCCTCACGGATCACTAACTTACTGACATATCTGTATAGATGTCACACCACTTTCTCAAACTCAATCTTTCTAAAACTGAGCTTGTTATGTTTCCTCCTTCCTGGCCCCCCCGATGACTTTGCTATTAAGATCAACAGCACAATCATTGGTCCCACCACACATGCCAGGGTGCTGGGTGTAATCCTTGACTCTAACCTCTCCTTCAGTACCCACATCCAATCACTGGCTAAATCTTGCCGCCTTAACCTCAACAACATCTCCAGAATTCGACCCTTCCTGACTAACGAGACCACAAAACAACTTGTTCACTCCTTGACTACTGCAACTCTCTCCTCACCGGCCTACCCTTACACAGGCTATCCCCCCTTCAGTCTATTATGAATGCTGCTGCTAGACTCATACACCTCACTAACCGATCCATGACTGTTGCCTTTCTCTGCCAATCTTTTCACTGGCTTCCCCTACCCCACCGTATACAATTCAAAATACTAACCACAACATACAAGGCCATCCACAAAATCGCCCTCAGCTACATCACCAACCTCATCTGCAGATATCACCCAAATCGTCCCCTCCGCTCCTCCCAAGACCTCCTGCTCTATAGCTCCCTTATTACCTCCTCCCATGCTCGCCTTCAGGACTTCTCCAGAGCCTCCCCCATCTGAAACTCCCTGCGCCGGTATGTCCAATCAGCCTCTACCCTGTCCACCTTTAGGAGATCCCTGAAAACTCATTTATTCAGGGAAGCCTATCCCTCACCAACCTAAGAACTGTACCTGAGCCACACCCATCAACCCATCACAGCAGCTATTACCTTTTGTACCATCAACCCCCTCCAATTAGAATGTAAGCTCTATGAGCAGGGCCCCCCCCTGTCCCTTCTGTATTGAACTGTATTGTAATTGTACTGTCACCCCTCTATATTGTAAAGCATTGTGGAAACTTTTGGCGCTATACAAATTGTGTATAATAATAATAATGCTTTCTAGAGCTCTCTTTTAAACATTAGCTGTTGCCATGACTGATCTGTACACACATGCAGCCCACACATGTACAGAGAAAACTGCTGCCGGGCTAACCCTACCATTGTAATTACTAGTCATATACAGAGCTGTTGACACCAACAAATAGTGTCTGATTAATTTTATGGGTTGCAGCCTGAAGTTACAACTAAACTTGGACATAGGTGGCTCGAATTGTGACAATGTCTGCTGAATCTGGCAAAATTCAAGCTATGAATGTCCCTGCAAGCATCACCTGGATTGGAAAATTAGATGAGATAAAATGGTGGATTTGAATAATTTTCAAATCATGTATAGCCAAGCTGTATAACACACCTTGTTCAGGGAGCCAATCAATGATATAAATCTATATATGACAGGAACTCAGCATGGGCGAACAATCCCCATAAGAGCCATTGTTGATGGCCTTTTCTTGCAGTCAGATGGGTTTTACATTCCTATATAAGTCTATGTGAATGTAAAACTCACTTGAAGCAGGTGAAATGCAGGTCAGAAGGAGGACAGCTGAAGGTGCACCTGTGAAATTCTGGATGATCTCAGAAGCATCTCAAACTGATGCCATCAACATAGCCCCAAAATATATTGACACACGCCCAAAGAAATAGAATACTGTATTTTACTCTGATAGTTTAAAGAAAACAAATTTGCTTCTTACCTGCATAGGCCAATACAGTTACAGTAAGAGCAGCTGTTGGTATCTTGTAGACCGGTTTTGAGTTTTGGAAGCGGAGAAGTACCAAATGGTAGCAGAAGGCACATATTGCCTCTACAAAAATGCCTTGAGCTAGAGAGGTTTGTAGAGATGGACTGCAATCATCTAACATCATCACCTGGATTGTGTGAAAATTTGTTAATTCCAGCATCCAATACTGTTTAATCAGGAACCTAGCAGCCTCCATGCCAGCATACTGAGCCAATAGTTTAATTGTTGTATCTATTAAAGGGCAATCCCGGAGCAGAAACTCCTGAAGGGATACCATAGGGTTGGCCGATGCTCCATCAAAGGTAAACCCATGAGCTAAAAACAGCAGGAAGAGAAGAGTAGAGACCACATCAGGACCATAACCTCCACCCCACATGCCAATCTCCACTAACATGCGGAGTTCCATGTAGCAGGCACACAGCTGCAAAGAGCTGGCTATCTCATTGGTTGTGCATTTGTAAATCCTGGCAGGCAGATATTTCTTGGTTATCCAGCGAATTAGCTGGGACAGTGCAATCACAGATATGAAAAAGCCTACCACTATGTTCAGCCCAGCCATGAGAACAAGCAAGCACGCTTCACCCGAGAGCCCTCTGACAAAGAAAGACAGACTGTAAGCTTACAACTTATGTGCTGCTTAGTGTAGGTAAACGTGGCCCAATCTACAACCACTGGCGTCAAGGACACAGGTGGGAAACTCTGCAGGTGTTATTTTACCCTGTATAGATATTAACATGCTTGCTGAGTCGTCTCTTGAATGAAATGAGGTGTTATCTTAAGCAGCACTTATAAGTAACGCATTGAGGGACTTCTATGTAAAACTTCTAAAAGAGTGCAGTGCATTTATCAACATGAAATGCCGGCAAAGACTACGGTATCATATATACCTGTGGCAACTTTACCAGCATAAAAATGAACACTCAGATTGCAATGATGGGTCTGATAGAGCTCAGAAGAAAGGTATGCGAAAGTCTCTCAACCTAATTTGGAAGGACAGTCTCTTTTTTTGAACCAAATCCCCTTGTCACCTTTACCTCCTCAGTAGTCCCTCTGTTTGGTCTAATGTATAGGCCTCTATAAAAAAAAGCATTATTTAACCAGTTCCTGACCGGCTTGCGTACATTTACTGCTGCAGAGTGGCGCTGTAGCGCAAATCGCCTTCTATGAGCGGCAGCTCACACGTGTGCAGCTAACGGGCGGGAACGCGCCGCAGGCAGCGCGCTACTGTGCCTGCCGCACACTGCAGGAGTGTGCCCGCAGCTCAGGCGGACCCGATGTGAGCTGCGATGACCTGGCAGAGAGAAAGAATGGGGAACCGCCGATGTAAACACGGCGGTTCCCCGCTCTGTCAGTGGACATTTAAAAGATCTACTGATCTCTGTCACTAGGATCAGTTAGATCTCTTATGCCCATGGTAGCCCAGCCCCCTCACAGAACACGCCTAGGGAACACAGTAAACCCCTAGATCGCCCCCTGAAGGTTAACCGCTTCACTGCAAATGGCAATTATAGAGTAATCAGTGGATATTTAAATTTCTGATCGCTGTATAAATGTCATTGGTCCCAAAAAAGTGTCAAAAATGTCCGACATGTCCGCCCCAATATCAAAGTCATGATAAAAATCGCAGATTGCCGCCATTACCAGTAAAACAAAAAATTCTAAAAACGCCAGAAATTAATTCTCATGGTTCGTAAACGCGGCAACTTTTGCTCAAACCAATCAATAAACACTGATTGGGATTTTTTTTACCAAAAATATGTGGAAGAATACAAATTGGCCAAAACCAATGAATAAATTGGCTTTTTTATTTTTACTTTTTGGATTTGTATTTTAGCAAAAAGTAAGAAATATTGGGGTTTTTTTGCAAAATTGTCGATCTTTTTTTGTTTATAGCGGTGATCAGAAATGACGCAGAGGTGATCAAATCCCACCAAAAGAAAGCTCTATTTGTGGGAAAAAAAGGACGCAAATTTTGTTTGGGTGCAACGCTGAAGGACCGCGCAATTGTCAGTTAAAGCGACGCAGTGTTGAATCGCAAAAAGTGCTCTGGTCCTAGCCTGGGAAATCCTTCCGGGGGTGAAGTGGTTAATTAGCAAAGTATTATACTATTGTAGACTGAACCTTTCATCCAGCTGCTATAGTATTTGACTTATTTTGAAAAACCAGTATAAAGGCAAACACTGCAAAAAAGTATCACAGCAAATAATCACCTGTGAGTTTAACCAGTCATTTTTTAAGTGTTCTTTGTGGCCAATGCAAGTGTAAAGAATGGCAGAGGTACAGTATCTCACAAAAGTTAGTACACCCCTCACATTTTTGTAAATATTTTATTATACCTTTTTATGTGACAACACTGAAGAAATTACACTTTGCTACAATGTAAAGTAGTGAGTGTACAGCTTGTATAACAGTATAAATTTTGTGTCCCCTCAAAATAACTCAACACGCAGCCATTAATGTCTAAACCACTGGCAACAAAAGTGAGCACACCCCTAAGTGAAAATGTCCAAATTGGGCCCAAAGTGTCAGCATTTCGTGTGGCCACCATTATTTTCCAGCACTGCATTAACCCTCTTGGGCATGGAGTTCACCAGAGCTTCACAGGTTGCCACTGGAGTCTTCTTCCACTCCTCCATGATGACATCACGGAGCTGGTGGATGTTAGAGACCTTGCGCTCCTCCACCTTCTGTTTGAGGATGCCCCACAGATGCTCAATAGGATTTAGGTCTGGACACATGCTTACCCTCATGCTTCTTTAGCAAGGCAGTGGTTGTCTTGGAGGTGGAGAGGATGTGGGGTGGCTGAAAGGAGCACAACAGCAGCAGTCTGCTCCTAAGCCCCACCCAGGGTTGCCACCTGTCTGGGATTCACCCAGCCAGTCCAGGTTTTGAATCATGTGTCCAGGTTTCAGACGGTCTGAAACCTGGATACATTTCAGACCGGACTGCAACCCCCCCCCC
>BLSH010367049.1:825447-836511 GCA_018402905.1 Glandirana rugosa
TTGTTCGTAATTAAATTAAAGGTCATATCAGTAGTGTTTAACTAAAGATATAGTACATGTAGCAAATGTCGATGTACGTATATATATTGCGTGGTGTGGATATCGGATGGACATCGTGACTGGTTCCAGTGGTTCCAGATGCCAGACTACAAGGGGCCCCGCTCGTACCCTCCTATACGACTATTTCACTATTGTATGTATAAATCTAGTATGAGAATTCAATAAGATAATTATTAATGTAAAAAAAGAGAAAAAAGAATAGATCTGCATCATAGTAACGATGAAAACATTGAATAGAAAAAACATGTTAATCAAATATAAATAAAGAACGAGAATGAAAGATACATCTATGGTTTTTAATCCGACGGTAGAGGGAAAATCCATCTGCTGAGTGTCCATGTGAAGCTGCCCCCTCTCCTCTCTCCTCACTATGTGTATAGTAAACCTAGAACGAATTCCATCAACTTAAGGAACCCACGATCCATATTCCCTCTGCTTACATACAATGAAACTATAAAAACAGCCGACATTGGTATTGTCGGGCGGATACAGGTGGGAGTTATATTAGAGACATGGTGTTCTTTCTAACGACGTTCTCTGAGTAATATGACGATTTCGGAAAAATAGGAGATTATAAACGTGTCATAAAGTACCTCTCTCCTCTCCCCCGTCGAAGTGTACCTGTGAGTCGTCTACCTAAAAGGGAGATGGCAGCCTAATTTTTGGTATCTACATAGAAAGTAAGAGCAAGAAATAAATATAAACTAATTGTACAAAAAAGATAAGTTACAAAAGTAGCAATGATACTACGTCTAGATAAGAAAAAAGAGAAAAAAATGTAATTATTAATAGAATAACTTAAGAGTATGATCTAAATATGTATGTTATCACTTTATCAGCATATCCTCCCATGCTCGCCCCGGGGAACATCAGACCGTAGACCTTGGTGACCTTGGTCAGTGCTACAGGTAGGCTATAGGTGTGGTGCGTTATATATATGCATGTAGCTGTAAACGATGTACATGATATAGAAATCAATTTGTGATGACTATACTGGAAATTAAATTAATGCTTGTTGTTCATTTTAGTATACAGTTAATATCGTGCATTCTCCTGAGGAAGCGGTGATTCCGCGAAACATGTCGGGAAGCACTGGTGTAATGACTGTGAGAATTTAATACATCTGTAGTCCATCATTTGGGATGGTTGGAAATGTATAGATGTGATTTTAATGATACATTGTTGTATGTATATGAAATAAAATTCTTTTTTATATAAACGTGAAGTCTGTGAGCCTATTGCGGTACCAGGAAAAGTCCCATAGCCCCTTTTTTCCCCTGTCTGGTTAGTCCCCACTCTCATGGAAGGGACAACATAGTTTCATAGTAATTGGGATGTAGGTACCTTATCGTTTGTTTAGAACAATATAACACTGAGCTTTATGTATAATTTATTGAACTGTATTGTAATTGTACTATGTCCCTTCTTTATTGTAAAGTGCTGCGCAAACTGTTGGTGCTATATAAATCCAGTATTATAATAATAATAATAATAATTATCAGGAGTCCATATGCTCCAATCAATTTTCTTCAGGTCAGAGCGTACAAGATTTAGAAAGATGCTAATCCATTTATTGGTGCTTAGTGAAGGCATTTTGGTGGATTTTATTTTAAGGTTTACATCTCTCCTATATTCTTCTCCTTCCTCATCATCACTACTTTCAACACTTGAGTCGTTTTTATCATTCAAAAGTTTAACCAAGTCATCATTGGCTTTCTATTCTTGTGTCGACATGATCTCTCCAAACTTATCTTCAGCCTTGCCTGGATCATCAAAGAATGTTCTATAAAAAATCTTTCTAAGGAAGGTATTACTTTATATATTTCAAATTCACACATAGAACAAGTAGGTGAGAATGAGTCCTTTTTTAAAGAGACTAATATGTCTGTCTTGTAGTTGGAAGTTTGAGAGATTAATTATTTTGAGGTCACTATTGTTCACTGTTCCTTCCTTCATCCTTGTCAATCTCAATTTTTTACTGTTTCTCGAGGATTTCCTTATCCACTCCTTTAGTGGATTTCTTCAATTTTCAT
Organism: Glandirana rugosa; assembly: GCA_018402905.1. Taxonomy (NCBI): domain Eukaryota; kingdom Metazoa; phylum Chordata; class Amphibia; order Anura; family Ranidae; genus Glandirana; species Glandirana rugosa. The sequence goes on from BLSH010367049.1 coordinate 827,541, forward strand.
GTTCTTTTTCTCCTTGTCTTCCTCCTTTTTGGACTTTTTCCTTCCGGGCTCCTTCCTCTATAATGGTCCCACCTCCTTCATTCTCTAAAAAAGTCACAGACTTAGAGGATTCGTCTTCACCACTACCTGACAAGGGCGTTCTATCTGAATTGGTTGCCCTATTCCTTCAACGTGACCGACTTCTTCCTCTTCTATTTGTGAGGTCAAAGATCTCTAAGATTTCATTAGTGAAGGCTGTTTTAATCTCTGCCTCAATATCATCATCCAACTGAAAAGCCATGATTGCGCAGTTTGCCAGCCAAGCAAGGTATTAAAAATAACAATGGTATCTAGGTGGAGGCTATACAATTGATGTGTCCAAAATAGTCCTCATTATGGAAAAGGGTTAAAGAAACCCAGGGCAAAGCAAATAAATCAGAGGTGAGTGACTCACCCTAATGGCGCAGGATCATATAGAGCAGTCTTTCCCAACCCAGTCCTCAAGGCACACCAACAGGTCATGTCTTCAGGATTTCCATTATTTTGCACAGGTGATTTGATCAGTTTTACTGCCTTAGTAATTACCACAGCTGTTTCATCTGAGGGAAATCCTGAAAACATAACCTGTTGGTGTGCCTTGAGGACTGGGTTGGGAAACACTGATATAGAGGACTTGTGTTGTGTCTGTCATTCCACCATACTTCATGTGGATCAGCATACCAGTAAAAACCATGTAGAGAATAATTGGGCAGATTCCCAATGAGTAGGTATAATGTGACCCCAGACAGTATGCTATCAAAAAATAAATATAATTTATTGGACATAAATTGTAGCTATGAAATCAAGGAAAAACCGCACTCCCCTCTTATGAATATTAATCACAAATAAATTCTCAATGACCGAAAAAACTATATACCATAGAGAAAATCACAGCTTAAATACTTAAGTTGCAAATGCAAAAAGAACTATTAGTGCGATCTGCATAGTGGCTAGGTTTACATCATGCTCCACGCAGGTAGCACGAAGCACGTGCAAAAAACAGTGAAATGACAGACTACAATAATGTGCAAAACGTGCAATGATAAAAAATAGTGCAAATGCTGGAATCAAAACCACGTTACCCGATGTGGCGTTTTGTTGGCATGGAAACCAACGTCTTGGACATATAGGACCCCTTGAAGACGTTGGTTTCCATGCCATCGAAACGCTGCGTCAGGTAACGTGGTTTCCGGTTGCATCACTTCCGCTGTCTGCAATGTAGGTGGATTGCCTTTCGGCGCCCCCTGTCTGTATCTGCATGTAGCTGAAAATAAACGAACGTACTACACCATATTGGACCCATTCGGTTCTGTTTGTTCTCTCCCCTACTGAGCACAAGGAAGTTTATGCCAGCAGTATCATACCTGGTCAGCTGAGGAGGAAGAACCACCGACCTACTAGGCGTTTATGATTCCTGTCATGGGAATCCACTACCTCTGATAAGTAGGCTGTGTGACCGGTGTGCCAGGTGGAGGGAGCGTTCTATTCATCCAAGTGCTACAGCAGCTGGTATCGGCCCATTATTACATTGACTTTTGAAAGGTGGATCTATCACTTGCCAAATTGTCTGGTGAAGTGTCACTTTGGGACTGTTTTTTTGGATTCATTGTCATTGCTATACTGAGACTTTTCTTTGCACTTCAAATAACTAATTTTGATTCCAGCATTTGCACTATTTTTTATCATTGCACGTTTTGCACATTATTGTAGTCTGTCATTTCACTGTTTTTTGCACGTGCTTCGTGCTACCTGCGTGGAGCATGGTGTAAACCTAGCCACCATGCAGTTCGCACTAATAGTTGTTTTTGCATTTGCACTTTAAGTATTTAAGCTGTGATTTTCTCTATGGTATATAGTTTTTTCGGTCATTGAGAATTTATTTGTGATTAATATTCATAAGAGGGGAGCGTGGTTTTTCCTTGATTTCATACTCAATTTTTGGTTTATCCAATATTATACACGCAGCCTCCCTCTTATTTTCACTCACTTATTTGTTTTCACTCACTTATCCGTTTACATATTGACTCACATTTTTCATATTCACTATTTTTTCCCATTGTTTTACATATATATAAATTATAGCTAATAGCAGAACAGAACGTCAATTCAAAAACCTCCACCATACACCAAAAATAACTATGTTATTATTGGATTAAAAATTAAAACAAATACAGAACCCTAAAAGCCTTGACTCATCAGGACAGATGATTGACAAATCTGTTCACTGTGTGTGCTTAATCCAGTGGAGACTCAATATAGATTCCAATCAGGGCCGATGCTACCACTAGGCAAACTAGGCAGCCGCCTAGGGCGCACTGCCACCTAGGGCGCAGCCACAGCCGCTGGTCTGCTGATGTTCCCCACCAGGGTCACCATCTGGAGAAGCGGCTGTCAAAGAAAGCCTCCATGAAGTACTCCAGCAGGCCCACCTCCCCCAGGTCCTGATTGGTGGCTCTCACGGAGATCACACAGGTCCTGTAGGCTCATTCATGGGCACAGAAGCCCGGTAGTTCAGTTGTGAAGCAGAAACTGGGGGCTGCTGTTCATGCCCCTCCTACAGCCCTCCTGGGCCACTCCGCTCCTTCCTGACCTGCACCACAGGGCTCCAGCAGGCTCCATCCTCCTCATCACCGGCACAGCAGGTACAGTGGGGTATCTGGACTCAATGCAGGGGGCTGGTCCCCGCACCTGACAGTCCCATCAGATCAAGGCTAGAGATCCTGGCCCCCAGCACACAGCCCAACAGATCACCGGCACGTACATCAAATCCACATCTTGGCTCAACGGGCCAGCCCGGGCTCTTCCTCCAATACTTGGAAATAGCAGTCCACTCTGTGTCTGTCCCGGATCCCGTCTGCCACTCACAGCCATTCCTGCTCTGTAGAAGGAGCTCCCCACTCTGTCTACTCCACATCCCTGCTCATCAGAGGAGGACCCATCCAGCCATATGTCCACTCTGCTCCCCCATACACCTTCACCCAACACCCCTCACTGGCAGGACCCCCAGCACACTCAGCCTGCCTATATACTACTACCCTAGCCCACCTATATACTACCCTAGCACACCTATATACTACCCTAGCCCATCTATATACTAACTCAACTAGTCCATATACTACCCAAGCCTGTCTGTATATTACCCTAGCCTGTCCGTATACCTGCGGACCATGCCTGGCTTGCCACCACTATTTGTCTTTAAGCTGGGCCCAGAGGCGCAGGTGCAAGCCTCCAGACCACGGCTGAAGAAATAGGTGGACAGGTGCCACAAAAATCTCCACCATCGTCGCCTCCACTATATACATGGGTAGGACAAAGGGGTGGAGTCAGGGGTGGATCAAGGGGGCGGTAAAGTGAGGTTTTGCCTAGGGTGTCAGAAATCCTTGCACTGACCCTGATTCCAATATCCACAGAGGAGAAAGCAAGAATCGAGTCACAGCACACAGTGACATTCAATCACCTGTCTCACAAGTGTTAATAGGAGGGGAAGCAGTATCTCTATTGTTTCAAACAAAACATATGTATGACCAGTCCTCATAATGAACGCATTCAGAGATAGTCTATAAGGGAAGAGTATCAATTAAGGGAGGGATGGATCAGTCAATGTGATTGTACTGCGATAAGAAGCACTGTTACAGCTGATAGTACCAAAATGCAAGTTCAGACAGATAAGTGTGTCTCCCTTAGTAGCGATCAGATTGCCAATGTGGAGGGGATCTGATAGCTCTGACACACAAGTAAAAGTTTCCCCTCGTAATGGACAGAAGAGGCAAAATGCAACACAGTCTATAGCCAGGAAAGCAGCGCCAATCATCATAGCAGACGGTAATACTAATTCATTGTGTGTGAGGATTCCAGTCTCAGCTTGCACCAGCCGTAGTATATGTACTGCTGGCATATAGCCAATTCACAGTACATCAAGGGTAATTGCAATTATGGTATGTGAGTGGGGTTGCAGTTCCAGTCCTTATATCTGACAATAAAGCAAGCTTATTGTATATGGAAGTTTCACAGTCTTCACTGGTGTCAGCTGTGTTCTAGGGACACAGAGGATGCACATACCAAGAATTACACCCCAAAATACATACTGCTTAGCAAAGGGTAAACAAAAGATTACCTGTGGTTTTAGTAGCGCAGTTGTCCACAGGAGGATAGCATTGGTCCATACAGCAGGCATTGACTTGGCCGGCAACAACAAATGCAATTGTCCATGCAACAGGCAAGAATACTGTCCATAGTCAGGACAGGCAGCAGGCAGGAATACTGTCCATATACAGTCCAGGCAGAGGTATTGTTAGCAGTGCCAAAATATTGGCCCTGGTAGTAGGCAGGAACATGGTCCATGTGGTGTGGTCAGTTCATGCAACAGGCAGAGGCATGATGGCAGTAAGTCCTACAGGCAGCAGGCAGAAGTAGGGCCTCGTTCAGGACAGAATGGGAACAGGTGTAGAGCCTGCTCCCATCCAAATCTCTTTGAAGCCTCAGAGTCTCCAGATCCCAATCTAGGAATGAGAAAACAAAAAAGTTTTCTTCATCCAGAAAAACAATGCTGGAGCCCCTCACATATATGAGACCCCTGTGTTATTAATCCCACTAGTCCAGTAGCAGGGTACAAGATCAGTCCAAGAGGCAGGCAAATAACATGGTCAAACAGTCCAGGGTCAGTTCCAGGCAAAGGTATGTACAGAAGCGGTAGGCAGAAGGGTGGTCGAATAACAAGCCAGGGTCAGTTGCAGAGCAGGCAGTGGCATAAGGAGTGTGAAGGTAAATGGCAGGAACTGAGGATTACATTTTTACAGAGCACCTGGGTGAGGATTGTCAGCAATGAAATACATACAGCTATGTAGTTAGAGCGGTGCTACTCTGTTGTTTGCCACAGTAAACATTCCTTCCATGCACCACGCTCCACACAGGCTGTCTGAGGACTGACTAAAGACAAACCTCCAGCAACCAAGTGGTATGTTATTATTCTTTTTACACTAGACCATATACTTCAATTGAATTTACACATTGGATGGAATAATATGGATCATCGCACCAAAGTGACACAAGTTTTTACCAAAGATCAAAATCCAAAGATGGAGGAATCAGAATGCAACTCTCTACTAGAAAAGTCAAAGTCATTATTGATTAAAGAAACCAAATTATGGAGGGATGCTGAGGGACAGTATATAGGAGAGTCCATGGTTCCCAGGGATTTGAGGATCAACAAATTCCCTTCAACCCCGTACTCAGATGAGTTTATGGTGGAGTGGAACTCGGTACTTACGAAATGTTCCTTGGAATTAATGCAGCTAATTATAACTCAGGAGGAAACATTGTTGCATACCGTGAATGAGGAAATATTGTCCACTAGAGAGTTATTGAAAGTACACCAAAACTTGGAAATGTATGCCTCCTCACATACGGAGTTGGACAAGACAATTAGTGACTTTGAACAAGGAATTATGGATACAAAGAGACAGAAATTTTTGCGTGATCTAAATGATTACCAGAATGGGCAAGTCTATGTCAGAAAAAATATGGATGGACAGCAGTATATTTCAAAAGGAAAAAACTAAGGAATCGTGGAGTAAGGCACATAAGTTTTAGCTCCAGAGCAGTCTGATTCTCAATCTGAGATGTCAGACAGTGGGGAGGGGAGCTCCCACAGGGCTTCCCGGAGTTCAGTTACATTGGTCTTTTCCAAAGATAGCAATCAGCAGGCTAAGTCTGCTTCAAAAAAAGGGATTTTTTGTATAACTTACCGTAAAATCCTTTTCTCTGAGTTCACTGACAGACGCAGCATTCTTATGACACATGGGGTTATGCTCATCCTACTAGGAGTAGCCTAGGCAAAACAAACAAAAGTGTAGGTTGGCCCCTCCCAGGGGGCCGTCCTTACCTTAGCATATAATCCCCCTGCTCTGTACAGCACATCAGTTCGTAACAAGCTGTACAAAACCAACGCAGAGGGGTGGGTGCTGCGTCTGTCAGTGAATTCAGAGAAAAGGATTTTACGGTAAGTTATACAAAAAATCCCTTTTTCTCTTCCGTTCACTAACAGACGCAGCATTCTTATGACACATGGGGACGTCCCAAAGCTGTGCCAATCAAGAGGGGTGGGCAAAACCATAACAACTGTACCCAACAGAAAAACGCCCTCTCAGGCGGCGCTAACCGTGCCTATACTGTCGCTTGTAATACCTTGCGGCCAAAAGCAGCATCCGAGGATGCTGCAACATCAATTTTGTAAAACTTAGTAAACGTGTGCACTGAGGCCCAAGTAGCTGCCTTGCACACCTGAGACACCGAGGCTTGGTGTCTAAACGCCCAGGACGTACTAACTGCCCTGGTGGAATGAGCCGTGACTGGAAACGGGGGAACCTTACCCCGAATCTCATATGCATGAGTCACGGTCTTCCGTATCCAACGAGACACGGTAGCTGACGAGGCCGCCATACCTTTGCGCGACCCTTCCGTCAGCAAAAATAAAGAATCAGACTTCCGAAAGGAAGCTGTAGAACTTAAATACACCCGCAAGGCCCTCACCACATCCAAAGAATGCAGCTTAACTTCTTTGGGATGTGATGGGTGCGGGCACAATGAGGGGAGAACAATATCCTCATTTAAATGAAAGGAAGAAACCACCTTCGGAAGAAAGGAAGGGGAAGTCGCAAAACTGCCTTGTCCTTATGGAGGACCAGGTAAGGTGACTTGCAGGATAATGCTGCTAACTCCGACACCCGCCTGGCAGATGTGATAGCTACCAGAAAGGCCACCTTCTGCGACAACAACTGTAAGGGAATGTCCCTAATACTTTCATATGGTGGTTTCTGCAACACAGAAAGCACCAGATTCAAATCCCACGGTGCCAAAGGTGACCGTATCCGAGGAGCCACATGACGTACTCCCTGTACAAATGTACGGATCTATGAATGAGATGCCAAGGGCCATTGAAAAAGAACCGTCAGGGCCGAAATCTGCCCCTTAAGCGTACTTAATGCCAGGTTCTTGTCCAGACCTTGCTGTAAAAATGCCAGTACTCTGGATACTCTATAAGAGCGGGGGTTCCAACCCCCTGCCTCGCACCAGGTAATGTAGGCCTTCCAGGTCCTATGATAAATCTTACGTGAGGAACTCTTACGTGCTTTTATCATAGTCAGGATTACGGAGTCCGAGACACCCCTATCCCTCAATACCTGGGACTCAATAGCCAAGCCGTCAAAACCAGCGAGGGTAAAGCAGGGTGCGAGATGGGCCCCTGCAACAGCAGGTCCCCGTGAAGTGGAAGCCGCCACGGAACCTCTGCCACCATCCATACTACGTCGGTGTCCCAAGGGCGCCGGGGCCAAGCCGGAGCTACCCGGATTGTCGGGATTTCCTCCGCCTCTACCCTGCGTACGACCCGCGGTAGAGCCTTTAGAGGAGAAAAAATGCACAGCAGCCGATACTGCCCTCGAGGCCTGTGAAACACTGCCCCCCAAAGGATCAGAGCCGCCTCCGCGGCTGTTGCTGCGCTTCTTGTTCCGCCCTGATGGTTTACGTACGCCACCTCCGTGGCATTGACCGACTGAACCAGAAGCGGGCGGCGCAGCCCTACTGTCCCAAGGGACAGGCAGAGCTTGATCGCTCTCAGTTCCGGTACCTACATCGACCAATTGAGGGGAATTGAGAGTTCCCGGGACTGACACTCTGACCTGATCGGCCTGTCCAGGGATAGAGGAGATTTGTCCCACCGCGACTAAATTGCCTTCCGCAGTAGCTGAGTGTTCTGGGCGTAGGGTATCGCTTCGCAAGTCGACCTCCTGAGCCCCAACACCCGTATACAGAACCGTAAGGAGAACCACTGGCGCGATCACAGGGTTCGCTCTGCCTAAAGCATTAGAAGCTTGCTCGGTGTTAGGAACACCCCAGCCTGTACCGTGTCCGGAATCAGACCCAGGTACTCCAGCCGGCAAGCTGGCGTTCAAGATTACTTCTGTCTGCTGAGCGCCTGACTGGCGCCTAGAGGCGCCTCCTGACGCTTCTGCGGAAGCCTCACGTTTGAGGGGAAGGACTTTTCTGGGGGCAGAGAGCTGCTTGCAACCCCCAGAAACCGCCCCCCCACCCGTGAGGCGGGTGGGGGCCACCCATAATGTGGAGGCAGGCTTGTCCTCTGCTTTTTCGTGCTTACGCTGCCAGGGCCTTTTGCTGTGGCCTGTGAATGCCTTCCCGGCCTTACCCACTGGGCCGGGCGCCCGAAAAAAACTTCTTCTGACGAGAAGAGACAGGGCCCTGCCTACGACGACGATCTTGTCGCTTCGGCTCTGGAAGGAAAGTACTCTTCCCTCCCGTGAAATCCTTAATAATCTTATCCAACTGTGGGCCAAACAGACACCCTCCCTGAAAGGGCAGGTCTGCCAGAGCTTTCTTTGAAGCCTGGTCGCCCGACCAAGAGCGGAGCCACAGAACCCGCCTGATGACAATTGAAAAAACAGACATTTTTGACAATATGGGGAGAAGATCCAAAGCCGCATGGCATATGTAGCGGAGACCTTCTTCCAAATGTTGCATCCGCTGTACCTCAGCCTGTGCACATTCACCAGACAAACTAGTGCACAGTGCGGCAGCGTGCTCACGAAGAGACTGTGCCGCCATAGCAGTTGCTAGCGCCGGCCGCATAGCTGACCCAGCCAACAAGAATAGTGCTTTAGACACTGTCTCTGTGCGGCGATCGGCCGCCTCTTTAAAGGATGGAGACCCCTCCAAGGGGATGGTGGTTGCCTTATTCCCACGAGCCACGGCAGGGTCCACCACCGGGGAAACCCATCTCTTAGTAAAGCTTTCCTCAAAGGGGTAGCGAACAGCAAAGCTTTTAGGCAAAGCCAAGGAACTTGGTGGCTAGTTCCTTACCGCCTTCGGTGGTTCAAGGAACCGAAACGGATTTTCGAAACGACAAGCGATGGGGAAACTCCTTTCGAAATGATTCTCTACC
>BLSH010367049.1:836521-855087 GCA_018402905.1 Glandirana rugosa
TATACAAACACCTGGCGAATCTGGGGGATCCAGGGGATCCCGAATGGGAATACTAGTCCACAAACTTGTCCGTCACAAGTTCCTTACCGCCTTCGGTGGCTGTTCAAACACCTGATCATAAGGGTAAGCCCTAGGGGACCTAGGGGGTCTAAGCGGTCCACAAACATATGAGGACTCATGCGACTCCCCTGTTTGGTCCAGTCGCATAGAGTCGCGAATATCAGTGATCAGTGCTTCCACTATCGCTTTATCCCGCGAACTAGGAGCCTCCTGATCCTCTTCGCCCTCTGAGGGCGGCTCACCCTCTGAAAGATCCACAGGTGTAACCACTGAGGCGCTTTCTAGATCTGAATCCTCCCCTGAGGAAAGAGGAGGGGGTGGGCGCTTCTGGGGGCCCCTCGGAACGGGCACCTCTGCCTGGGGAAAGAACTCTCCAAACACCGCCCTCAGCTGTTCCAAGGACACTAATGATCCTGGGGTGGACTGTAGATCTGCAGGTATACCTGCCATAGAATTGCCGGCCTCTGACATCTCAGCCCGGCACCCCCGCTGTGTAACCAACACCTCTACCCCACAAATCAGCCAGGGAGACCCGGGCGGATTACACCCACCGCTACCGGCACCCAGGAAGCGCCAGCTATACTTGCTGTCTGATGCCTCAGCACTCCAACCGAAGAGCAATGTCCACGAACTGCTGCACGTCAGGAGCTTGTTACTGTGTGTCAGCCATGCTGTCCAAGCAAAAACCGGAAGCCCACACCCGTTTTTAAGGACTTCCTGCACAAGGACTGTAGTTCTCCCAATCGACCACTGGAGGCCGCCAGAGAGCAGGCTGGAAACCACGTGGTTCTACAAAAATGGACGCTGCCATTACACACGTGCGGTCGGCCACGAACGAGCGGTGCTCCAAAAACCAGTGGCGACGACCCTCCTAACACATTGCTCCAGACGGTCGGTGCAGATTTGAACGGTTAGTGCAAAGGTGCCTGCGGGGGATTGAGGGGGGAGGGGGAGTGGGGGGAAGGCCTCTAACAGACCCCCACCGGCTGACCACCACAGAGCTGCCCAGGTGCCCACTCTCCATGCCTCTAGGGCGGAAGAGGGGTTCACTCACCAATCCGACGGGCGCAGCAGCTAGCCACCCGGAGCAGACCTACCTCCCCGCAAGAAGGCATGCTGCTGGCCAGGCCACTGGACAGGTGAACCAGTCACTGGGCTCTAGTGGGTTTTAGCCACTGGCCGCCTGGATGGAACAGGCGCTATGCGGTGGGCCCCCCTAAGGGGGTTCGCATAGTGTTGGCCGGACTGGGGAAAGATTAGGATTCGAGATATCCTCTATACCACCAGCCAGCTTCTTGATAGCAGTCTTCCTTAGATGAATCTTCAGGAGACCGCCGCTCCCATAGGGAACCAGGTCTACTCCTTGCACTATGCAAATAAAAACTGATGTGCTGTACAGAGCAGGGGGATTATATGCTAAGGTGAGGACGGCCCCCTGGGAGGGGCCAACCTACACTTTTGTTTGTTTTGCCTAGGCTACTCCTAGTAGGATGAGCATAACCCCATGTGTCATAAGAATGCTGCGTCTGTCAGTGAACGGAAGAGAAAACTACTCACCTTTGCTGGACACATCTATCAAAAAGAAGAAAAAAGAAAGAGAAAAATCAGATGGGGACGTTGTAACTGCAAGAAGACAGCAATATCCCCAGCAAGCACGAAACAAGGAGTAATGCTTAAAGTGGACTTATGTAATGTGGTCAATAATGTTGTTAATCTTTTCAGTGTTGTACTTACCAATGCGGAGCTTTCATTACTATCTAAAGGCTTATCGTTTTCTCGTAAAACACATTTTGACATATTTAAAACGTTGCTGGATATTAATCGCTTTGTGAGGAATGTAGTCCTGAAAAAACATTTTTGTTCAGAACTGGAGCCTGACATCCAGCAAGGGATTCATTTCCAGAGCGAACAGTCAGGTGCAGATTCTTTTGATTTTCAGAATCTGCTTGTGCGGACAGCTCTGGAAAGCCTACAAGCAGAAACAACGGGGGGTTTGTTTGGCATGGAGGGGAATAGCAGTAATGTAAGTGATAAATATTTTTACCCTGTCCAAACCCGCTGTACCACTATAGATTTATTTCAAATGTTAGTGGAGCAGGATCTAATTAAACTGGATGGTAAGATTAAGAAATCGAATCTGTTTAGGAATGACAGTTTAACCCATTCTGAGAGGAAAGCCATAGGCATGCTGCAATCCCGTAATAATTTGGTTGTGAGGCAGGCAGACAAGGGGGGTTCAGTGGTTATTCTGAATTCAGATGACTACCATACTGAAGCCTTACGCCAACTCAATGATGATACCACTTACCTTTAACTCCCATGTGATCCCACTCCAGAGTTTAAGCGGCTTTTGACTCACCTTCTGGATGAGGGATTTGACATGGGAGTTTTAACACCTAAACTGACAGAATATTTGCTAGTGAGGGACCCAGTGACTCCAGTCTTTCATCACCTTCCAAAATTGCATAAGAGCAGATCTACTATACATGGACGGCTTGTTTGAAAGACTGGGTCACTGAGTCAACCAATATTTGCAACCCCTTGTCAGTAGACTTCCAGGGTATATAAAGAATACTACATCAGTTTTGAATGGGGTACAACAGCTCAAAAAGTACCTATAATTGTATTACCATGGATATAAAATCTTTATATTCAAGTATCCCACATGATCTGGCCTTGGATGCATTGAGGTTTCATCTAGGACAGTACAGTTCCTAATCTAAAGCACTGAAGGAATGTATTGTCCTAGTGGTTGATTTTCTCCTGAGACATAATTATTTTATGTTTGACAAGGAATTTTATCTGCAATGTAGGGGTGCCTCAATGGGGGCCAAGTTTTCTCCCTCACTGGCCAACCTATTTATGGGCTGGTGGGAGAAGACATATTTTCTGTCTCCATCCAATCCTTTTGTCAACAGAATAAGATGGTATGGTCGTTATATGGATGACCAACTCCTTGTTTGGGAGGGCAGCCAACTAGATATTCTAGCCTCCATGGAATTTGTTAATAATAACTAGAGTTGAGCGAACACCTGGATGCGGGTCCGGCCGAACTTCACGAAAAAGTTCGAGTTCGGTACCAAACTTGACCCGAACTTTACCCCGAACCCCATTGGAGTCAATGGGGACCCGAACTTTTCGGCACAAAAATGGCTGTAAAAAAGCCCTGGCAAGTGCTTGAGGGCTGCAAAAGGAAGTAAAATGGGGGTAAGAGTAGGACAAGTGCCCTACAAAAAAATGGGGATAGGGAAAATAACTTAAAATCAAATAAAAAAAATAAAAATGGGAAGGGGGGGTGGATGTGGAGTAGGAGCCTAGAGGTTGACTAGGCCATGACCATGGCAGTGTAGGTGAAGGTGGCGGTGGTGGAGGAGGAGGTAGCCAACACTTTTTGTTGTTTGTTTGTTTTTTTTTTCTAATTGGGGTAGCCCCCAAAATATTGAGGTATATTCAAGGACCAGCAGGAACCTCTCCCTTTAGAACTAGGAGATGATTATAGAACAATAATCTATCCCTTACAGCAACAGCAGGAACCTGACCCTATAGGAGTAGACAATGATTTTAGAAAAATAATCTGTCCCTTACAGGACCAGCAGGAACCTCTCCCTTTAGAACTAGGAGATGATTATAGAACAATAATCTGTCCCTTACAGCAACAGCAGGAACCTGACCCTATAGGAGTAGGCAATGATTTTAGAAAAATAGTCTGTCCCTTACAGGACCAGCAGGAACCTCTCCCTTTAGAACTAGGAGATGATTATAGAACAATAATCTGTCCCTCTAAGCAGTAGACTCTACCTAGTCCAGTCAGATCGTTCTGTAATGCTGGATGAGATGTTATTTGATCTGCAATCTGTCCCTAAAAGCAGTAGTAGTAGTAATCTCTACCTAGTTCACAATCAGATCGTTCTGTAATGCAGGATGAGATCTGCAATCTGTCCCTCAAAGCAGTAGTAGTAGTAATCTCTACCTAGTCCACAATCAGATCGATGAGATGTTATTATATCTGCAATCTGTCCCTCACAGCGCCGGCAGCATCCTCTCCCTACACTACCCAGAGAGCATTAAGTGACTCCAGCTTATAAAGAGGCTGGGTCACATGATGCACTGGCCAATCACAGCCATGCCATTAGTAGGCATGGCTGTGATGGCTTCTAAGGGCAAACCAGTGAAACGCTTGTTGATTGGCTGCCCTGCAGCTATTCAACATGCGTGATCAAATATCCGAACCCAGAACCCAAACTTTTTTTCAAATGTCCAGATTTGGGTCCGGGTCACGGACACCCCAAAGTTCGTTACGGACCCGAATTTTACAGTTTGGGTTCACTCAACTCCAATAATAACACCCTGAGAGGTGATGCCCAACAGGAATGTGTACATACATGTAAGTTCCGTAAAGAGTTTTCTGGCAATATGTTACTTTTAGCCACAAGCTGTCACTTCAGACACACAGTGCGATCAGTTCCTACTGGCAAATACATACGAGCCAGGAGAAACTGCTCGTCCACTTCTAACTTTCTTAATGAATGTGATGTGATACAATCTAGATTGCATGAACGCCAATATAGGAGTGAGAGTATTGGAAAAGCGCGAAATATTGCAGAAGATAGGGATAGAGAAGCCTTCCTTAAACAGACTTGAGGAAAGAAAAGCAAAAATAAAAATGAAGGTAATACTAATAGGTCTGTCACTTTTGTCACGTCGTATTTCAGTGAATTTAATAAAATAAAATATATCATTAAGAAACATTTACCAGTCCTCTCCACTGACAAAGATCTTTCAGTCATACTGACAGGGGGGTGTAGGCTTTCTAGTCGTCAGGCCACTACATTGGGTGATATCCTTTCTCCCAGTTTATTCCAGTCAGATGTATGGAAACGGACATGGTTATACTCCTTGGGTTTTTTTTCCTGTGGTATAAATACCTGCCGTTTCTGTAATAAACAAAGTAAAAAATCAGGAATGGTCCGTTCGTGCCACACTAATAAAGAATTTAAAATTAGGGACCACATAAATTGTGGTACCAAGAATGTGGTTTATGCAGCGGAATATACCCTTTGCCATGTTCAGTATGTAGGGTGTACTGTGAGGAATCTAAGAACTCGGATAAGTGAACATTATCATGGGGCATTGTACCCCTCAGATAAGGGTTTATCCCAAGTCTCTAGGCATATTAAACACTAGAATTTGGAAAATAGGTCTTCTTATGTGTTTTATGGTTTAGAAAAGATCAACCAATTGCCTAGAGGGGGGACATACATCGTAGATTATTGGAGCGTGAAGTGTGGTGCAATTTTAACCTTGATACTAGAGTCCCACATGGCATGAACCTAAGATACAATGTAGATTTATTCCTTCAATGAATCTCTGAGAGTAAATGGGCATTTGCCACTGTTAATAGAATTTGTATAGTAATGCTCAAAACTTTTTTCCAGGGAATTATGTGGGATAGTAGAAATGGACCCTGTATGGTATAGCACAGCAAAGTAGTAATTGTTCAGAGTACTATATTTAATTTGACCAAAGGTGTCACTTTAACCACTTCAGCCCTGGAAGGATTTCCCACTTTAGGACCAGAGCACTTTTTGCAAACTATGTCACTTTAACTGACAATTGCGCGGTCGTGCGACGTTGTATACAAAAGAAATGTGCGTTGTATACAAAAGAAATAGAGCTTTCTTTTGGTGGTATTTGATCACCTCTGCGTCATTTCTGATTGCCGCTATAAACAAAAGAAGAGCGACAATTTTGCAAAAAAAAAAAAAAAAAAAATTTCTTACTTTTTGCTAAAATACAAATAAAAAAAATATATAAAAAAACATTTTTTGGCCGATTTAGATTCTTCCTCATATTTTTGGTATAAAAAAATCGCAATCAGCGTTTATTGATTGGTTTGCACAAAAGTTGCAGCGTTTACGAATGATGAGAATTCATTTCTGGGGTTTTAAATTTTTTTTATTTTTTACTAGTAATGGCGGCGATCTGTGATTTTTAGCGGTACTGCAATATTGCAGCGGACATGTCGGACCATTTTGACACTTTTTTGGGACCACTGGCATTTATACAGCGATCAGGGCTATAAAAATGCACTGATTACTGTGTAAATGCCATTGGCAGTGAAGGGGTTAACCTGGAGGGGGCGCTCTAAGGGTTAACTATGTTCTAACTGCATGTGGGCTGGCCTACCTGGAGGAAGGGGGTGATCGCGGCTTCCATATAGAGGAAGCCTGTGATCACCGCCCTTCCCCCTCTATGAGAACGGAGATCGGTGTTTACATACACGGACCTCAGTTCTCTCACTGCAGGGGGGGGGTAGCTGGTGGCGATCGAGTCTACCCTACCCGCTCCCTGGCCCCCCCCCCCAGACACAGTGAGCGCGCGAGTGCGCCTCCGGCGGTGCGCGCATGCTCACAGCTTTAGTTATCGCAGCCGCCGTCATATGACGGCGGTTTGCGATAACAAGCCACTCTGTCGCTGTCAGACTGTGGTCGGCGGTCAGCAAGTGGTTAAGGATTATCTTGTTGTGATTAGTATCTCAATTATTATTCTGTCTAGTTTTCTTAGATATAATCTTTTTATATGTTCTCATGGTTTTATATTTTTTGCTCCTGTAGGGGGAAGTACACCTGCAGCAGTGTTTCCCGATCTGTGATTGATTAACCTTTGATTGGATAGGAGCAAATTAGATGGTTGGTCATCAGACTCGTTTCCCATTTGTATTTATAGATGTGTAACGTCAAGGTTTGTACAGATCTTTGAGCAAGGCACAATTGCCGAAACGTGTCAGTTTTCATGTTTTATATGGTCAACATTAAATAAAGAAATCATCTGCAGCTTCCAGCTTTATTTTTTCTGAATATTACGTTTACCATACACAAATTATTTACTGAAGTATGGTAATGAAGGAAACAGTCACCTATGCAGAGGCCTGGTTAGGAAGGACACCCTGGGACAATAATAAGAGGGGCGTCTAAGTGAAATACATCTATTGGGGAAAAATGTTCTGTGTCCACCTGGACTCCTGGCTGGGCAGTGAAAGGGGGAATGTTAGCTTCTCCTGAATTAGGAGGAAGCCACAAGGGGGTCTGAAGGGTATAGGGAAGGATGGCATGGGCCCTAACCTTTGGGGCTGAGGTGACACCCAACTGGTACTTGGCCTTTCTTGCCAAGGTACTGCGGTGCTGGTGGATGCCACTGCCTCCTCACCAGAATGTCTTCGTTTGGTGGGCGGATTATCTTCCTCCTGAGTCTGTCAGTGTTCCACTGCTTAAGACTGGCTCGTAATTTACATCAGACTCAGAATTTGAATTTGAAGAGGAATCCGAAGTAGTGAGCTCCCTGTTGCTCTCGTCAGCCGCACTAAGCATTTGGTACACCTCCTTGGCGGAAAAAAGGGATTTCATTAAAACTTACCGTAACATCCTTTTCTCTGAGTTCACTGACAGACGCAGCCCTCTTAGACATGTGGGGGTTATATGCACATCCTACTAGGAGTTAACTAAGCAAAAAGAAAGAAAGCAAGCTGGCCCCTCCCAGGGGGCCGTCCTCTCTCTCCCATATATCCACCCTGCTCTGCTCAGCATATCAGTTCGTAACAAGCCGTACAAACATAACGCAGAGGGGTGGGTGCTGCGTCTGTCAGTGAACTCAGAGAAAAGGATTTTACGATAAGTTTTAATAAAATCCCTTTTTCTCTTACGTTCACTGACAGACGCAGCCCTCTTAGACATGTGGGGATGTCCCAAAGCTGTGTCATAAAAGAGAGGTGGGTAAACGACAACAACTGTACCCAACAGAAACCTCTCAGGAGGCGCCAGCCGCGCCTACACTGCTGCCTGTAAAACTTTACGGCCAAAAGCAGCATCCAAAGATGCTGACACATCAACTTTATAAAACTTAGTAAATGTGTGCACTAAGGCCCAAGTAGCCGCCTTGAACACCTGTGACACCGAAGCCTGGTGTCTGAATGCCCAGGAAGTGCTAACAGCCCTAGCGGAATGAGCCGTGACTGGGAAAAGGGGTACCTTGCCCCGAACAGAATACGCATGAGTCACAGTCTGTCTGATCCAACAAGAAACAGTAGCCGACGAGGCCGCCAATCCTTTGCGTGGACCGTCCGTCAGTACAAACAACGCGTCAGACTTCCGAAAAGAGTCTGTAGCCGCCAAATACACCCGCAAAGCCCTCATGACATCCAATGAATGTAACTCAAATTCCTTAGGATGTGAAGGATGCGGACACAACGAAAGAAGAACAATATCTTCATTAATGTGAAAAGAAGAAAGGAGACTGGCGCAAGACTGCCTTGTCCTTGTGAAGGACCAAGTAAGGAGACTTGCAGGACAATGCTGCCAACTCACACACCCGCCTAGCGGATGTAATGGCCACCAAGAAGTTCACTTTCTGAGACAGCAATTGTAAGGGAATATCCCTGATCTTCTCATATGGTGGCTTCTGCAGCACAGAAAGCACCAAATTCAAATCCCACGGTGCCATAGGCGACCGTACCTGAGGAGCCACATGGCGCACACCTTGTACAAATGTACGAATCAACGAATGTGACGCCAAAGGTCGCTGAAAAAGAATCGCCAGAGCCGAAATATGACCCTTGAGAGTACTCAAGGCCAATTTTTTATCCAGGCCCTGCTGCAAAAAGGCCAGGACACAACGTAAGAGCGGGGGTTCCAACCCCCCGCCTCACACCAAGCAATATAGGCCTTCCAGGTGCTAAATCTTGCGTGAAGTACACTTGCGTGCTTTCAGCTTGGTAGGAATCACTGAGTCAGCGACAACCCTATCCCTAGCCAAGCCATCAAAACCAGCGAGGGTAAAGCAGGGTGCAAGATGGGTCCCAGAGACAACAGATCTTCGTGCAGCAGAAGGCGCCAGGGAACATCTGCCACCATCCGCACCACGTCAGCGTACCACAGACGCCGAGGCCAATCCGGAGCCACCAGGATCATCGGAATCCCCTCCGCTTCCACCCTGCGCAGTAGCCGCAGTAGAAGCTTGAAGGGGGATAGGCGTACAGAAGACGATACCGACCCCAAGGCGCTACCAGCGCGTCCGTGGCGACCACCAACAGGTCTCTCGTCCTGCACACAAAAGTTTTCACTTTGTGGTTGAACCAAGATGCCATGAGGTCCACATCTGGCGTGTCCCACTTGTGGGAAATCTGGCTGAACACTTCTGGATGGAGGGACCATTCCCCCTGACCCAGCGTCTGGCGACTGAGGAAGTCCGCCTGCCAATTCTCTATGCCCGGAATGTAGATGGCGGAGATCGCCGGCACGTGAAGTTCTGCCCATCGCAGAATGAGAGCCACTTCCGCAGCTGCTGCCGAGCTCCTCATTCCGCCCTTATGATTCACATATGCCACTGCCGTGGCATTGTCCGACTGAACCCGAACCGGGAGGTCGTGCAACCTTTCCGTCCAGTGGGTGAGGCAGAGTCTGATCGCCCTCAGCTCCAGCACATTGATCGGAAGGTGAGATTCCTGCGCCGACCAGAGGCCCTGCGCAGACAACTGCCCCAGGACCCCCCCCCCAGCCCGATAAGCTGGCATCCGTCGTGACTATCGACCAAATCAGGGTAAGAAATACTTCCCCAACGTTAAGGCCGGGGCCCGAAGCCACCATGTCAACGACCCTCTGGTCTGAGTATCCAACCTGATTAACTGGTCCAGGGACAGTGGAGACTTGTCCCACCGAGACAGAATCACTCGCTGAAGGAGCCGAATGTGACTCTGGGCGTAGGGGACCGCCTCGAAGGCTGAAACCATGAGTCCCAACACCCGCATACAAAACCGTAAGGAAGACCACCGGCATGACAGCAGCGTTCGCACCGCTGCTTGCAGTGTCAGCAACTTGGCCTGAGGTAGGAACACCTTTGCCTGCTCCGTGTCCAGAATCAGACCTAGATATTCCAGGTGACAGGACGGTGTCAATGTCGACTTCTGCAGATTGATCAGCCAGCCGACGTCCTGTAATGAGGTCATGTTGATAGTCACATTCTCCTCCAGAGCCGAAGCTGACTCCGCTCTCAGGAGAAGGTCGTCGAGGTATGCTACCACCGCAATGCCCCTCTGCCTCAGTAGCGCCAGCACCGGGGCCACTAGCTTGGTGAACACCCTAGGAGCCGAAGCCAGACCGAAGGGAAGTGCCACGAATTGGTAGTGAAGATCTCCCACCGCAAAGCGCAGAAAGAGCTGGTGCCGGAGACAAATGGGGACGTGGAGATACGCGTCCCTGATATCCAGGGACACCATGAACTCCCCTTGGTGCAGGGCGGCCACAACCGAACGGATGGATTCCATCCAAAATGTTTGCGCTCTCACAAAGTGGTTTAGCGCCTTTAGGTCCAGAACTGGCCTGAGCCTGCGCAGATGTGTGCTGATAAGCCTGCACTGATGAGGCGGCACAGATGTGTGCTAATAAGCCTGCACTGATGAGGCGGCACAGATGTGTGCTAATAAGCCTGCACTGATGAGGCAGCACAGATGTGTGCTAATAAGCCTGCACTGATGAAGCGGCACCAATTGGCACAGATGTGCACTGATGAGGCGGCACAGATGGGCACTGATTGATGGCACCGATGGGCACTGATGAGGCGGCACAGATGGGCACTGATTGATGGCACAGATGTGCACTATGAGGCAGCACAGATGGGCATTGTGACACTGACCCTGGTGGGCACTGGTGTTGGCACTGTATGTGATCGTGTATAGAAGAAATCACTCACACTGCAGCACAGAAACTCTTCCTCCTCACACACGGTCTCTTACATTTGAGATCATCTCTCATTAGACATGCCTTTCATGTGGTAAAAGGCCGGTGTGATTGTCCATTTACTGCGATCTGTGATTGGCTTTGTCCAAGGGACACGGCCACCACAAATTCTCCCCGATGCGCGAGCAAAGGGGAGAACCTCATTTGACTGCGTCCCGGCAATTAAGGCCTGCGCTGTAGTCGTCGTTCAGCTATATCACGGGCACGAGGTGGTTAAGACAAAAAAAAACATCTGCCTTTACAACTCTTAACGTTATGGAGTGGCCAACTCAATGCCTGGACCTTAATCCAGTAGAAAACTTGTGAGATGACAACAAAAATGCTGTTTCTGGACCAAAAAATGCAGAGGAATTGTGGAATGTAGTGCAATCGTCCTGGGCTGGAATACCTGTTCACAGGTGCCAGAAGTTGGTGGACTTCATGCAACACAGATGTGAAGCAGTTCCTGAAAACCGTGGTTATACAGCTAAATATTAGTTCAGTGATTCCACAGGAAAGCTAAATCTTCAAGCATCTTTCAGTTTATATAGTAAATGTTTGAGTTTGTAAAAAAAAAAATGCAGATACTGCTTTTTTTTGGAAAAGCCTAATATTCATTTTTTTTCACTTTCTGTAAAGTAATGAATTTGAAACATTTTTCTTCAGGTTTGATGTGGAATAGAGCGTGCTGTGTTCCCAATGCATGTGTGTGTATGGAAATAAAAGTCATTATAAGGCTTTTGAGCTTCACTCACTTTTTTTAAACACGCTGCTGTTATTTTTAATACAACTGTAAATACCAGCACCCTCAGAGGCATCACTCCCTGTAAATGGCTGCAGCTGTATTCATATTCATGCTGCACATTTGCCTGGGTCACTCCTGTTCCCCCAGAACCTTCCAAGGCTGCCAGGATAAAGAGGAGCCAATCAGCAGCCACACAGGATACCCTCACTAAACTAACTCGCCTGTTCAGCAGAAAAGCTTACCTGTAGGTAAAATGAATATCTCCCAAATGTGCACTGTTTAGGAGATAGTTACTCTTTTGGCAGTCGGTAATGGCACCGGCACATACACTCTGAAGGAACGGCATGCCAAAGCTGTTCCTTCAGAGTGCTGTGGCCATGACTCCTGCATGCATGTGCGGTAGTGACATCATTGCGGCTCAGCCTTTCAAGCTGCCAGAGCCTGTGAACCCGGAAGGGAGAGAAAGCCCTGTCAGTAGAGTGCTTCGTCCTAAGGTAAGTATTTCATAATGTGCTAGCACATTATACCATTGTCTTGCAGAGGATTTTTTTTTTTTTTTTAACCACTTCCCGCCTCGCCTATTGACAAATGACGGCCGGGTGGTGACTTTGTTATCCTGATTGGGCGTCTATTGATATCTTCAGGATAACCTGCAGAGGCGAGCATCGCGGCGATCGGTGGTGCGGTGGGTCAGTCTAACCTACCACATTAATGATCGAGGTAAAAGGCTTCCATCGGATCACGGCTGATCACAGTGTAAACAGGAAGAGGCGTTTATCAGCTTTTTTTGCCAGGGGGGGCTGCGCTGAACATTTATCAGTGCAACCCCCCTCAGGATCGCCACACTGGAACACCAGGGAGCTGACCAGGACCACCAGGAAGTGCCCCCCCTCCCCAGGGGCAGCATAAGGAGGCTGCTGCCCATGGACCACCAGGATGAAGATCTGGAGGCCGCCCAGGGACCCCACACTAGACCACCAGGTAAGGAGCATACAGTGTGCCCATATTTGATACCTGCCAGTGCCATCCCTAACAGTGCTATATGCACCAGTGCCACATATCAGTGCCCATCAATGCTGCATATCAGTGCCACCTATCAGTGCCCCATCATCAGTGTCACCTCATCAGTGCCAAGCTGTACTGCCTCATCAGTGCCCGTCAGTGAAGGAGAAAATGTACTTATACAAAGTTTTGTGACAGAAACAATGAAAAACTTTTTTCTTTTTTTTTTACAAAATTTTCAGCCTTTGTTTATTTGTAGCGCAAAAAATAAAAACCACAGAGGTGATCAAATACCACCAAAAGAAAGCTCTATTTGTGGGAAAAAAATTACAAAAATCTTGCTTGGATACAACGTCGCACGACAGCACAATTGTCATTCAAAGCACAACAGCACTGAAAGCTGAAAATTGGTCTGGGCAGGAAGTGGTTTAAGTGCCTGGTATTGAAGTGGTTAAATGCCACGGTTTACTACTGCTTTAAAAAGCCTGTGTTCTGTACTGTGCAACGAATATTAATTAGCACTCTAATCAGTCTTGGGGCCCTTTCACACACACTGCATTTTGGACTGCACTCCAACAGCATAGACAGTCCAAAATCCAGGCTATCCTATGGGCATAGTTCACACCATTGCAGTGAAGAAAAGAACAGCATGCTGCATTTTTCCCACACAGCAAATGTGCAAAAACGCATCACAGTGCACATAGAAGCCCAAGAAAAGAAATGACCTTACAGAACAAATGCAGATAGAAAATATGTTAAACATTCATTATAATGAGTCCATCTGTGTCTGCACAGCGCTTTCAACAGAATCATTAAACCAGCTGTTAAAGAAGTGGGTGAGGAGTCCGTGTGAATCAGGAGATAAGATGAAAGTCCACACTAGTTATTGCCATCCACCAAGTTTGTTAAAACACCACCAGTGATCCACTCCCTATGCAGTGCCCACTTACCAGACACAAACTTGCGTAAAGCCCTTCAATGGTAAGAGAGCATGTACTGTTGACAATCCTCTGATACTCCGCTCTTGCTCATCCCATGTAATAAGGTTCTCAGATCACCGAAAAGAGAAAAAACAGCTCCACATAGCGTAATTCCATTAACAAATGTTTATTAAATAAAATCCGCCAAATGAACACTTACAAAAAAACCCAATCAACCGCACTGATAAAAGTAAACTCGTTACATCACCGCTACAGACAGGCTGTGTAAACTCTTCCAATGTGCTTCCGCACTTGGTCCGTCTGTTCTTGGAACACAATCGTAGATTCCGGTTTGCCGTGAGGTCACACTCTGACTCGTTTCATTACGACTTCTACGGAAGGCGTGGTCTCACGGCACGGCTACCCGGCTAGATACACAACGGGAGATCCACTCCTCCCACTTGTTGAGAGAGCCGTTCGTATTCGCATTCAATGCGTCTATACTCGCTGACGGGAAAACGTACTTTTAATCCCGCCCCACATACTTTGGCAGATCAGAGCAGAGACACGAAGTTTAGACACAACACAGTGCTCCCTCGTGTATCAAACCCAAGCGAGTCTCGGCTAATCTCCCACTTCATACTTTCTAATGCATAATTACATATAAATTAGCATAAATCCTAACGACACTTTATGAATTCAAAACATCGTATAAAATCTGAATAAATAATATAATAATACAAGTGGCTGCTAAAAATATTCAATCAATTCTAAATAATCAATAAAATACATAATTGCATGTAAATTAATAAACAATATGTAAGAGTAAAAACAGGAACTATATCCAACTATGAGCCCCTATTCAAGATCAATTATATTTCAAACAAATACTTAGTCCCGCCTTTCAATATAATAGTAGGAATATGTTCAACAACCTACAAAACTCACAAAATAAATAATGAATACTTCATAAAATAATAGTGGTATAGTTCCAAGGTAACTGCCCCAAACTGTACCGATGCTGGGCGGGTGCCCGGTCTCTCAACCTGGCCGGAGCATACCCCACCCCCCACCGATACAGAAATCAGGGTTCGAACCTGTCCAGAGATCTGCCTATAACCACTAATTCTAAATGTCACTAATAAAACAATTAATGTCCAACTCCACGTTCAGTCCTTTTGGATCAAGACTCTCTGTGAGGTAGATCCACTTGGTTTCAAGTTTAGAAATCTCTCTAACAAAATTTGCACCCCTCCATGGTGGTGCTAATTTCTCTATACCCCAGAATTTAAGGCCTACTGGGTCCCTGCTATGATGTTCTTTGAAATGTAAAGACACACTGTGTTCTCTGAAGCCTTGTCTTATGTTTTGGATATGTTCTGAAATCCTCACCATAAGCTTTCTTTTTGTCCTTCCAATATACATCAAGTTGCAAGGACAAGCCAGCGCATAGACGACATGGTCAGTATTACATGTAATAAAATCACTGATCTTGAAATTTTTGTTGTTACTAGGTGATGTAAAGTGGTCGATCCCCCTAAGGGGTTCACCCACCGCTCTGCATGCCCTACATCGTCTACATGAAAAGAAACCTTTTTTGTCCCAGAGTGTAGGTAATTTATTAGGAGGGTTTAGTATTTTTTTAACTACTCTATCTCCTATGTTAGGAGCCTTCCTGTAAATAAATTTTGGTACAGGTGGCAGTATCTTATCTAAAGGTCTTATCTAAAGTTAGGATATGCCAGTGTTCTTTAAAAATACTCTCCACTTCCCTATATTGGGAGTGAAACTTGCTTATAAAGCCCCACTATTGAGTTTCCTGATTCCTTGGGTCTTTCACTTTATCTTCCAAACACTGCTCCCTGGGAATTTTTTGAACATCCTGAATTAATCTATCCATCTCGTCCGATTTATAACCCTTTGCAATGAATCGGTCTTTAATGATCTGTGATTGCTCTAAAAAGACTGATTCATTGGTGCAATTTCTTTTGACTCTCAGTATCTGCCCTTTGGGAATGTTACGCAACCAGATTGGATGGTGTCCACTAAGTAAGGGCAGGTAACTATTTCTATCGGTTGCCTTGAAGAACACTGATGTTTCCAACTTATTTCCATTCCTGAAAATATTCAGATCCAAAAAATGTACCATATGTTGGCTAAATTTAGAGGTCAACATTACATTTTTCCTATTGGTGTTGAGCTCTTGAAGGAATAGTTGCAGAGATTCTTCCGAACCTCCCCAAACAAAGAAGAGGTCATCTATATACCTTCTGCATAATAATAACTCCTTTCTAGAGTGGTCAAAAATCACCTTATCTTCCCATTCTCCCATGAAAAGATTGGCGAGGCTGGGCGCAAATTTTGCGCCCATTGCCAAGCCCCTCTTCTGGGAGAAGAAATTTCCTTGAAACCAAAAGTAATTGTGTGTCAAATAATAATCGAACACATTCTTAAGAAAGATTTTTTGCTGGAAAGGGATGTTTTCTCGTTGGCTAAGTGCCCAATTAAGGGCCAAAAGAGCATCCTCGTGTTGTATAATAGTGTACAGTGAAGAAACGTCAGCTGTCACTAAAAATATTGTATCCTTCCCTGTCAAATCCAATGACTGCAATAATTGTAGCAAATTCTTTGTATCCCTCAGATAAGCTTTTGTTTTTACTACGCTATCTTGTAGAAAGCGGTCCAAGTATTGTCCCACCCTAGTTGATACTGACCCAATGGTATTCACAATCGGTCTTGCCGGGGGATTCTTCTGATCTTTATGAATCTTGGGTAGTGTATAAATTGTAGGGATCCTACTTACACTGGATACTAAAAATTTCTTCTCTTTTTCTGTAAGTACATGTGTTTTGTATCCCATTTCGACTAATTTAATCAGTTCCTCCATATATTGTTTAGCGGGGTCTGTTTTTAACCTCACATAGGTTTCTGTATCATTTAGCATAGTGGTTAACTGCTCAATGTAAACTTGTTTACAGAGTATAACAACCCCTCCCCCTTTATCGGCGGGTCTTATGGCCACTTCTTTATTGGTTTCAAGTTTCCTAATACCCCGTTGTATATATCTTGGGTTATTCTTTTTATTTGGGACTATTTGTTTCAGGTCTCTCAAGACAGCCCCTTTAAATACCTCCAGATAGTGGTTTGTACTTTGTTGGGGGTTGAATACAGACCTATTTTTCAGACCACTGTCAACACCATTGGCAGAACTTATTTTTAAGTCATGGGTAGTCATATTTTTATTTAGCAAATATTTCTTCACGCTTAATTTTCTAATGTACTTACGTACATCTATGAAGACATCAAACGTATCAATTGGTTTCCTAATTCCACATTTTAAGCCCAAGTTTAATACTGTTTTCTCTTCTGATGTTAACTCTATACCACTTAGGTTGTAAATTCCATCCTGAGTTTTTATTCCACATCTCTCCTTTTTTTGGAGTTTATATCCTGCCTTACATCCTCTTCTCTTCCCCCATTTGAATTTGGTGGTCCTGTCTGTTCCCAGTCCATATTTCCCCTCCTCCAGGGTGGAACATTCCACCCCTGGTGAGGGTAATATGGAAACCAGTTTGGTTGCAACGGAGGCTTCCCCCTCTTCCTGAACTGACCCCTCCCTCTCCCTCTCCACCCCCCCTCCCTAAAAAAGGGGGGGGTGGCCGGGCAGGGGTCCTAACTTCATTACTGAGGGGTTCATATCTATTGGTAAGGGCAACTCCCTGTGTTCCCCTTCCATATTGTTGTCCCCCATGACCAGAACTTCTAAAATTACCTCTTCCTCTTTTCCCATTTTTCATTATCCATCCTTGATTAGGGTTTGGAGATCTTGTTGGTGTTAATGGGTAAGCTAATCGTGGGGTTTCAGTCTTTTGAGGATGTCTAGGGGTTCCAGAGTGCATAGCTTTCTGTTCACTCTCATTAGAGGAAATGTTCATATTATTTTGCCAAACATATATCGATTTGTTCCGAAAATCTAGCATATCCCTTTGGAATTTTTTAATCTTTTTCTTTTTTTGTGTCTTTATCTATTTTTTCCAATTTCTTGGTCATTTGTTCATTAAAGTCCTTCATTCTGGGGGAATCCTTAATCGGCTCCAGTCTTGAATAGAGTTCCTTGATCTTTTTATCTAACATTAATAATTTTTTCTTCTTTCTGGTAAGAATCAGCTCTTGTAGCTTGAGACCTACCCCATTAAAAAAACTCAGCCACTCTGTCATAGATTGAGGGTCATCTAACTCATCTTGTGGGGTAACCTCCCATCTAAGACTCCTAAAAATAATCTTTTCTTTCAGATAATATTCAAAAGTGTTAACGTCCCACCAAGCTCTCAGCTGTTTTTCAAGAGCATTTGTCAAGGCCGTCAACACACCATTAAAATCATCTGATTGATCTGTGTTGAGATCACATATAAAAAGTGTATCTAGATCTATCTGTCTGTTATTCAGGAATCCCAGCGCATTCATAGCTGCCAATTTAATTAAAACAAATCTACAACCCCTGGTGTATTAAGAAGAAGAAAAAAAAACCGCTGTCAAAATGATACACCAATCGGCGCTAATGGATGACTTGGGTTTCGAAAACTTGTATATGAATGCAGCCGTGCTCAAGGTATCAACATAAAGAAAAATAAAAACTTTAGCTCATCACGAAATGATATTAACCGCCTCAGGACCGCCCACCGTCAAATGACGGCGGAGCGGTCCTGCTCTCCCAGCGGGTGGACGTCATATGACGTCCTCCCTTTAACCCGGGATTGCGCGCGATCGGGCGCGCGCATCCCGGCTCTGTCGGTGTCGGCGTGTCCCCAGGACACGCCGCTTCACCGACAGGGGTGAACAGCCATTGGTTATGGCTGTTCTCCACGTGATCGGCTGTGACGAAGTCACAGCTGATCACAAACGGCACGCCCGCCGTTCGCACGGCGCATGCGCGCGATCGGGAGCGCGCTGCGCGTGCGTGTCGGTGGCGGCGTGTTCCTGGGGAACACTGCCTGTCACCGACACAGGTATCAGCCGCCGGCCGGCGGCTGATACCTTGTGATCGGCTGTGATCTACTTCACAGCCGATCACAT
>BLSH010367049.1:878778-892089 GCA_018402905.1 Glandirana rugosa
GCCCCGATCCGGAAGTGATGTCTATTGATGACGCCTGTGGGCGGGCGAAACGCGTCGACGTAACTTCCGGTTGAGTGAGCCGTGGTCATCACTTCCTGTTGTTGGAACGCATGCCATGAGCGGCGTCCATTGATTGTTATACGCTGTTTTTAAATGTTTATCCTGTAAGTATAATCTTTTACCTTGCGCGGAATAAAGCAAGCCAGACAATACTTCACTATTGTTGGAACCCTTTCTTTTCTCCTATACATCATACGGTGGTCCATCAGTGGTTATCAGAGGCCTGTTCCGGGATAATTCCAGCCTATGGATATCCGAGCACACACAGCTTTTGTGGATCCCCAGACTGAAAAGCTGGGGGTCATAGTGTTGCGGTGAGTAGGATTCCTTTGGGGGTCTTCCCCTCCTGCACGTGTGGAGCACTTTGGCACTTGGAAGAAATATCCAGTACACGGCGCACTTTGTCACTTTATTATGGACTATTATGCTATTTTTTATTTATGAGTTTTAAGCACTTTATATGGTATCACTGAATACGTAATTAATTTATTTTCTGTGCTAGCGCTACAGTTCATTTGTTTTTTCTGTTTTTTTGGGTACTCACTCAATGTGTAGCAGCTGCATATTATTTTTCTCAAACGTATTATACACATCCATTAGCGCAAACTTTGTCTGTTTCTAAAAAAAAAAAAAAAGTCTACAATTAACTCTCAAATTACCTGATAAAACCAACCACCACTCTCCATGGTGATCAAGATAGTGTCGATCAATACCAACAGGCTAAACCATCCTGCTAAATGGAAATCTCTATGGAAATTAGCAGAGGAAACTAAATGCGACATTATATGTGCTCAGGAGACACATTTTCACTCTAGTAACCCGCTGTTATGTACCAACAAGAGCTACAACACAATACTCACGGCTAACGCTCCACAAAAAAAGAAAGGCATCTTAATCGCAATAAAGGACTCACTGGACTTCCAATTACAGAATTGCATCAAGGATCCTGAAGGCTGCTATCTGATTGTGATAGGGAGTATAAACCGAGCAGTTTATACAATCGTCTCACTTTACGCACCCAATACACACCAGCTGAGATTCATTCGGAGGCTTCACAAAAAGGTTCTAAAGGCCCAACAAGGAACGACAAATTGGTGTGGAGACTTCAATATAACCCCGGACCCCCAAATTGATTCCACATCCACCCCTAACAGGGGCAAGGCTGCACTTAACCCTTGGCTCTATAAAGCACAACTGTACGACGCTTGGCGATGCCAACATGCCTGCGAAAAAGATGTCAAATTTCTGTCATCAAGACACAATACGTACTCTCGTATTGACTTGTTCCTGCTGGATCAGTGGGCACTGCAAAGGGTATCTGCGACTTCTATACTTCCAATGACATGGTCTGATCATTCCCCAATTACAATCACAATTGAAGATCAAACTAAATCCACAACTGCCTACATCAGGAAGATGAGTACATGCTTACTCCAAATGGAACCCTTGGTATCCACCCTTGCCGATGAACTTAAACACTTTTTTGTTACTAACACAGACTCTGTGCCGGACCCACATGTAGTATGGGCAGCACACAAGGCAGTAGTACGGGGTTTGTGTATACAAAAAGGGGCTAGATACAAGAGGCAAAGGAGGCAGCAGGTTGAGGCAATCTTGGAAGAAATATAAAAATGTGACCTCGACAACATACGATCCCCATCTGACATGCTCAAAACAAAAACTTTCAATTTAAGACTAAAATTAAGATCCTTGCTGATTGAGGACTTTGAAAAAACACAAAAGAGATTCAAAATGAATTTCTATGTCTTTGGCAACAAGCCAGGTAAATTACTGGCGTCACAAATCAGAGGCCGTCAACCAAAAATCCACATACCCTACTTACTTCACCCCACAACTAAACACAAACTCACTGACCCACAAGACATTGCTAATGCCTTCAGCACATTCTATTATAACTTATACAACCTGAGTAACGACACCGATACTCCCCAACCAGAGGATGACACCATTAAAGCATTCCTCAGTTCAGATAAATCTCCCACACTTAACAACTGACCAATTAGACAATCTCAATGCTCCTTTCACCACATCTGAAATAGAGCATGCCATAGACTCTCTTTCCAATAACAAAGCTCCTGGGCCAGATGGGTTCGTAGGGGAGTATTACAAACAATTTAAACACCTTCTATCAGGGCAGCTAAGCCGGATGTTCAATACTGCTGCCTCCTCAGCCTCCCTGCCAGCAGAAATGTTGAAAGCAACGATAGCCACACTTCCGAAGTCAGGGAAGGATCCTAATACCCCCCAAAATTTCCGTCCAATTTCCCTTCTCAATCATGACACTAAACTGTTCGCAAAAATCATAGCCTCCAGATTGCTCGACCTTCTCCCCAGTTTGATTCACCCCGACCAGTCGGGTTTCACCAAAGGCCGCCAATCATCGGATGCAACCCGCAGAATGATTAATATCATACACCAAGCTGGGAGGACGAGAGTGCCTTCTCTGCTTCTGTCTTTAGATGCAGAGAAGGCATTTGATAGGGTCCAATGGGGATACATGAAAGCGACCTTGCAAAAATTTGGTTTCCAGGGCTACATCCTGAAATCCTAGCACTATATTCTAATCCCTCAGCCCAAGTCCTCCACTCATCCATGATCTCTACTCCTTTCAAAATCACAAATGGTACGAGACAGGGCTGTCCCCTATCACCATTAATTTTTAACATACTGATGGAACCACCGGCGGATAAAATTAGATCAGCCCCAAACATTTAAGGCGTATCACTGGGCCATCAGGACTACAGAATAAACCTATTTGCGGACGATGTCATTCTTAGCCTTACTAACCCCTCAACTTCCCTGGTTTCGGTGGAACACATATTGGATTCATTTAGTAAAATATCATATTATAAGGTAAATACCACTAAATCTGTAATTCTGCCTATGGGGATCCCAAATTCCCAACAGGAAACGTTGGCAGCTTGTCACCCATATACTTGGGCAGAGTGCTCAATTTCGTACCTAGGACTCAAACTAACCAAAAATACCTCCTCCCTCTATCAGGAGAACTACGTGCCTCTCCTTCACAAGCTACCGGTAGATATCAACAACATCCACAAACCGTACTTTACATGGTTGGGTAGACTATCGGCATTTAAAATGGTTGTGCTACCCCAAATTTTATATATCTTTAGATCCCTACCCATTCCAGTCCCATCATCCTTCTTTACAGCCATGCAAAAAATAATATGTAAACATGTCTGGCAAGCATCTAGAGCTAGAAGTTCACTAGCAAACTTAACCAACCACAAAATGACAGGAGGAGCAGGATACCCTCTCATAAAAGACTACTATTATGCTGCCATTATGGCCCAAATCAAACCCTGGTTCATAACCAATATAACTAGTCCATGGCGGGACATGGAAGCCCTACAGATCCCAGGTAACTTGCCCTGCTCCACATAGGCATTGACCATATCCCCCACCAACACAAACTAATCACAACCCACATACTCCTAGCAGCCAAATTGGCAATCACCAAATGTTGGAAAAATTTAGAACCACCCTCCCTTAAAGAGGTAACCACATTAGTTCACCTACACAGCTTGTATGAATGAATGTTCGCACTATCCGAACACAATCTGTCCAAATATAACAAAAAATGGTCCACATGGTTAGATAAAGACGGGGTGATACCATGATAAGTGTACTTTCCTTGTAACTATCTTTTATTGGTGTGGGTGTGTCTGCTCCCCTTTCCCTCGACACAGTATGTTCCCAGAAGGTGTGTCAGGAGGAGTGGGGCAGAAGTCTCGACCTACAAGCAATATATGACATGACCGTTAGTACTTAATTAAGCTTGTCAACTGTTATGCTTTCATCTCTGTTAA
This sequence comes from Glandirana rugosa, assembly GCA_018402905.1. Taxonomy (NCBI): domain Eukaryota; kingdom Metazoa; phylum Chordata; class Amphibia; order Anura; family Ranidae; genus Glandirana; species Glandirana rugosa. Next base: position 882,690 of record BLSH010367049.1, read on the forward strand.
ATGCTACATATAGTACAATCTCTGACTATTCCATGTACGTCAATTTAATATATCTGCACTTGTTATGTTGCAAAATCCAATAAAAATCATTTGGAAAAAAAGAAAGCCCACAAACAGTTTGCTGAAGACAAGCAGACTAAGGACATGGATTACTGGAACAATGTCCTGTGGTCTGATGAGACCAAGATAAACTTATTTGGTTCAGATGGTTTCAAGTGTGCGTGTGGCGGCAACCTGGTGAGGAGTACAAAGACAAGTGTGTCTTGCCTACAGTCAAGCATGGTGGTGGGGGTGTCATGGTATAGGGCTGCATGAATGCTGCCAGCACTGGGGAGCTACAGTTCATTGAGGGAACCATGAATGCCAACATGTACTGTGACATATTGGAACAGAGCATGATCCCCTCCCTTCGGAGACTGGGCAGTATTCCAACATGATAATAACCCCAAACACACCTCCAAGACAACCAGTGCCTTGCTAAAGAACCTGAGGGTAAAGGTGATGTACTAGCCAAGCATGTCTCCAGACCTAAACCCTATTGAGCATCTGTGGGGCATCCTCAAATGGAAGGTGGAGGTGCGCAAGGTCTCTAGTATCCACCAGCTCCGTGATGTCATTATGGAGGAGTGGAAGAGAACTCCAGTGGCAACCTGTGAAGCTCTGGTGAACTCCATGCCCAAGAGGGTTAAGGCAGTGCTGCAAAATAATGGTGGTCACACAAAATGTTGACACTTTGGGCCCAAATTGGACATTTTCACTTAGGGGTGTACTCACTTTTGTTGCCAGCGGTGTGTTGAGTTATTTTGAGGGGACAGCAAATGTTCAGCAAATGTACACTGTTATACAAGCTGTACACGCACTACTTTACATTGTAGCAAAGTATCATGTCTTCAGTCTTCTCACATGAAAAGATATAATAAAATATTTACAAAAATGTGAGGGGTGTACTCACTTTTGTGAGATACTGTATATATATATATATATATATATATATATATATATATTTATATATTTTTTTTAAATAATCCTTTTTGCAGGAGCAGTGATTTTAATTATGCTTAAAGTGCAACAATAAAAATGAAAAAAAAAATCATTTAAATATAGTGCCTGGGGGGGGCCCTTAGTCTGCCTGTAAAGTGGTGCATCTGTAGCATGCATAAAACATTTCTAAAGAAAAAAAAAATGAGTCAAATCACATTTAAAATGTCTCACTGGCACCTGGCTATTGAAAAAAATAAATAAAAAAACGACGTGGGCCTTCGGGCCTGGTATGGATTCGGAGGGGAACCCCACGCCGAAATTAAAAAAACAAAAAAAATGGTGTGAGGTTATCAGTTGTTAAGGATGCCAAGGCCAGCTACCCGGCCCCACTCCGTAACAACCAACGTACACTGCACCCTGATTGGGCAAAGCTTTGCCCAATCAGGGCACAGAATGCATTGTGCAGCGCTCAGTGCATTGCAGGGTGTTCGTCGGGGAGAGCACCCTGCAAATTTCAGGTGTTTGCCAAACGGCTGAACGGGCAAATGTTTGGCCCGAACTGATGCTTGGGCCAAACCGTTTGCCCATCTCTAGTCCCTACAAGTGTCTCGTTTCCATGTAATAGCAATTGGATAAGGTCGTGAAAATTTTTCTCCATCAACATAATTTGGTCTGTATGAGAGATTACTTGCGGAAATGGCACTACATTTGATTTCCAGTTCAGGGCTATTTCCCATTGCATGGCTACACAGATAGTGTGCATAAGTCTTGTGACTAGAGACTTTGGGAATTTCAGCAAAAAGAAGGCAATGTTCATGCGTTAATGGTTTTATCCCTTTAGATGAACAGGTATCTAAAGAGAGCACATATTACAACCAAAGGAGGAGAAGAGATAGAATTCAATGAAGGAAAAGTTTCACCCAGGTTTGATCTATTAAATATCATATTTCCCTCTAATACATCCTTGTCAAAGGTTACAGTTGGATATTTTTACCATGATGGAGAGGAAATGAAATTTAAAATCAATAAGGACATGATCCAGTGGGGCCATCGATTCTCCCAGGTATCTAGAACATGAATTACTCTTAAAAAGCTTATTATGATCACATTTAGAAACAACAACATAAAATAAAGCACAACCTGATTTATAGCACTGCAACTGAAGGAGCCACTGAATTGTTTTGTGTTTTTCTCCACAACTGAAGATAACACATCTTGTTCACCCAGTCCTTACTGGCACATCTTGAGGTATTCCAAATAATTTGAATAGCCTAAAAGAAAACGGAATTATCAAGTACACTTATATAAACAATCAATAAGACAATTACATTACTCTGAGATATTTGGTTAAACACCTGCAGCATTCTGACTGACAGTAACTGAATTTCAGCCACCTAGCGACAATATACCGTATAAAGATGGCCCTAACTTGTTAACTTGTTAACAGCCCCTGTTTTAACTTACTGGCCAGTGATTTGTGAAAAGTTGGCTGCAAAGTTGAGGTCCTTGGGAAAAGCACAACAGTTCCCAGCAGGTGACAGATTAACTTGTACAATGTTAGTATCTTACCAACCCCAAGGCTTCCACTTCCGGACACATGCTCTGATTCAGTTCAAGACCTCAGACAGGAAAAGAGTTCCTATGATATCTCTCTTTCAATACTGCTAAGATAGCCCCCTATTTTCCTTCCTTACAAGTGGTGGGAGTGCTCTCTATTATAGTGTGATGAGCAGTCTCTTTGCTTCTCTCAGGTCTCACCCGATTGTGGTCAGCTATGGCAGGGCTTTGTTCAGTGATCAGCCCAGTCTTTTTCCCACAACACCTTGCTTCTCTCCCATCTTTTCCTTGCAAATGCCCACCACACCAGCTTGCGTCTCCCTGTTCTTCAGACTCCTCCCCTTCCTCCCTTGCATAAGCCAGTAACAGCCCTCAAGGATCAATCCAGACCAGCCAAGATGGCTGCCCCCTGCACTAGAGATACTCCATAGACAAACATTGCGAAGAGGTTTCCTTAAAGTGGAACTTTAGTCAGAAAATGAAGTCCTGCTAGGTCACTACAGGCTGCACCCCCCCCCCCCCCCAGGCTGAGTAAAACATGAAAATAAGTGCCTATACTGTTTAAAATCCAGTATTACATTGTATCACTCTGCTCTGCACATGCTCAGTTGCTCTCCATTTGTGGTATTTTTTGTCATTGTGCTGAAAATCAGAGCCACTAGAGGCTGATCTGCTCAAAACCTAAATATTTACTGCTGATCCGGGGCTCGGGGCTTCAGCAAATGGCAGCCATCAGCAAGTCGAAGGAGCAATGCTAGGCGCATTTTACAGCCCACATTAATTTTGGTTGCATAATTATTCATGTATTAAAGTATTTTTTATGAAGTTGCTATGGATAAAGTTCTGGTTTAACCACTTCAGTCCTGGAAGGTTTTACCCGCTTAATGACCAGGCAATTTTTTGCGATAGGGCACTGCACTTACCTCTGCTGACAATTGCGTGGTCGTGAAACGCTGTATCCAAATATAATTGATGTCCTTTTTTCCTACAAATAGAGCTTTCTTTTGGTGGTATTTGATCACTTCAGCAGGTTTTTATTTTTTGTGCTATAAACAAAAAAGACCATAAATTTTGAAAAAAATAAATAGGTTTTATTTTCTGCTATAAAACACACCCAAAGAAAAATGTAAAAAATCAAATTTCTTCATTAATTTAGGCCAATATGTATTCTGCTACATATTTTTGGTGAAAAAAACCCCAAAAAGCGTACATTGATTGGTTTGTGCCAAAGTTACAGCGTCTACAAAATAGGGTATAGATTTATGGCATTTTTACATTTTTATAATTTTTTTTTTTTACTAGTAATGGTGGCGATCAGCGATTTTTAGCAGGACTGCGACATTGCGGCAGATAGATTGGACACCTAACTGACATTTTTGACACTTTTGTGGGAACCAGTGACATTATTGCAGTGATCAGTGATAAAAATATGCACTGACATTGTACTGATGACACTGGCAGGGAAGGGTTAACATCAGGGGCGATCGAGGGATTAACTGTGTTCCCAGGGTGTGTTTACTAACTGTATGGGGGATGGGCTGCCTGGGATAACACAGAGACCCATCTTCTTGCATAGCAAAAAGACAAGATCTCAGTGTAATCCCCTGTCAGAACAGAGATCTGCCTTGTTTACTTTGGCAGATCCCTGTTCTGTCTCTGCAGGGAATGATCACGGGTATAACTGCAGCAGGTGGTCGGCATGCGGTTCTAAAGGTTCAACTTTTTTTTTTTACCTTCATTCATTCCATGCATGAAGGTAAAAACACACAGAAATGGGTTTAGTAGTCAGCAGGCACAAGTGCCCCCACAGCAAGAGTTTTGCTATGGGGGCACTTGGAGAAGAGGAGAAGTTAGAAGCACCTGTGGGGGACCCGAGAAGAGGAGGATTAGGCTGCTCTGTGAAAAAAAAATGCACAAAGCAGGTAAGTATAAGATGTAATCTGTACATCTATACTGTATGTATACTTCAGTGATTGTCATATTCCATTGTTTTTATATGGAATATAAACTTTTAAATGTTTTTTTTAATACTACAATATTTCCTGATTAGGACACTGCGTTACATAAGTACTACTTTATTTGTGTCCATTATAATATTGAATTAAAGTATAGGATTTTAGGATTTTGATCACACTTAATTGACACTGAACAATGTTTTCATGGCCATTACAAAAAAAGTAGAAAAAAATAAACATTTATCATTTTTAAATTATTGTCCTAGCAAGCACCTCCACAGTTTAATGGTTGCCAGCAGAAATCACTCTTCTATATTTATTTGATCATTATCTTTCCTTTCGAAAAGAGATATGTATTAACTGGAAGACTTGCATATTGACCATTTTTACAAAATGGATCTGTAGCAAAACTGCAAAATAATATGTTAATTAGCAAAGTTGAATTTGCCTTTAGACTCCGCGTTCTCTGTGCTCTGAGAACTGCCCTCCTGGATACCAAAAATATCAACAGAAAGGAAGACAACCTTGCTGCCACTACTGCATGCCCTGTCCAGAAAATGAGATCACTGATAAATATGGTTGGTACTTCTAATGATCGATTCTCATGTTTTCACCTTACATATCAGTAGAGCAAATATAAAAAAAAAATGTAGGGGGTTGTCCAAATGCCATCCAATGTTTATTGTCTTTTTTGAGCTCTTCAGCTTCTCCTTTTAAGATATATTAGTAGGAGAACTTTTTCATAAGAAGCATGTTTTGGAAAAATAAACAGCATGTAATGTACTGTGTACTGTGAACTATATATATATATATATATATATATTCTATACCAGTAGGTGGCACTGCAGTATTATAGTATATAGTGAATGTGTTCTATGATATAACAGGATGTATGGTCTATCTCTATTATATGCACTTGTTTGTATCTAGTTCCTGTTCATGTTCTGATATCCCTCCATGACAGTAAATGTGTCTACTGCATACAACAAGCTTCCAGTGCATAATTAAATACCCTGACAACAGGTTATGGGTTCCAGTGTACCCAGCAGCATCCAGGCATTGGAGAGGATACTGCAAGCCCAGGCACTGAGAAGAGAATTCTGCAACTCAGTGAGTACAGTGAGTCTTTGAGTACCATATGCAAAGATGGCAAGCAGTTCAGATGTGAAGTTTGCAATTGCAAAGCTGAACAGTGCCAATTACCAGCTGTGGAAATTCAAGCTACAAATGCTTTTTAGCGAGGATGACTTGTGGCAAGTGCTGAATACAGACAGACCCACAGACAGAGGACTGGAACAGGAAGGATAGGCAGACAAAAGCAATTATAAGTGTACTAGTGGAAGATGACCAGCTTATCCTCATAAGAACAGGGAAAATGGCCAAAGGTATGTGAAATTCATTACATAAACTGCATGAGCATTCAAGTCTAAATAGCAAACTGATTCTACCAAGAAAATTGCAGTATCTCACAAAAGTGAGTACACTACTCACATTTTTGTAAATATTTTATTATATCTTTTCATGTGACAACACTGAAGAAATGACACTTTGCTACAGTGTAAAGTAGTGAATGTACAGCTTGTATAACAGTGTAAATTTGCTGCCCCCTCAAAATAACTCAACACACAGCCATTAATGTCTAAACAGCTGGCAACAAAAGTGAGTACACCCCTAAGTGAAAATGTCCAACTTAGGCACAATTAGCCATTTTCCCTCCCCGGTGTCATGTGACTCATTAGTGTTACAAGGTCTCAGGTGTGAATGGGGAACAGGTGTGTTAAATTTGGTGTTATCGCTCTCACTCTCTCATACTGGTCACTGGAAGTTCAACATGGCACCTCATGGCAAAGAACTTTATAAAGATCTGAAAAAAGAATTGTTTGTCTACATAAGGATGGCCTAGTCTATAAGAAGATTGCCAAGACCCTGAAACTGAGCTGCAGCATGGTGGCTAAGACCATACAGCGCTTTAACAGGACAGGTTCCACTCAGAACAGGCCTTGCCAAGAATGACCAAAGATGTTGAGTGCACATGCTCAGCGTCATATCCAGAGGTTGCCTTTGGGAAATAGATGCATGAGTGCTGCCAGCATAGCTGCAGAGGTTTAAGGGGTGGGGGGGTCAGTCTGTCAGTGCTCAGACCATACGCCTGCACGGTTTGGGAAATAGATGCATGAGTGCTGCCAGCATAGCTGCAGAGGTTTAAGGGGTGGGGGGTCAGACTGTCAGTGCTCAGACCATACGCCACACACTGCATCAAATTGGTCTGCATGGCTGTCATTCCAGAAGGGAACCTCATCTAAAGATGATGCACAACAAAGCACGCAAACAGTTTTTTGAAGGCAATCAGACTAAGGACATAGATTACTGGAACCATGTCCTGTGGTCTGATGAGACCAAGATAAACTTATTTGGTTCAGATGGTGTCAAGCATGTGTGGCAACAACCAAGTGAGGAGTACAAAGACAAGTGTGTCTTGCCTACAGTCAAGCATGGTGGTGGGAGTGTCATGGTCTAGGGGTGCACAAGTGCTGCTAGCACTGGGGAGCTAGACTTCATTTAGGGAACCATGGATGCCAACGTGTACTGTGACTGTGACATACTGAAGCAGAGCATATGTGGGGCATCCTCAAACAGAAGGTGGATGAGCGCAAGGTCTCTAACATCCACAAGCTCTGCAATGTTGTCATGGAGGAGTGGAAGAGGACTCCAGCGTCAACCTGTGAAACTCTGGTGAACTTCATGCCCAAGAGGGCTAAGGTAGTGTTGGGGAGCTACAGTTCATTGAGGGAACCATGAATGCCAACATGTACTGTGACATATTGAAGCAGAGCAAGATCCCCTCCCTTTGGAGACTGGGCCGCAAGGCACTATTTCAACATGATAATGACCCCAAACATACCTCCAAGATGACCACTGCCTTGCTAAAGAAGCTGAGGGTAAAGGTGATGGACTGGCCAAGCATGTCTCCAGACCTAAACCATATTGAGCATCTGTGGAGCACCTTCAAACTGAAGGTGGAGGAGCGCAAGGTCTCTAATATCCACCAGCTCTGTGATGTCATCATGGAGGAGTGGAAGAGGAATCTAGTGGCAACCTGTAAAGCTCTGCTGAACTCCATGCCCAAGAGTGTTAAGGCAGTGCTGGAAAATAATGGTGGCCACACAAAATATTCACACTTTAGGCCCAATCTGGACATTTTTAGTTAGGGGTGTACTCACTTTTGTTGCCAGAGGTTTAGACATTAATAGCTGTGTGTTGAGTTATTTTGAGGGAACAGCAAATGTACACTGTTATACAAGCTGTACACTCACTAATTTACATTGTAGAAAAGTTTAATTTTTTCAGTGTTGTCACATGAAAAGATATAATAAAATATTTACAAAAATGTGAGATACTATATATAAAATGAGACTAGAAGAAGGTCAGCATATGTTTAACCGCGTGAATGTTATGCTAGCAATCATAGAGTAGCTGCGCCCCATCGGAGAGGACATCAAAGATAACCATATTGTTGCCCTGCTCCTCTGCAGCCTTCCAGAGATTTATACTGCCTTTTTTAACGCTTTATAAACCAGACCCGAGCAGGAGCTGACACTGGAATATGTCAAAGGAGAGCTAATCTGACAGAATATGACAGAAGGAAAGAAAATGCATATCGTGATGACAAAGCTCTTAAAGTGGTTGTAAAGGCATTACAACCACTTTATTAAGCCTATATTAAGGGTTACCTCTAGGTACCCTGCATATCTCCTAAACCTGCACGGTTTAGCAGATATACGTGCCGTTTCTTCACTGACATTGTGCCGCAAATGGTGGCACCCGTGCACATGCATGAGAGTGATGTCACGTGACTCCGGCCAATCACAAGGAAGGAAGAGACACAGGCATGGAAGTGGCCTTGATTGGGGACATCGCTGGATTCCTCTGCAGGTAAGTGGCACATAATGGACTAGTATGTGATGCATACTAGTCCATTATGCTTTTACATTGCAGGAAGCTAAAGATGAAGTAAAGCCCAATAGGGTTTACTTCCTCTTTGTTCAAAGGCACAAAGCACAGAAAAGAAAGCGGAGCCTTTTTTCACTGTAAAAAGACTGGTCATGTAAAAAAGGACTGTTCTATCTGGAAAGCTGAGCAGTGAAAGCTAGAGCTATCCACAAAATGAAGAGACAAAGCAGCCACAAAGGAGACTGCAGACACTTCACGGAGTGGCACCTTTAAAGTGATACAGAGTGGTAAGACACGTGGCTGGTGCATACATTCTGGTGCGACAAGCCTAATGACTAGCAAAGAGACCTTCTTCACAAGCTTTAATTACACTGCAAAAGACAATGTATTCCTAGAAAATGGAAAAATCACCACCGCGGAAGGTAAAGGCCAGGGCTTCCTGAACTGCATTAAACCACAAGGCAAGCAGAGTATTCTTGTAAAGAAAGTGCTATATGTAGAGTTGAGCGAACTTCTAGAAGTCCGGGTTCTGCTGGTTCGGCCGAACTTCGGGTCAAAGTCCGGGTTCGGGTCCGGACAGAACCCGAACTTTGTCCCGGACCGTCCTTCGGGACCGGAAATGGAAGGCGCCACCACTAAAAAGGTAAAAGATCCTTATGTAACAGAAAACGTCACATTAATTTCGAACACTTCTTCCAGAGAAACGATCAGTAATCCGAACAGCGTGGTCTTACATACGTGGTCGGTGCACAGAATGGTGAGACATAGTGAAATTTCCACGGTGAGGCACTTCACAGACGTCAGAGGAAACACCGACGAAACAGAGAAGTAAAACACCTATCGAGATCGAAAGTGACGAGTCGAAAGGTCTATCTTGTCAGGAAAAAATGTACTGGTCAGAAAAATGTCACTTTTTTCCGAGGCGAAAGAAAAGACACGAAACACGGAAACTTGTT